>OY720443.1:29719210-30048210 GCA_963082915.1 Dolichopus griseipennis
AAATTTCATAAAACAACAGTGGGATGATTATAAGTTGTGGAAGAAAATAGGTTACTTGGTTTAACTGAATAAACTAATTGCGAATTGTTGGTGTAAAAACATTTTTAAATCCTCAGGCTGAGAATTGGATGAATAAGAATCCAAAAATTAGTTAAATGGATTATCCTAACTTCATCTCCTTTAGGCTGTGTAATAATACACTGGAATCAAACCATGGCTGCAGTGCTGTACAACAGTTCTTTTGAATACAACTTTTAAATAATGGCAGTTCTTCGTATTTGGTTTTTTTGTAAATATCTAGGAGTCTAGAATTTCAGGAGTGCTTTGAAATTAGTTTGTTCATACACTAAAACATACAAAATCAACAAATCTACGTTGCCATCTCTGAGAGTTTTAGTAGACGTCTTAGGTTGACCAATACCCTTAAGATGATGACTAAATGCTGGCGTCACTTCTAGCGTCGGTTTGACGTTAAAATATAATACATTGATTTAAATGGAACTCGATCAAATAGAAAAGCGACTTTATAGCAGTGCAACTTCCTGTTTTTGCTCCCGTTGACATTAATTTCATAATTATATTTTAAAATTTTACCTACTATTTTAGAAAGCAAAATGTAATTAATTTATACTTATGTCATACTTTGACGTCTTTTAAATTTAATATTAAAGTTCAACATAGATTTTTCTAATTTCCTTGAAGATTTCTTTTTATTGTTTCGTTTTGAGTTGAAACTATTGAGATCTTTATGAATTTTATTAAACTCTCTCGGAATTCCTTAATATTTTTGTGGTAGGTTTCAAATAAAAAATGTCCTTGAAAGGATAACAAAAAATTCGATACAATAATGTGTGTGACTTTTAAAAAAAAAAAATATAATTTAGGAAGTAGGTTCCTGTTTCATTTTTATTTAAATATACGCTAATACGTATATGATCCTATATTTTATTTGAAATTAAATATTTTTTCTTTAACTTGTTTTTAGGAAATTTGAATTCTGATAATGATGAGGTTCGTGTCCTTTAAAATAACATGCAAAAATAAAGAAAACAAAATCAAAGGTAATTTTATAAAAATTTTTAATATTTTTATAATTTGTTTACATTTCAGTAAAAATTGAACAATATTTTGATTTTTAACGTTAATTAGCGCAAAAAATTTTATATAATTATTTAGATATCAATTAAATCATATATATAAATTATTTTAGAAATATTTATATCTTTTATGAACAAACTTTTATAATGAGTTTTGTTGAATTAAATGTTAAATAAATATTTGGAACTCTGGGTTGTGATACTTCTCAAGAGAGTTTTTGAATTCATTAATTATTTTTTGGAACCTATAAATTAATATTGCAATAGGTTCTCTTCTCTAAAATTTGAAAAAAGTTAAAAATCAGTTTTCTTAAGTCTATGTTCTCTAAGGGTGCATTAGTATTGGAGTTGCGATAAGTGATAAGAGCATAGCATATCGAGAGCTCTAATATCAAAGCACTTATATTTTTCTTAGATTCTTCCATAAAATGAATTCTTAATCATTTATTTGATCCATAATGTTGTTAATAAATTATTGACTTTTAAAGTGAAGAAGAAAATTAACAGATTCGATTTAGGAATATATATTATAAAAAGGAATATCTTTAAGAGATTGCATTTGTTCTACCAATTGTTTTAAATTATATTACGGAGAAAGAGTCAATTCAATGAATTTACGATTTAGAAAAGTTTAAGAAAATCATTAACATTTTTCTTCTAAATATCCTATCCTACTTTCATTTTTCCCCATTATCCCAGGATCATACATTTCCCAAACCCAATTCCCAAAACTTAATTCACATCCCTATTCTCGAAACCAAGCTGTATATTTGAATCACAAATTCCATTTTAAAGTTTGGTTCAAAAAAAGTTATGGTTCTGGTGTTTTACAGTCGCACACAAGCTATAGAACCTACGCACAGCTTCAATATATGGCTTTTGGAGCTTTCATGTCCCCCTGTTTTAAAACGAAATATTATGCATTCATGATCATTTCTCTCCAAGTAAAATTTCAATGGATACTTAAGACGCATGAGTGGTTGATGAAGTTTACTTAAAATTGCAAAAGAGTAAGATTTAAATATTACAATGAAATTAAAGTCTAACAAGTAACGTTGGAGATGCCAGTACTCTACGATATGAGGAAAAACTTTTTGTTTCCTCCAGTTAACAAACTCACAGTACCAAGGAACAAACATTTCATTAAATTTTAGTTAAATGTTTGCGTGATTACAAAATTGACATAATAATAAATTTTATAACTAAAATGGCAAGGAAAATTATTTTAAAATTGGAATTGGAAATTGGAATCAGACACGCGTGCAGAAAAGTAAATTTTCAGTTGAAAAGAAAAAAAAAGTCCTAAACAAATAATTTAATTATAAAATATTAATCAGAAAATTTATTTTTCTAATTAAATTTTTCGTTATTCTTTAATCAGAATTTTATAATTTTGTTATTTTAAATTTAGAAAAATTTTGCACCAAAGTTAAAATGTTTATTAGTATACTGCCATATTGTCTTACAACTTGGTGAATGTTTCAATGTCAAAATAAAATCCAAATCCAAAAGGTTTAAGAATAAATATATAATAAAATAATTAAATTATTTTCAGAATTTTACAAGTACGAAAGTTCTAGAAATTCTACTGAATTTTTTTTTTTTTTAATGTATTTAAGATGAGAATTATATTCCATATTTCATTGTTATGTGGGATCATTAAAAGGAAGTCAAAATCAGAATAGAAAAATTAAGAAAAACATTTTTTAAAATTCGAAATATATTTTGAACTCGTGGTTTATTCTTGAGTCGAAGAAAATGTATATTAAATTCTATATGTTTTTCCTACTCTTTTATATCGGACTTTAAAAATTAGCTGGATAGTTCACGTAAAAAAGAAGTTCTTCTAAGAATTGAAAAAAAGGCGGAAATAATACAAACAATAAAGTAAATTAGTAAATTAGAATACTTTGGACACTTATTCCGGCAGTCAGAGAGGACGTGCAACTGGAAGACGTAGAATTTCCTAGATTAAAAACTTACGGCACTTGTTAAACATTAGCACTAAAGTCATGTTCAGAGCGGCAGTAGACAAAATGAGAATAGCGATCATGTTGGCCAACGTTTGAAGCGAATAAGCCGTTAGAAGAAGAAGATCACAAATCCATAAAAGTTAGGAACCTACAATAATAATAAACAGATGCGTCAGGGCTCATGGAAACTCGTAATTGAAAAGTCACACTGCCTTCAAAATTGTAGATATACTGCAGTACTACTTAGTCAATAGCGTTCTACATTTTTATATATGCAAAAATGTCCAATATCTACAAATCTTTTATACCACATTTAAGTCATCATAGTTGCAAATGAAACGATAGATAGACTAAGAAGTAAAACTCTAAGCCTATTTAATCTCTAATCCTTAAAAGGCAAATGATTTAAAATACTAAATATAAAATACATTATATACCAGGTTAGTGTAGTGAGTTCGAGGAGTTGCCATACAACTTCGTTCTTCTTAAACTTTTCTAAATCGTGGATTATATAATTTATAATATATTACGTTTTACGGATATCCCAGAGTAGACACAGACTACTCAACTACACTTTTCCTCGTTTTTAATTAAAAAAATATTGCCTTTTTTAAAAGATTCAAGAGGTGGGGGAAAAATTTTCATTAAAAATTAGATAAATTTTAATCTTGATTACTAGATATCCTCTCTTTGTCTCCTGAAGTTTATATAAATGGAATTCTCAGAACACTTGTATTGAATTATCAAAACTTTCCAGATTTTTCTATTCTATATTTCCAGAGGAATAAATTTCCAATTCAAATTGGATATATGCATGCAATAATTGATAATTAGGTCTCAAGGTTTCAATTCTAATTATTTAAAAAAAATTCTATAATTAATATTCTTATTCAAGGGTTAATAATCTCCAAAAAGTTTGCCATCCACTTTTAACTAACTTCTCATTGTATAAAAAATTTTCTAATAAAATTTTTGAATTTATATTAATAAATATTTAAGACATTAAATAATTTAATAACTTTTCAATCGAACAATCAACTTTAACGTCTAAATATTAAATTCTTCAACCATATCGTATTCAATTATTTATGCTTTAAAGGCATCGCACCGCACCGCCTCCTCCTTTCTTTTCTTACTTTCAAACTTGGATTCGAAGAGTAGGTCAAAGATATTTTTTGATAAAATAAATATAAAAAAATAAAAAGAAAGTCAAAAATCCCTTAATACCATCATCATCATCATTATTTAATATCAAATTCATTTCTTTTTGCTTAATCCTACGTCTGTCTCTGTCTCTTTTTTTTTTGGAAATTTTGTTTTTTGTTTCTTTCTTTTTTTATCTGAGCAGATTATTAAATTATTTACATTTAAACTAACAATGAATGCTGAAACAAAAAATTGGAATGGAAAAAACACAACACAAAAAACTCAAACTCCAAATTGTAGTCTAGACAATTCCAAAAAATAAAAAAAAAAGTAGAATAAAACGTTAACAGTTTGCTTTTTTTGGATTTTTCATCTCTTTCCTCCTAACTTTTAAACTTCAGTTTTGTAAAAATTTTCTCAATTTGTTCCAGGCTTCAATTTTCTAAAACCCATCGAGGTTTTTATTTTTTTTGGAAATTTTTTTTAATTCAAAAGAATCGAAGGGAATGGAATCAATTCAATAATACTTTCACCTTTCACTATAGATGTGTGAAATGTTTTACAGTAAAAAAAGTGTATTGAATCCTTAATAAAATACACACACAAAATAAATTTATTTTATCTACTCTCTCTTTCTAATACTGTTGTTGTTTTTTTAGTTATATTTGCTTTCTTTTATTTATTCAATTCTATAGATTTTTTTTTGTATTTAATAAGGGGAGTTGAGAGGAGGGAAGGGGGGGGGGGGGGAATAAGAAAATTGGTTTATATAAAAGTGTTAAAGAAAATAAAAATCTAAAAAATTGGGTATGTTGATCTCCAATTAAATATCCTTTTTTTTACAGTTCAACATCCTTTCAGGTCTCTGCTCCGTGGAAATTTTTTAGTAGAAATCATAGTATATAGTAGCATCAATGATTGTTGTAGTAGTAGTAAAAGTTGTAAAAGTAGTAGGATTAGTAGTAGATGGAGTAGTAGTAGAAGGAATTTAAGTAGGAATAGAAGTAGTAGAAGTAGTAGTAGAAGTAGTAGAAGGAGTAGAAGAAGTAGTAGGAGTAGAAGGAATAGTAGTAGAAATAATAGTAATGCTTAAATAAACAATTTAAATGTTCCTGACCTCCTAATTTTTCTTATGTATATCTGTGTTTTTCTTAATTTAAAAAAAAATTTGAGAAAAGTAAATAATTGGAACTTCATCTACGCATTGTAGTGTTGTATAATATAACGGTTTTATCACGTGCGCAACGCACAATAACCTCTAAAGAAAAAAAATATAAATGATAAAAAGTGGGAAAAAAAGTAACAAATATTAAATGTAAGATACCTATTAAAGATGCCTATCGATTCAAGTTTAACACTTTTTTAAAAGGGTTTTATGAAATTCTTTTACCGCTTTGAAGTGTTTACTTTTTTAATTACAGTGAAAATGAATAGTAAAATAATTCCTAACAGAATTCGTTGATTCCAAATTTGATGTATTCACCGAATAAAAATTAAACATTGAATATGCAACTCTTATTAATTTTTGTTTTAAGTGGGCGTGGATGAAAACATTGAACTCAGGAGCTGCACATGATTCTTCTAGATATTGTTCACTTACACCAAAAAAATTAATCCTCTTTCGAAACTTAAGTTAAGAGTTACACCTTTAAAGCATGTGGTTTTGGGTAAGGAATTGCGAAAGGAAGCTCTAGGAATTACGATTGGGAATCATGGACCATCTAAGATAAACGGGAGAATGTGGAAAGAAATTATTATTTTCTTTTAAAATTTTATTATGTGTTAATTACAAACTTTATGGAATACATGAGGTGGCATTTGGTTCCATATTAGTAGGGCACCCAAATAAAGGAATTCAGATAAGCTGTGCTATTCTTTCGAGCTTGGGATGTTTTATTTCTTTAAAATAATTTTCTTTCTCTCCGTCACTCATTCTGTACAAAGTATCTGTTAAGCAAAGTTAGTAATAAAACTGCTAGTTCCTTTATTAACTTAACTTTAGGTACTGGTACAAGGCAACAAAGTGTTAATTTTGTATATATATCATATACTTAATATATACTTGTAAATTAGCATGGTACAGTATACCAATAGCAACACCATAAGTATATCCTATAGTTTTGAAATGTGTTCAATCAATTTGACCTGATTTTCTGGTTGTTGATGTGTCAATTTGCATAAATTTAGGATTAAATAGAATAAACAAATAAAAGGTAAAGTCTTAAAGTTTTATAATCAAAAGGATTTTTGTTTTTTTTTTTTTTTTATTGAAAGAAGAGAGAATGACTTTTAAATCTTCTTTTGTTTCATTCTTGTTGACTTCTAAGGAGTCTAGTCTAAAAACAAAAAAAAACAAAATATAAAAAATAAAAAATTGAATTTGATATTTACATTCCATCTTCTTCTTCATCATTATTTTCTGGTAAGGGAATTCTATTAATATAATGATGTAGGTAGATGGGATTCCTGGGTTTTATATTTGAAATACTTTAAGTAAACTTCATTTTGTATTCATATCAGGAATTTATAAAAACATTTATGTTTTTTATTTTTTGAAACAAAGTTTTAAAGATGTTTTATAAAGATTTAAACTTTTTTTTATATAATATTTAAATTAAAAGATGAAAATTGACTTTTGTAATGATGTTTCTTTAAATTGCATAAGTTTAGGCAAGTATTTAATAAAAAGTGAATTTTTGTATTCGGATAGATGTGAGGTGCCGAACTGTTAATTAAAAAGCTTTGGGTTGAACTCACGCTCAAGAGCCTATTCAACAAATATTAATTTATATCTTAATAGTATAAGATACAACGTATTTAATGCATTAGCTGGAGCATTAGAAATGCATTTATATACTTTGGAATTGTACATAAAATTTATAATAACAACATTGTCCGAGTACTCAGACTATCACATCTTCTATTAAAAAACATTATCAACATAAATGTTGACTATGGTGCAGTGACTTTCAAAATGAAGATCTTACTTGGGTAAATGTAGGTATGAATGAAAAATCGTGGAAAAGTGAATCGAGGGAAACGTTAGAAATACTGAGACTAATTCAAATAGAAAATTTGGATGAAAAAGCTACAATTAGTAACCATGGGATTCACCGAAATTTAGACTAAACAAAATATGTCTATCTTACTTCAATAACAATTGCTCAAAGAAAAACATTTCACTACTCTTTAAAAATAGGGCAAGTTTAATGAATCTGAATGCAATATGTAAATAAAGTCAAAATTTGCCACTTTGTACTTTAAATGAGAAAAATATTATACATTGTGTGGGGAAGATTTCTACATTAAAATATTTTAGGTTGACAGAGTTACAAAAAAAAATTTTAAATCAAAGCTAGGTAATTGATAGCTTAAACAGGGTAAACAATCTAGATTGGGAAAATTGTATAATTATAATATTATAGCATATTTAAAGGCGTAGATTTATTATAAATTAATTTTAATATTAAAAAATTGTATTCTTAAAATAGACTATGAATATTAATTAAAAATACAAATGTAGTGAAGTTAAATATTAAATGAAGTTAAAGTATTAGAAATTAAGTTAAAAAGTAAAGTTAGTAAATAGTAAATATTCGCCAATCACCAACAGGCGGCAAATTATGGCATTAGTGGTAAAGTACACTAGTATATGTTATTGTGGAGTCTATGACACTTTAATGAAAAAAAAAATCCCGAATGATTTAAAATCTTGAAAAAAAAATCCCGATCTTGGAAAAAAATTCCGAATGATTTTGAGCCCCGAACCTCACGAAAGTTACAAAATTCCAAATTACGAAACCTTATTTAGGTTGGATACGAAGTTCCAAAAAAACTTCCACTTAAATATACATTGATATTTAGTAAAAGGCAAATACAAATACTTTTGAAAAAGCAGAATTCTAACTTAAAAATCCTTCCTAACTTCTTTTTATAAATAATAAGTAAACAAAAAGGGATTTAATATAATGGAGGCTGCCGCTTCCAAACCCTAGCTAAATATATTATTGAAACCCTGATTTTGTATTCAAATTTGAAATTCTTCGTAACTTTTTTTAATAATAAGTTAACAACAAAAAAATTAATATAATTTGGGCTGATTTTTGGTGTTCAGGATTTTTGGTATACAGGATTTTTGGAAAATTCGGAATTTTTTTTAAAGAATTAAAATTCGGGAGTTTTTCATTCGGAATCTTTTTTTCAGTAAAGTGTCATGCACCCATTATTTTAGTATAAAAAAAAAAAATTTTAAATTTTATGTTATAATAAGAAAATAAACGAACATTACTATTATTATTTTTATTATTATTTATTATTATTATTAATTCAACGTAACTTAACAAAAATAAATTCTCAGAAATGAACGGTCTTTTAAAAAAACGCTCTATGACTGAACTATATTCTATTGTGGAAAATTGAGAGACACCAGTCACCAACAAACTGGAAGACTTTAAATTGCATAACGGTAGGAAATTCGAAGGCTTACCTCATTCTTTTATTAGAAAGAAATTATGAGCTGTACTTCATATACTCCCATAAATCCACATAATTAAGTAAGGAAACTTATATAAAAAAAAAACAAAAACTAGGGGGACTAAATCAAACCTACAATATTAATATTCATAATAATTCATTAATAAAAAAAAAATTAAGATATGGCAACCACATCAGTTTAAAAATCCCATTACTTTTCATTCAAACCTGTATTAAAAATCATTAATATTCTTTAAATATTTAAAAGTTAAATAATATAAAACTTTCGAACTAAAATTTATACGGTCAAAATCCTTTCTCATCGCATCATTTTTTATTTTCAAAAAAATTTGTTAAAAAAATGAAGATGCTGTGACAGAATTACCAACTTTGACAATTTAATATAAACTTTATTGTATTTTTATACAAATTTTCTTATATTTAATTTAAAATTTTAATGTTTTTTTTTTTTATACCCTTCATATATAAAACTATATTTATATATGTATACCTTTTATATATACATGGAATGTACATGGAATATACAAAAAACAAAAATGGGTCCTTTTGGATGAAATTGGGTGGAAAATTTTATTAATAATGATTCAATTTATTTTTGAAAAAGATTTCCAAAAAAACAATTTTTTTAATAAAAGTCTGGACAAAATAAAAACAAAAATTTTATTTTTAATTCTTTTGTTTTTATATTTTTTTATATTTAATTTTGATGAATTTATAGTTATAAAAGTCATCTAACGACCTTGGAAATAATATGTACAATATACATTAAAAAAAAAAAGTTTTTTTATGGGACGTCTGGACATTTTGTGATATGAGATATTTGTGGGTTTCAAGGTCTAACATTTTAGTTAGAATTACAATGACCGATTAGGAATATTAATTTGAAAATAAAATTCTTAGAATTCGAATCCTATTTTGGTTTCATATACAAATACATAACTTGGGATAACCTGGGAGCGTATCAAAATCTCACGAATCAAAATCTCGTGCTTGTATAAATCTCGCGTTTCATAATCTCGCGTGTCAAAATCTCGTGTTTCAAAATCCCGTGTTGCAAAATCTCGTGTTTCAAAATCACGTGTTTCAAAATCTCGCGCTTTTTGAAATTTTATAGTTTAAATACTATATATATATATAATATAGGAAATGGATGCATAACACTTTACTGAAAAAAAAAATTCCGAATGAAAAAATCCCTACAAAAAAAGATCGAAATTTAATTCGGTCCCGAATCGAATACTAAAAAGAACAAACACCGGTTTTTAATTCTGTGGTTTTTAACTTATTATCTATAAAAAAAGTTAGGAAGGATTTCAGAGATGGATACAAAATCAGAGTTCCAATAATTTTTTTAGCGGGGGAGTTTGGCAGCGGCACCTTTCATTATTTTAAATACTTTGTTATATGCTTTGTTGTTAACTTATTATTTATAGAAAAAAGTAAGGAAGGATTTCAGAGTCCGATTCAAAATCAGGAACACCTCTTTTCCCAGAGTATTTATATTTGCTTTAACTAATTATATATATACTTGTATATTTAAGTGGAAGTTTTTTTTGGAACTTCGTATCCAATCTGAATAAAGTTTTGTAATTCGGGATTTTGATATTTTCGGGATTTTTTTTTTAAATTTTTAGTCATTCGGGATTATTTCATTCGGTATTTAAACTACAAAATTATTAAAAGCACGAGATTTTCAAACACGAGATTTTGACACGCGAGATTTTGTACAGAACCAGGATAACTTATCAATAGAACATAAAATTGATTACTATAATGATTTGATAAGAATACAGATTATTGAATCATTTTTCTAAAATTATAATATTAATTAATTAATTATATTAATGAATTAATATTAAATTAATTTAATTATTTAAATTAAAAAAAAAAAAACTAAATGAACAATTGATTAAAAAAAAGATCAAAGCTTATAATTCAAAATCATTTACATAAATAACAATAGACATTTAATTAGTTTTTAATTTATATATACGAGTACATATGTCTAGTATGTCTAGTATGTCTAATTCATAAAGAAATGAAAAATGAACAAATTGGACATATCTGACTTTAAGAAAAAAAGATTTATACATATATAAAATATGTACAATGTAAAATATAAGTTAATTGCCAAGGTAGAATCTTTTAATTAAAGTTATTTTAAAAATAAAACTACTGCAATGCAATTATAGGATACAATTACCTTGTCTATCTAGTTTATTGATAGAAAAAAAGTGTGATATCTTGAAGTATTTAATAATAATATTAACGTTAAGTGTTCGAACTAATATTAAAATATATAGTATTGATAGATACCAAAATTAATCAATGAATCAATTTAATTAACAAGACCTTGATAAACAAAATATTGAAATACAGAACTCTAAAATCTCTCCTAGCTCAGAATTTCATATATACACATATATAAATATTCTGTAAAAATCGTGCAACTCTACCTTTTGTAAAATTCTGGCAAATGAAATTCAGGCAATTGAAATTTAATCAAATGATCCTGAAATACAGGTAAATGATAAAAAGGACAACTGAAATACAGGAATATAACACGATCCTAAATAAAGGATTTAAACAGAATAATTTAAGTAAATGTAAATACCTTCTTATTAAAATTCCTTTGCAATTTTAAAAATAACAACAACGGTTATATCAATTTTAACTTAAAGCTTATTTCTTATGAAAAGTGTTGTAAAATATGTCCCAAGTGCAATTTAAGTAACAATAAAATTCAATATAACAGGAGTTAATATTTAGTGTCTCCCAAGAACTATTTGAAATCTAAAATTGGTTATTAACTAATTGTGTGTAAATAGAAGACCATTTACTCATGGTCTAATTTATACTTTTATATTATTTTTAAACACGGGATAAGGCATTTTTCTAATTAATGGTAATTTTTAAATAACTGACCAATTTAAATTTGTAAATTTATAGAAACAATGAATTAGCTAGCTAGCCACTAGCTCTCTAGATATAAAAAATAAATTAAAATAAAATTTAAACTAAAAATCTTTTTTTTTACTTTTAAATGAGAGAAAAATTTATATAGTACTAGCTAATACCCGGTGCGCGTTGCTGCGCCTCTGAATGGAGTTTTAATCGAAGTTGATGTTACTGCAAAATTTTAACACAAAAATTTCACATGTAAATTTTAAAATGTATGAAAGCAATTTTTTTAAAACGATTTTTCTAGGATTAGTCTAGTAATTTTTGAAACTTTCTGTAATTCAAAGCAGTACAAACTGCTTTCCAAAATTTGACCTAATTTACTTCAAAAAAAATTTTTTGACGACTAATAGTAGGACCGACTGTTAACAGGCTCAACTCTATTTTCAAGTTGCTTCACACATCGGTTAATTCGTAGGACCGACTGTTAACAGACTCAACTCTATTTTCAAGTTACTTCACACAACGGTTAAACCGTTTCTAATTTAGAGTAAAGTAACCAAAAACTTTATAAAAAGCTGTTGGGCCGCAATGGGTTAATGGAACTAAACAAAATTTTTTTGAGGCTTTCCTTTTAGCCAAAGCAGTACTTCGCAAATTTTGACTATATTAGCTTCCAAAATTATTTTGACCAACCGTCGGGCCATGGGTTAACAAATTCCAAATATTTTAATAGTGTCAACTCAATTCTCACAGATGATCACGTATACAAAATTTGAAGTCAATTGGTCAAACCGTTTCTAATTTAGAGCAAAGTATTGAAAAAACCTACAAAAAGCTGTTGGGCCGCAATGGGTTAATGGAACTCAACAAAATTTTTTTTGGGGCTTTCTTTTTAGCCAAAGCAGAATTTCGTAAAATCGGATAAAATTTGGACCCAAAATGTTTTTTGACCATCCGTCGGCCCGACATGGGTTACAAATTCCAAAACTGGTAATAGTGTCAACTCAATTCTCAAGGAGCATCACGTATACAAAATTTGAAGTCAATTGGTCAAACCGTTTCGAATTTAGAGTAAAGTATTGAAAAAACCTATAAAAAGCTGTTGGGCCGCAATGGGTTAATGGAACTCAACAAAATTTTTTTTGGGGCTTTCTTTTAAGCCAAAGCAGAATTTAGTAAAATCGGACAAAATTTGGACCCAAAATTTTTTTTGACCACCCGTCGGCCCGATATGGGTTAACAAATTCCAAAACTGTTAATAGTGTCTACTCAATTCTCAAAGAGCAGCACGTATACAAAATTTGAAGTCAATCGGTCAAACCGTTTTCATTTTAGAACAAAGAAGTTAAAATACTTGCACCATAGCCCTAACTTGGCGGTCCGTTAGAGCAAAATTTTTGGGCCACGATTTCTTTCCGTACCCAAAAACCCCTATATACAAATTTTAATGAAAATCGGCTGGGCAGTTTAGGAGTCTATTCGCTACATACAAACAAACAAACATACAAACAAACATTCGCTTTTATATAAATATATAGATACAAAGAAAATTTTCAATCATTTTCTCATACAATGCACATTAAAATAATTAGCCTAAAAGTATGCAATTCGAAAGATATATTGTTAAATTTAAAAACTTGAAAGGAAATTATTAGTACAGTAAATGAATAGTAATTTTTCTTTAATAAACTTAAGATTAAATGTGAATTGTATATAAACATAGAATATTAACTGTAAATAGAATAAATAATTGTAATTTTTAATAATTATAGAATATTTATAATTATTATGGAATAACTTGTAATATTATCTGTAAATTATATTAAAAATTGAAATTTAATGTAAGCCCAAAATGGCTTTAATAGCCGAGGGTAATTTCTGATCCTGTATAATTTATTATGCAGTAGCAGATGAAAATGAATAAATAAATAATTTTATCTGAAAATTTTAGTAATATGTATTGCATAATTCCAAGGGATTTGTAAAAAAAAAACTTTAAAATAAAATATGATAAAAAACTAAAAATTAAATGATACAAATATACAGTTTGATTAAAGCGATGGGGATATGGAAGGATTTGAGATTATTGGATTTGAGATTGTTATTGGGATTATAATTAAACACTTCTTATTAAATTGAATAATCTAATTAAAAATTAACTAATTCTTATACTATTTTAATAAAATTTAACAAATTTCGAACTAATTTAGAATTAAAGAATTTTAATTAATTTTGTAAAACATAATGATGTTAAGAACTTAATTTGAAAACTAGAATATACCAAATAACTACGACTTCAAAATTTTTTTTAAAATTTTTTTATTAACTAGACTAGTCGCCAATATAAATCATATACACATATTATTTTTATTAAGACAATATTATATATATATATGTAGGATTGGATAAAATAAGATTAAAACACTTTCTTATTATAAAAATTAAAACTAGTTCTTTTATTTATATTAGTTCATAAATTACAAAATAATTAGATTTTAAAATGTTTAAAAAAAAAATAAAGTTCATTTCACTAAATAAGTTTTTTAGTTTATATAAATTTTAACATTAACAATAACTTCAAAAAAATATAAATTTCATATAATATTCATATAAATTTAAATAAAACTTTCTTTATATGTTAAAATAAATTCTTTATACTTTAAAATAAATTTAACTTCTTTATATGTTATATGTTCTAAATAAAACTTTCTTTACATGTTAAAATAAATTCTTTATACTTTAAAATAAATTTAACTATAAATTTAACTCCTTTAAATGTTTCACTTTTTCCCCGCTTGTGTAACTATCCACGTCCACGTATATACTCTGCTTTCTTCTACTTTCTTTTCCTCCTTTTATATTTTTGGAAGTAACTGCTTTTAAATATAAAAAAGAAAAAGTAAACCGTTTAATAAAATATGTGAAAAAAAAAGAAAAGGTGAATAAACTTTTGATCTTGAAAAATCTTTTTAGAAGCTAGCTCCACTAGTGTCATTCGTCAACATCTTGCCTTTTGTTTCGTTCCATATTTCATTCTATCGACGTTTCATTCTATCCGTCAGTAATGACAAATGTCTAAAACATTTATTTACTATTTGTAAACAAACATGTTTACAAATAGAAGATTTTAATTTTATTATAAAAATATTATAATAAAATTAAAAGGATGCTGGTTGCTGTTTGGATTAAATATCTCTGAGCTACTAGAGATATGGAGTTTCAAAAGCTAAGTATTATAATAATATATTGTTTCATTAAAATTAAATGATATTCTTTTTAGGTGCTGAGACGACAAAATTAAACGAAATGAAATTTATGCTGAGACAACGAAATTAAATATTGCTGAGACTGGATATAGGTAAGAGATTTATGTTATTAAAAATATAAATCCCACATTCGGCCATCCTGTATTTTAATCCGCCTCGGATTGATCCAGATCGCTATCAGTTTCGTATTGCACCCATAATTTCATTTTGTCAGCACTGCATTCAGTATTGGTTGGACCTTCGTGTTCGCCTTCCTTTTGCACTGTGTACCTATCAAAACCTTTAATAGCTGTCACTCGATATGGACCAAAAAATTTTTGTTTAATTTTAAGACCAACTCCAAATTGTGTACGTTCGATTGCAACTAAATCTCCTAAATTATATTTTATTGCTGCTTTTCTTTTGCGATCAAAATTTCTTTTATTTTCGGCCTGAATTTTGACAATGTCCAACTTGGCTTGTTCTCTTGCTTCACTGCGTTCATTTTGAAATTGTTGAATCCATTCTTCTTCTATTAGTTGTATTATATTTTTATCATTCTTTGTTTTCATTTTAGTTCCTAACATGAGTTCAAATGGTGTTGTTTGAATAGAGCGATGAAAAGTGCTATTTAAAATTCTTTGTACATCTGTAATATGCGTGTACCATTTTTCAGGTTGGTTTAACGATAATTTCGTTAGAACTGCAACTGTAGTTTTGTGTAAACGTTCCACCTGACCATTACCTCTTGGAACTCCTGTGGCTATGAAATAAAGTTTAGTGTCATGTGATTTACAATACTCACGGAATTGATTTGATATGTACGCTCCTCCTCTATCAGAAATTATCCGCGATGGATAACCAAACGTACTTGCAATTATTTCGCATTTCTTTATTACTTCCTCTGCATTTAAACTTTTTGTAGGGAACAGCCAACAAAACTTGGAAAATCCATCAACTATTGCCAACACATATCGGTAACCCTTCTTAGTTGTACTCATGGGCCCTACATGATCAATATGAAACGTGTCCAACGGTGTATCCCCTTTGGGTATTGGGTTGAGTAGACCTTCTTGTTTTCCGCTTTTTCTTTCTGCCAAAATACATTCGACACAGTTTCCAATGCAAACATCTATTCTTCTTTTCAGATCAGGCATATAGAATTCTTCTTCAATCTTTTTTTTCATTTTCGCAAAATGAAAATGACCATTTTCATGTATTGATCTTACCAACGAATTTTTCATCCCCTCTGGAACAACATATAAAATTTTTCCATTTACATCTTTGGCCAAAATATTATGGTGAATAACAAAATCTTTGTATTGACCATGTTTCAATACTTCTATTATCGCGGCTAACTTTTCATCTTTCAATTGTAATTCCTGTAATTGACATATAAAATTCTTTTTTATTTCAACACAGTACGTTACCGGATTTCTGCTTAATGCATCAACATGGCGAATTCTTGTGCCTTCTCGGTGTTCCACTTCATAGTCAAAGTCTTCTAACAGCAACGACCAACGTGCCACTCGTGTTACTAAATCCTTTTTATTTAGTGTCATTGTAAATGCCTTGCAATCCGTTATCAACTTAAATTTTTTCCCTAGTAAATATGTTCTAAATTTTTTCACCGCTTCCACCACAGCTAGTACTTCTAGTTCATAGCTACTCCACTTTTGTTGTGCATCTGTTGTTTTTTTGCTTGAGTAGTGCACCGGATGTAACGCTCCATCTTCTGGATCTCTTTGTAATAAGACAGCTGCTATTCCAAATTTGCAAGCATCCGTATGTAACTCAGTATAATCTTCATAGCTAAAAATTTTTAAAACTGGTGATGTGCTTAAAATATTTTTTAATTTTTCGAAAGAACTCCTCTCGGTATTGTCAAATTTAAATTTAACATCCTTCTTGAGCATGTCACTTAGCGGTTTTGCAATGATTGAGTGTTCTGGGATAAATTTCCTAAAATAGCTCGTTAAGCCTAAAAAGCTTTGAACCTGCTTTGCTGTCTTGGGTTCCGGGAAATTTTTGACTGCCTTAGTTTTGGAGCTGGACGGTGATACTGTTCCATCTTTTATTATATAGCCTAGGTACTCCACTTCTCTTTGTAGAAATTGGCATTTTGTCCACTTTATTTTTAATCCACTTTGAGCGGCAACTCGTAACACTTCTTTTAATTTTATTATCGCCTCTTTCTCAGTTTTAGCTGGAATTATTAAGTCGTCTATATAAGTTATTACATACTCTTTATTTATCAAGTCCTTAAATGTAAAATTGATAAATCTTTGGAAGACACTAGGAGAGTTACATAATCCAAACGGAACTCTCAAAAATTCAAATTGTCCTCTCTGTGTAACAAATGCTGTGAATTTCCGACTATTCTCCTCTATGCTGACATGGAAAAATCCATTTTCTAAATCCAGCGTGGTGAAAATTCTTGCTCCTTGTAGCTTGTCTATTTGGTCATCGATGACTGGCAATGGAAAATGATCCTTGTGTATTTTCTTATTGACTCCTCTAAAATCCACACAAAGTCTGTTGGAACCATCCTTCTTTTTGACAAGAACTACAGGGCTAGCATAATCCGACGAGCTTTCGGTAACTATACCATTCCTGAGCCATTCTTCCACTTGGTCATTAATAATTTTTTGTTCTACAGGTGGGAATCTTCTTGGACTCTGGAACACGGGCTTATTGTCCAACGGCAGAATTTTCATTTGAATGGGTGATTTTATCATTGTTACCGGCGAGTAATTTTCAATTAAATTTACAATTTCGTTATATTTACCTTTTTCTAAATTGGCTAATCCTGGCAGATCTTGGTAAGTAAACTCATCTTCTAATTTTATTTCAGCTAAATAACAATCGTTTTCTTCTTTTTTAGTGTTGACTGTTGAAGTGCTATTTTTCTTTACGGAAATGACACCACCACTTATTTTGACTACAGAGTGTTTTAGCAAACTCATACCTATGATAACAGGAAACTTCATGCTGTTGTTATCAATTATGTGTACCTCAACATTTTGGTAAGTATCTTCATTTATTTGAATTTCCATGTTGCAACAACCTTTGCTGAAAATATTAGAACCTACCCCTGATATTGCTATCTGATTATTTCTGAGAATAGATAACGGTTTAATTAAATTAATATATGATTCTTTAATCAAACAAATATCGCTTCCAGTATCTATTAAACCTTCCATCACAACGTTGTTCACCTTTAGTAAAACCCAATTATTATTTGTATTAGCTGCATTTGTTCTGACTATTGGACGCTTCTTGTTTGGACAATCCGGTTTTTTGTGTCCAAACTGGTTACACTCGAAACATTTTGGTCCTCGTTCTTTTTCTGGACAACTGTGAAATTCATGTGCTGATGATCCACAGTTAAAGCAATATTTATTCGCGCGCGACGTTTTATTATTAAAATTATTTCTTTTCGGCACTTCGATAATTTTCGCGTCAACATGTTTTAAATTATTATTTCGATTTGTATCAGTTTTAATTTTTTCATACACGGCTAATTTTTCTTTAAACTCCGCATAATTTTTCGCGCCGTACAGAGTTGACTTATTAGCGGGCGTATCGTTTATACCGTTTATGGTGTAGCTAATAACCGATATTTCATCGACTTCAGCTTGCGAAGCTATATCGATCATTTTGTATAAAAATTCGCGATACGACTCGTTAGCGTTTTTCTTTCGCGCTTGTAGCTTACTATGAACTTCAGCACTATTCATTTTTGGTTGAAATTCATTTAATAGTGCTTCTTTTAAGGTATGAAAGTTTAACGGTTTCGCTTCACATTCCACGAACAATTTCGCGTCACCATCTAATAATCTTTTACACACTATATATTTTTCCAGATCATTGAGGTGAAACGTGTACGCATACTGTTCGAATTCCGAAAACCATTTTCGTACACTAGTGGTTTCTTTTCCCGTAAATTTTCGTAACAGAGTTTCAAAGTCATTGAAGCTAAATTTAATTTGCGAATTAGTTTCGGTACTATATCTACTATGTTCGCGTATTCCTTCGTTCACTACCGGCAAATCACTATTTTGACGACTTAATCTACGTCTAGAACTCATTTTTTAAAATTTTATTAAATACTCGCCAAAAATTAAATGTTCAAAATTTTTATATATGTTTAATATATATATTTTTTTTTTAAATAAAATTATCCACGTTCTAAATAATGTTTAAATAATCCACGTTCTACTTTAAATAATCCACGTTCTACTTAAAATATATAATTTTTAAAAACAAATTTTTCTTAGCTTATCTTATATATATTTTATTTTTTATTCAACGTTTATCACCGTTTCACCGTTTAATCTCAAAATTTTTTTTTTTTTTTTTTATATATATCTCTACGTTTAATATAAAGTTTTTTTTTTTTTTTTAAATATTCACCTGTTTAATTGTTCTTTTTTTTTTTAGATCAAAACGTCCAATCCTGGATCAATTCTGGATTTTCCCGGTTGAGCCCCCAAATGTAGGATTGGATAAAATAAGATTAAAACACTTTCTTATTATAAAAATTAAAACTAGTTCTTTTATTTATATTAGTTCATAAATTACAAAATAATTAGATTTTAAAATGTTTAAAAAAAAAATAAAGTTCATTTCACTAAATAAGTTTTTTAGTTTATATAAATTTTAACATTAACAATAACTTCAAAAAAATATAAATTTCATATAATATTCATATAAATTTAAATAAAACTTTCTTTATATGTTAAAATAAATTCTTTATACTTTAAAATAAATTTAACTTCTTTATATGTTATATGTTCTAAATAAAACTTTCTTTACATGTTAAAATAAATTCTTTATACTTTAAAATAAATTTAACTATAAATTTAACTCCTTTAAATGTTTCACTTTTTCCCCGCTTGTGTAACTATCCACGTCCACGTATATACTCTGCTTTCTTCTACTTTCTTTTCCTCCTTTTATATTTTTGGAAGTAACTGCTTTTAAATATAAAAAAGAAAAAGTAAACCGTTTAATAAAATATGTGAAAAAAAAAGAAAAGGTGAATAAACTTTTGATCTTGAAAAATCTTTTTAGAAGCTAGCTCCACTAGTGTCATTCGTCAACATCTTGCCTTTTGTTTCGTTCCATATTTCATTCTATCGACGTTTCATTCTATCCGTCAGTAATGACAAATGTCTAAAACATTTATTTACTATTTGTAAACAAACATGTTTACAAATAGAAGATTTTAATTTTATTATAAAAATATTATAATAAAATTAAAAGGATGCTGGTTGCTGTTTGGATTAAATATCTCTGAGCTACTAGAGATATGGAGTTTCAAAAGCTAAGTATTATAATAATATATTGTTTCATTAAAATTAAATGATATTCTTTTTAGGTGCTGAGACGACAAAATTAAACGAAATGAAATTTATGCTGAGACAACGAAATTAAATATTGCTGAGACTGGATATAGGTAAGAGATTTATGTTATTAAAAATATAAATCCCACATATATATGTATACAAAACTATGATTTCCAATTTTCTACAAAAGTCAATAAATATAAACTTGATCGGTACAAAAATTAATGGCAATTGAATTGAGTTCAAAATAATAATCAAGTCAATTACAAAATGTAAATATATATATATATATATATATATGAAAACCAATATAATAACAACATAAGAAACAAAAAACAAGTATATAATTTAATTTCAAGTCTATAAATATAACGTTTTACATACTTGTACATAAAAAAAAAAAACCCAAAATAAAATCAAAACATATAAAAGCCGCCCACGTGGACGACAAATAATTAAATTTTTTTTTTTTTTAATTTATAGTTTTTATTAAAAACAAAATTTAGCGAGACATCAAATCTGTTTTCGCGCTAAATCTCAAAACTCAAAAGATTTCATGCTTTGAATTGTTTTGCTTTTTTTTTTTTTGTAAATTATTCACATGTGACGAAAAATCGCTAAAAAAACAAGCAATTGAAAAATAAGGGGTTTTCAATGGAGCAACTTTTAGAAGAGTGAATCTGATCATAGGTTTTTAAGTAGAAAAGTAGTTCGGGATCTAAAATTGATCATAGAAATGCCTTCTATTAATTAGATTGTAGTTTATCTATTTTGCAAAAAATGTTTTCTAACTTATTTTGGGTCATAAAAATTTTAAAACTACTAAGCGTATCCGACCGATATCGTACCCTTTTAATCGAAGGGTGTCACGGGTTAAAACCCTGGTCGGATTATGATCATATCTAATAAAAGCTCATAATTCATAATTTATATTAATAATAGTTTATATTATAAAATAAAATACCTGGCCCAACTGGAAAGGAATGGCTGTACCACTCACTTATTATATTGTATGTGGTGGAGGATTGTACATAAAATAATAAATAAATCCTATGGTTTAATGCTTTCATATATCAAACAATATTAATTGAAATAGTTTTCAAGTAATAATTCTAACTCATGCTCCCTCAGGTGGTCTTCCACTAAATTATAATTAGTTAATATAGTAAAGATCTAACATAGATCTACCGAGTTTTAAAATTCTAGAGAATTATAAATAGATCAAAACTTTTTGCAAAAATAAAAAAGAGACATCGACAGAATGACATAAATTTGATAATTTTTTTTTAAATTTTTTTAAATTATTAAAATTTTCATATATGGGTGAAACAAAATTAAAATCTAGAATAAAAAAAAGTTCAAGGAAAGTCATAATTTGTGACATGGAAATTTTGTGTTTCATGTTATTTTGCTATTTCCTTGCTTGTGTTTTTTATATGAAAAGGAAATACCCGTGAGATTTAAAAAATACGCACATGAAACAAATAAATATGATAAAAAAAATATCAAAAATTAAAGAATTCAGATAAAAAAAAAACATTTTTAATTTGCAAAATTCAAAAAGTGGGTAAAAGTATCACAAAGAACTTCAAAACTACTTAAAATATCTTTTGTATACACACCCATATGCGTAACACCCGTTATCACCTTCAATTTGTATAACCACCTTCCCACATGTGATATCACAATTTCTACAATTACCAAAAACTCAAGAGGGAAGTCAACTGATTCTTTTATATTTCTTTATTGGGCAATGTATATATATATACTCTTATACTTTTTAAACATTGCCCATTATCCCTAATTAAGGTAAAGTATCCCTTGCAAATATTATCCTAACTGTTCAAAATAAGTATAGGTTCTTTAACACTTCCCTCATTTTAGTCAATGATTTAATTTTCTTTATAAAAATGTAAAAGATTTAAGAATTTTTAACATTTCGATAATTATACAATAAAAATCATATTTTTAATATTTATTTAGTAATTTTTTTAATTATTATATTTTTATAATTCAATTAATCCAACTAATAAAATAAAAATTTTGAAGTTGTTCAAATAAAATATAAGAGAAGGATACGCATTTAATTAAGAACGTATTTTTTACGATATTACAAATCATATATCTTTTTCTTTTTTAGCAAAGACACAATCCAGTAAAGAAAAATGGAAGAAAATATTTTTCAATGACAGAAATACTACTTATTGTTTTATGAAGTGATTTAACTAGTCACCACTAGGGGATCGGATTATATTTTATATTTCTTTAGAGACATACAAAATTTAAATTTAAAAAAAATTAGCAATATCTACTAATTTATAAAATAAATTTTATATAAATATTAAATTGATAATAATTAAAGATTAATAAATAAATTATGTCAAAAACGAAATTTTTTAAAAATGAAAAACCTATTTAAAATTTTATAATACTACTTTAACAGTAAAACAATTATAATAGTTATAATATTTTAGTAACCTATAATTAATAGATAGATACTTATACATATTTATGGGTATTCTAATTTGCACAACACGATTTCGTCGAATTTGAGCTAGTGGTCTATTTGAAATTGAATTTGATGAGTCTGATATGTTTTTTTTTACGCCGGATTACAAATTTTTTGAAATTTCAAATAAAATTGTCATCAAAATTTCTGTCCTGTCCTGCAGAAAACTGTCCTGCTTATTTAGACTATAAAATATCCAATTATTACTTGTTAATTAATTAAATTAATTTTTACGTACGTGTTTATAAAAGAATGAATGTAATTTGCAAAAGATTGAATTTGATTTACAGAAGTGTGGTTTTGATTTGCAAAAGGTTGATTTTGGAGTGCAAAACCTGTATATCTGCTTATTGTCATATGTTTAAAATCTTTTTAAATTTCAACTCATTTAAAATATAATACATATACTGATTTTGTAAAGTCTATAACCTCAAAATTATAATATCATTATTATTTGGAATTAAAATGCAAATAGGTAGGTATAAATTATTGAATCTAAAAATTCTCTATAAAATAATAACAGAAATAAATTTAATTTTAAAATGTATGACATTTTCAGTAAAATGCTATCTTTTTGCGACATAATACAAAATTAAGCCAGCTCTGGAACGATATAAGATATACTAACAATTCTTTTTTTTTTTGTATTAAATTTTGAAACCCAATTATTTTGAAAATAAATTACAGAGTTGGGGGATTCTAAGGTTTAAGTAGTATCCGCGTAGGATCAAATGACTATATCTGATGGGATACCTGGTGTTGCCAGCTTTCAAAAAACATATAGGTTTAATAACGCATATTATCTTTTAAGGACGAAAAGGACAATTGAAAGTATCCTTGTTATTTTAGTCTATTTTATAAAAACCGTTATATCTCGCGATCTGTTCGGTATATATAAATTCAATCATAACTATTAATTAAGACCACGATCTGCAGAATATTTTAACGTTTATTTTATGGCGATAGGTGCTGCCGTTTTGAAGATATTGTAGTTCAAAGTTGAAAATTTTTGCAAAAATATTTTTGATTGAACATATATATAATATCGAACAGATCGTGAGATATAACGGTTTTTATAAAATAGACTAAAATAACAAGGATATTTTCAAATGTCCTTTTCGTCCTTAAAGGATAATATGCGCCATTAAACCTATATATTTTTTGAAAGCTGGCAACACCAGCTATCTTTAAGATATAGTCATTTGGTCCTTCGCGGATACTACTTAAACCTTAGAATAGCCCAGAGTTGCATTCCTGATCCCCTTTCACCTGAATTAAAAAAAAAATTTCGATTCTTTAATCTGGATAAGGATATTTTCTTATTTTCCTAATGACAACTCCTATTCAAATTATAAACAAACTCTAAATCAATTTCTTCATCCTCAATTTTATGAAATCAATTTAAATTTCAGGCTTCAAATTTTATGTATTAATTAAGTTCATTTAAATTTTAAATCTTTAAAGTAACAATATCTCAGTTTTAATATTACAGATAAAAGCCACTCATGTCTAAGAACAAAAAATATTCGAGCTTAAGTACAAGGTATTTTTCCCATTAAGACTCTAAATAATAGTAATATAAGTTTTAATACATAATAATAGTGTAAAAATTGCATTTCATAAATTTCTCAAATTTGTAAAAATTTCAATAAATCTCCATATTGAATAAATAAAATAATAATGTATTTTTTTTTTTTTATTTTAATTAAATACATTTAAATTTTTTATATATTAATATATAAATTTATTATAAATTTTTTTTTTTTTTATTTAGTAAATACTCTCCAACAAAATAAAAAATAAAACATTTATTAATTATATATAATTATTAATAAATTAAATTAAATTAATAATAGAAAAACAAATAATATTCAATTAAATTACTAATTAAAAGAAATTATGTTGTAAATCTTTCGTTAAAATTAGAATATATATATTTTATGTAAGTTTATACTATAAATGTAAATAATAATATGAGCAAAATAATATAATTATATGTAAATATTAAAAAAAAACTTTTAATTATTACTTTTTATTATTTATAATATTTTTTTCAATTTATAGAAAAACTACAAACGAACTTATCGAAATAAAACAAAAATCTTATCGAAACTTATTTAAAAAAAATGTATTAATGTTATTTTTTTTATAATTTTAAATTAAAATTTTAATTAAATATTTTTTTTTCGTTTTTTTTTTACTTTGTTTGTTTTTTTTATTTGAAGTTTTACTTAAAAACTAAACTAACGACTCTGAAAATATAATAAAAAACAAAAGGGAAGAGAAAAAAAAGAAGATTCGTTAAAATTAAATTTTTTTTAATTTTAAATTGAAGTTTTCGTTTAAAAAATTTAAAATTTCGTTGTAAATTAAAAATTAATTTTTTTGTAAATGTTTTTTATATATTTTTTTTTTTAATTAAAAATATCTTAAAATTATATAAGTAGTTATTTATATATACATATATGTATAATTGTAAGTAACAAAAAAATTTATTATTACAAAAAAAGGAAAAAAAAAAACAATATTAATAACTGTTAAATCGTATTTGAAATTTCATCTAAACAAGAATAACGGGACTTTTCAATAATTTACCGTAATTTTAAAATTAATCTTGATTGTTAACAAATTATTTCACCACTAAATCACCACATTTTTAAAAGTGCAAGTGTCACCACTGCTTAAAAATGACAAATTTAAAAATTTACCACTCATTCACAGTAGTACATATTTATTCCCACTGTCATTTTACTGTCAACGGTTTTTAATTGTCAAAAATTTTAGAAAATGTATATTATCATGATGTAACAGTAAAATTAAGTTACTATATATTTAAATAGTTGACATTTACTAATCAAGATGATTAGAATTGATAGTTTTGAAAAGTGATAACTTTATAACTCAGAGTTCCATGTCTATAACAAGAAAGAGTTTCTCAATTATAGAAAGTTAAAATTTAAATACGATTTAAAAATTATATATTTTTATTCTAAAAATTTTAGAAAATATTATTAAGAAATAATTAAGATTAAAAAAAAAAAATTACATAAATAAAAACATAAAATCAATCATTGGCACAAGATGCAGTCTAAAATATATATAATGTTTTTTTTTTTATTTTGTATTAATTTTATTTTTTAAATTAAAATCAAAATTATAAAGCTTAAAAATTAAAAAAAAAAATTTTTTAAATTTAATTAAAAACAAACATTTATATTTAGTTAATAACACTAAATAAAATATAAACAAAAAAAAGAAACAAAGATATAATTAGATTTAATAAAAATTAAAATACTAAAACGTATGAATGCATGTTAATTATAAGTAAATTATTATTTTTCAATAAGTATATATATATATATAGAAATTTGTTTATAATACAAGTAACTTTTGAATAAGAACATGATTTTTATACTGTACTTAAATGTTTTTCAATAAAAATTCAAGGGATTTTGCATAAATGGCAACTCCTTATTAAATTATTTTCTTCACATAAATATTTTAAACATTTCTTATTCAAAAATTACTTGCATTTAATTTTTTTATTTTTACAATTGAAACTTAAAAATATAAAAAGGCACTAAGATTAAAATAAATCAACTCAAAATAAGTTTAAAAAATATTAAAATTTACAAAAATACATTAGGTATGTAAAATTATGTGATTAAATGTAATTTTCAAAAATTTTTTAATTTTAATTAATTAACTTAATATGTATATATAATATATATATATTTTTATTTCTTACTAAAACTATTTTTGTATTTGGTTATACTCAATTTTATTTTTTTTTTTTATTCAAATTATAATTTTTTCAAATTCTATTTTGGTTTTGTTTGGTTTCAATTTTAAACTATTGTGAATGATTTATTTTTTTTTTTGTTCTAAAATAATATAAGTTCTATGAAAAACAAATGACTATTGTGAATGATTTTGTATGATCATTTTATTTTTATTTTTGTTTTGTTTTGTTCTAATTAAAATGAATTTTTTGTACAGTAATGGACAAAAAAATAACAACGATAATATTTATATGAATAAATTAATAAATTTCTAAAAATGAAAAAAATTAAAATGGCGGCAATTAAATTCAAAAAAAAAAAAAAAAGAAAAACAATTAAAATAGAGAAATTATAATTAAATTTAATTTTAGAATAATAAAAAAGCAATTAGTGTAATCACAGCTACAATTATAGCAAAAAATGTAAAAACATCATTGCTTGCTAAACCATATGTGCATATAATAATCATATGTTCTAATATTGTTGTTCTAGCGGCATCTGGATGTGCTAATTGTAATTTATTACTAAAAAATAACCCATTATTATCATTATTGTTATTATTATTGTTATTATTATCATTATTATTATTATTTTCATCATCATGATCATTATTATAATCGTGATCATCATTATTAGTATAATTATGATGATTAATATTTTTATATTTAATTATAGTGTTATCATCATTATGATTACTATTATTAACAACATTTATATGATTTTGTGATATATGATTTTGTGTTTCATCAATTCTTGATGTTGATGGTAATGAAATTCTTTGATCAATCAATTTCCAATCATTTGAATTATCTGTATTTTCAATATTTAAATCATCATTATTATACACTTTTTTTGATTTATTTGTTAAATCTATTGATAAAGTGTCAGTTGTATTTAAATTAGTTGCTAATAATTTGGATGATGATGTTGATGTTGATGATATTTTAAATTGATTTTCAAGTAATTCAAATTGTTTTAATTCTAAATCATCAGGTTCTGTTTCTGATTCAATACAATTTTCAACAATATTATTATCATCGCAATCACTCAAAATATTATCTTCATCTTCTTCTTCAATTGATGAAAGTTGATTATCATCTGTATAAAAATCGTCATCATCATATTCTGATGGTTTAAAAAATTTTAATTGATTTGTTTGTTTTAATAATGGTACTTGTATTGATATAATATTATTTGTTTCGAAATTTGTATTAATATCAGAATGTAAATCATCATATAAATATGTAATACTGTCTAATGATTTAAATGAATCAGGTGTTGAACAAATACTTTCTTCATATTCATTTACATTCTTTTCATTATTTAATTCTAAAATTTCATTATTTTTATTTGAAATTTCATTATGAGTGATTTTTGAATCCACACATTCAATAATTGAATCTATATCATTTGGGTTTGAATCAATCTCATCATTTGATTCATTATGATTTTTGATAGATTTTGTTGCCAACGGTTCAATTTTAACTTCATTTATAAATTTACTTGAAATATTAAATTTACTGTTATGTTCTAATTCAACTTCAAAACTTGAACTGTTATTATGAATGTACAGTTGTTGATGTACTGGAAAATCTGATAAACTAACATTACCTGAATCAGGATTTGAAGAATTATCTTCTTCAATTGAACTAAATGAATCAAAATGAATCGTTTGATTTGTTGCAACCGAATCAATATTCTTTTCAGATAATACAATGTGTACATTACTTGAATATGTGTTAGTCCGTGGACTAAAACTAATATAATCTTGTTGTTGGCTATTTGTAGCTGCCAAATTACAAAGACTATCAATACTGTTAGTAGGTGAAGTTGATGATTCATTTTGTGATTCAGGAATTACATTTAAAATATTTTGGGTATTAATTGGTAAAGATTTGTTATTATTAGCTATAAGAGGAGGAGAAGGAGAAGCAGTAGAAGAAATATTTTCTAATTCATGCTTTTCTATTAAATTTGGATTAATTGGATGAGAAATTCTAGTTTCCATTTTAGATTTTTCTAATGATAAATGATTTTTTGATTCTTTTGTTGAACAAGCAAAACACAATAAAGCAGCAGAATCACTAGAATTATTTTTATTGTTATTAGTTTTTAAAATAGATTTTAAAGATTGAATAATAAAAGCATTATTCTTATTGTTAGTTTCATTCAAGACATCATTGTTATTATTATTTGTAAAATTAGAATTAGAATTTAAATCACTCATATTCATTTTTTGGTTATTTATAATACAATCACATTTAGAACATTTTGTATTGTTATTTGTTCTATCATATTGAATATGGAATTTTTTCTTATTAATGCTGCTATTGTTAGAGCGAACATTTGCATTAGCATTATTTGATTTTGCAATCAGATTTCTATGTTTACCTTTTCCAATATATTCATCATTTAATATAAATTCATTATTAGCTTCAGTTGTTGCAATTGGTGCAATCTTTATTGAAGGTTGTGATTCAATAGTTACCGGTGTTGATGAACGTGTTATACCAAATATTGCAGCTAATTCTTCTGATGAATTATATTGTGATGATTGATTATGATTACTATTAATACTATCAATACTATTTGATTTATTGATTGATTTTGATGATGACGATTTTATTTGAACTTCATTACCAATTGGTGTTAAATTTAAAGGTGGAGATGGTGTTCCTAATATTTGACTATTATTATTTGTTGTATTGTCATATTCACTACTACATATGGGTGATGATAAATTAATTAAATTTGGTGTAGCTGATGATGTTGAACAATCATATGATGTTGTGCTAAATGTTTTAATTGGATCCGATGTGCAACTTTGCTGATTAATATAATCACTACTTGGTGATTTAATATAATCACTAGATGAAAAACCACCATTATGTGCTGATGTTAAACTTGATGACATTTGTTGATTACATGAACCGGGACTAGATGATTTTATACAGTCCGATGATGAATATAATGGTGTTATAAATATGCCTTCAACTTGATCAACACCACCATCAGTATAACCAGTGGCATCAGATCCATAACAATGTTGTGATGAATCATCAGTTGATGCTGATTTTTTAACATTAATAATGGATTTTGATTGATTATCTAGTGAATTATTACTTGTTGTGATAACATTTACACTACTACTAGCATTTTTACTACCAATATCATCATTTTTAATGATAGTATTCTTTTCGCATTCTTTCATAATTTTAATAATTTCTTCTTCATCACCAGTTGATTCTTGTGATTTTAACTTACTTGTTTCTTCAATCTCATTTATTTGTGTTTTTGCATTCGTATTCGTTTTCATTTTATTCAATTCTGGAACAAGAATATTTTCAGTAGAAATATTTTTTAAATCATTGTTACTTTGTTGATCTTTACAAATGTTCATTTCTGATGCAGCTATTGTCATCTGTTTAAGATTTTCATTCAGATTATCGTAATCTCCTTCATTATCGTTACTAAAATTTTTGGTTGTTTCACCCTTTCCTGTATTTTTGTGTAAATAACTGTCATTGTTATCTAAGGCAGTGATTTGACGCATACAACGTTCCGTTATAGAGCCAATTTTATCAGAACTGGGATCTAGATTTTTAAGCAATTTGGAAACCATCATATTGTCATTAGAATCCTTTACTAATTTTTTGTTACTAGCCAAAACTGAAGACTCTTTTGCTCTAGTAGATTGTGGTTCTACTTTAGTTTGTGGAACATCAACAGAACGTTTTTTAGAATCATTGGAAGGCTTTGATTTTTCAATACCTACAAGAAGTTTTCCACGAACTTCATTCGCTTTAAACGATACATTTTCAATATCACTTAAGTATTTTTCTTCTTGGTGAAGTTTTCTAGGCGGCATTTGTTGTTCTACCAGTTTTATTTCCCTTGGAGGTACAACTTCTAGAAGAATTTCTTCACAACGTTTTAAATCATGTGAGGTAGTTTCAATATCAATTAAATTCTTTTCACTGTTAACATTTTTACTTGTATTGCTAATTATTGCTTCTTTTCGAAGTTCTAACAGATCACGACTCAATTTTTCACTGCTTTCTTTGGCTTCTTTAGCAATTTGATTGAGAGCCTCTTCCATACCAGAACGATTTCTTATTGGATCCGGACTTATGCTAGATCTAGGAAGAGGAACAGGTGGTTTTTGTCGTTCTTCATTTGATTTAAGAACCGTTGGTAAATTACATATAGCTCCACCTTGACTGGGATGCCTAAATACAGAACGTTTTGGTGTAGTATTACCAGATTGATATTGTTGTTCTTGATTTCTTAAATTCTTTAATAATTGTAACGTAATTGGTGGTTCATCAATATCTCGGGATATATCATTTAAGCTGCCAGCTTTATCTAAACTATTTTGTAAATTGTAATAATCAGATAAATCTCCACCAGATGGTTTAGCAGCATCTCTTTGAATCAAAGCATAAATATTAGCTGATTGGGTACGCGTAGCACGTTGTTTCTTTTTTATAGCATCATGTGGATATTGAATTCTAGGTCGTGAGCGAGTTGGAGAATCTTTACGAAGAGTTCGAACAGCTAAATCATCTGTGATCACATCAGGATAATTGTGCGCTATAATTTGAGTTTTCTTGGTTTCTTTTTCTGGTTTAACATGCAAATAATCTGTGTTTGGTGATGGCGGTATTGGACCAATTGGAATGCCAAAAGGTGGTTGATTATCGATAGTTTTAACCAGATCATTTGAAAATTTCATATTTCGTAAGGCCAAGTCATCTTTTATAATATCTGGTTCAGCTGCTTCCTCAGATGAACTGTCATCTTTAAATTCTTTTGCATAAGTTTCAAATTCTTTTGACAAAGGCATCTTTGGAACTCTTTCACTTCGATGTAATGTATCAAAATTTAAGCTTTTATAAATTGCTTCAAGTTCATTAATAACATCTTCAATGTTAGTTGGATCATTATCTTGGCTTAAACTTTTTTGAGGCATTGATTTTTGGGCTACTTTATTATTTCTTTCGGCATAATTTCGTTCATTATTTAGTGCTGCAATTCGATTTTGTTCGCGTTGCTTAGCCACATATTCGTCATATTTATTTGGTTTTGGCATTTCAATATAATTAATTGGATTGTCATTGGTATAACTTGTCCGGGTTTGATAATAGTTTGGCATAGATCTAGTTTTGTCATGAGGTTTGGTTTTAGTATGATTCGAAATTTCAATAATTTTCTTTTCTTTATCCTGACTTGGTTTGATTAAGAGACTTCCACTTATTATATTGTCTACTTCATCGGATGAATTTTGTGCAGGATTAACTTTTCGTGAAAATTGTTCATATCTGGATCTTTGAAAATTTTCTCTTCCAGAAGGTACAATTCCATCCACTTGAGATTTATTTGCATTTAAAATATCTTCAAAAGTTGAATTACGATATGCCTGTAGCTCATTAACCCTAGAACTAGATATCGATCTAGGTTTGGTTGTTCTTATACCTCGCTGAGATTCATATTCCTGCCCTTGACGATATTGTTCTTGACGATCAATTTGTTTCCAAAAATTAGAAGCTGATTTTACTGTGGAAGGTTTCGCTGGCAACAGGCCGCTCTTTGTTGTCCGAATTGGTGATTCTATTTGCTTTTGATCATTTGCCAAATTTGAATTTTGAGATGAAACTGCAGTAGCATTTTGATTTAATATATGAATTGGTTTTCTTGATCTTGGTGCAGCATCAGTGACATATCTAAAATCAGATGGTTTATGTTGCTCTCTTAGAGCTGGTGGGGGAGTTTGACTATTTCCGATTGGTTTTGTGATATAGTTTCCTTGATTTGGTGGTTGCTTTGGACCTATACTTGAATAAATTACTGTTTGAGAAGGTTGTGTAGATGATGAACGTTGCATATTTTGGTATAAATTTTTATTTTGTCCCCATAACTTATCATCAGACACGCAACGTCCATTAATTTTGTTCATATTGGTGGTATTTTGGTCAAAAGCTAATGACATTGGTCGTAATTCGTTATGACTACTATTTAAATGTACACGACGTTGTGGATCTCTTGGAGGTGGTGGAGGTGGCTCTTGTTGATGACTTGGTCTATTTTCTCTTTTTAAATATAGATTACGATTCGGTATGTGTATTTGACTGTCGTAGCTTATGCTACGTTTGTCATTTGAAATTGAATTTTGTAAATTTTTCGAAGGTACTTGGCTGAATTGTTGTTCATAAGATGCTGTTTGAGGTATAGGAGCTGCTTTATATCCAGGTGCTATATGATGTCTTATTTGTAAAGTTGTGGGATAAGCTACATAATTTAAACTAGACGCTTGTCTCATATGAGATACACCTTTGGATTGTTCAAGGGGTCGTGGTTCTGGGTGCAATAAAACTTTATGACGTTCTCGATTCGGTGGAAGTTGATTTGAATTGTCGTTGTAAATTTGCACTGAACGTGATGGTATGGGGCTTATTTGCTGATATGGCTGTACTTTTTGAACTGCTTGTGGTAAAATTCCACCATTAGAAATCTCACCATCACGACTCATACGCTTATAATAACGTTCTGTACGAGCTGAACGACTTTTACGATTTGCTGCAGAACCGGAATTATCATTACCATTACTACCAATTACACCACCACTACCAGTACCCATACTATCATCACTGCGATATTTATTGGATTGCGTGGGAATGATTTCTTCATCACTTGATGTATTTAAAAAAATTTGCTTTTGTTGTGTCTGTGATGGATAATAATTTGTTTGTGTGGGAAGTTGAGCAGTATTAGATCTATTTGTAACCGCCTTCTTACGATCTTTTTTCGATAATTCACGTTCCAATGAATTCGTTACACGAAAATGTTCAGCCGGTGGAGTAGGTAATTCAATTTGTTCAAAAGGTACAAAAAATTCATTTTCATTCTTAGGACTAATTACAATATGATCGAAGCCTGCTCCGATCAATTTACTAGAACGTTTTCTTTTGTCTTTCTTTCGTGGCTTTTGTGATGGAGAAAAACCAGCTTTTCTATCTTGTTCATCGGATGATGAATCTGTTTCGTTGTCTTTTTGCTTTTTACGAAATAGTCTACCTAAAGACCATTTCTTTGAATTACTATTATTTAATGATGATGATGATTTATTGCTATGTTTATCCATTTCTGATAAATTTTTATCGTTGTATAAATTTGTTGCTGAATGTGATCCTGAAATATGATTCACTTCTTTTGGAAGAAGAGGTAATTGTGGCCTCCAACTTGTTTGAACAGTCTGTAATGAAATGAAAAATAAATATTAATACAAAATTTAAAAAAGTTATTATAAAAATAAGAAAGTTGAAATACTTTATGATATCAATTAAAACTAATTTAATTTGGCTGAATACATTTTTATAAAGTGTAAAACTTTGACTTTGTATAATTCAAGTTCAAGACGATTTTAAAATAAATTTGTACGTATTTTACATTAGAAGTACATAAGACGTATAACTGTAAAATATCCACTCAATCTAATGTGAAAAAAAACAACTAAAATAATTGAATAAATTTAGATGACAACACCCGTTCAGGTCATTGATTTTTTTTTTATTTTTTTCTTTTCATTTCCTCATTAAATTTTGTAAATTAAATTTACTAACGCATAAAAACGAAAAAATCAAAAGTTGTGTTCATTTTATCAGCAAAAACAAAACATAAAACACTTTACATCGAAATTCTTTTTGAAAATTACAAAAAAAAATTCATGGCAACCAACTCAAAAGAAATGAAAAAACAATTGTGTCAGTATAATCGTTTTATCACCCACGATTTTTAACTCTATAAACCAAATCTTGAATTTTGGACCCGACTCGTAAGTTTCAAATATTTTAAAGGCTCTTTTATTTCTGAAATAAATGTCCTCAGCATTCTCGGCAATAAAGAATGCAAGAAAAGGGTACTTTAAACGTCCTTTGCTTATTACATAGTTGATTTTCAAGTCTTATTTATTTTTAGGTCGGACCATTTATTGAAAGTGATCGAAAAGATCGGACCAAAGTTTGCTATCAGGGTGATGACAGTCACCAGTCACTCAACAGTGCCTTCGCTTCTATAGATTGCTTCGACTGTCGCGTTTTAAATAAAATTAATGTCAACTTCGTTCGACGCTTCTAGCAAAGCTTTTCTATTTAGTCAAGTTTCTACTACTTAAACATCAAAGCGACGCTAGAAGCAATAGCAGTTTTGGGTCATCGCTCTAACTCTTGTAAGTAAACTGAAAATAAATCTATTATTGCTTGAGAATAAATGAAAGTAACCGATCAACAAAGTTTTATCTAGGCCTCACGGAATTCAATTATACTTAAAGTTAAATAATTTATTCAAAAATTTAAATTTAATTCAATAAGTTCTTAATTCAAATTTAGCCCTCGACTCAATGTGAAAAATGTGGTCGGCTCTTTCAAAGAAATAAAAGCATATTTTTGAGTTTTGACAGTCCAAATAACGGATTTATTTTTTATAAACTTATTTTGTTTTTAAAGTAACCGTACTTATCACTTATTGCTATCAGCGATGATGTAATTCAACTATCAAGGTTAATTTGAGCTCATAAATTTGGTAAAAAAATATACATTAAAATAAATTTTACAGACAAATTTAAAATTTTTTTTTATTTTTCTTTTTATTTAATAATTCGAAATCTTTTTTATTTTTTAAATTAAATTTTCCATGTGAATTTTATTATCACTTGCACGGTAATTACACACATATTACATAATAAAAAAAAAAAAGAGTCTTAGAAGTATAAAATAAAACTATAAACAATTTGAAATAAAATAAAATTAAAATAATCCGGAATGATAAAATAAATCCAAAATTTATCTAAAAAATTTCTAATAAATTTACCCACTAACTCTATAGTTAGTAGAATCATAAAATATTGGTGCATATTCTGTTTATGTTTTTTAATTTTGAATAGGAAGGCATCATAACATAAATTATGACCCCATATACCGTATTACATATACTTAAAAAGCAATGTTTTTTTATTTTTGAAGAAGGTGAGATAAGCTCATTAAAGATTCAAATAATCCATAATGATCTTTCCTCCTTCTCATAAAATCATATTTTTTTTTTAAATATATGGACATTAATATTATTTTAACACTTCTTCTTCATTTTTCGGTAATACTTTTGCTTTTCTATATATACATATGTACTATATAGGTACCATTTAAAGGGTTTTAAACTTCTGTATATCAAAATGTAATGGGTGTTTTAATGATCCCTATATGAAAAAAAGACAAAATGTATTTTTAATAGTTCAAAAAAAAAATTTAGAAAAAAAAAAATTGAGAAGAAATTAAAAAATTATTTTAAAATAGATGTTTTGATATTTTTTGAAAAAAAAATGCAGTTGTTCCAGGTGAATATAAGGTAATGGTAAAAAAACAAATTGCTAGTAAAGTAAGGAAATAATGACTACAACAACATTTAATAAAAGAATTGACTTAAATTTTTAAAAATAAAAAACATTCATCAATTATTAATGTAAGTGGCCCCTCGGGAGGTTCATTTATTTTCCAATATTTAAAATTAAAATTTAAGTAAGAAGAAGGCGTCTAAAAAAATAGTATTATGTATCTTAAGATACTCAAATTTGCCTAATTTCATAAAAAAACAAAATTATTTCAAATGTGTGGGGGACTTTCGATAGAGCAGCATTTCAAAATTGAAGAAAAATGTTGTCCACTGATCATGCAATCGTCAACTTCAAAATTACTTTACATTTCAATAAAATCAACATTATAAACGTTCTAATTAGAATTGGTTTCAACTTGCTTTTGGAAATTTAATAGAAATAATTCATGAATTCAACAACAACGATTTAGTTTGTTTATCAGAAAATGCGTTGAGATTAATTTCCGTAAGCAAAACTATTTGGTTTTTTTTTGGTGTTTTTAATGATCATTTCGGTGGTCTTTGAGTATTGCAGTAAAGGTGTTATTTTAATAAATTAATAATTATCTTTAAAATTGCCTCAACTAAAATTAATTTAATAAATTTTAAGTAAGAAAATAAAAATAATCTAAAAGATAATAATGAAAATTAAATACAGGTTTAACAGTTATTACACCTTACAGCTATTATTAATATTATTAAAACAGTTACAGAAACTTTTTTTGTGGGAAATTCTTAGTAATGTTTAATTTAATGCATATAATTTAGGATTAATAACCTTTTGTGGAATAGAATTAGATTTTAGTTTAGTTTGTCAATAGGATCAATTTAAAATTAAACATTAATTAGGACAAACGATGTAATGCTTATGGCAAACTAGAATCTTATTTATCTTCTAGAACCAATTTTTGTCAATATTACAATTTGAAACCAATACGTTCAGTATTAGGGATTTCCAACGACGACAAAATGAGATAAATCAAGACACGTTAAAATGCGAAACCAAATGAATATTTTTCAAAATATTATGAAGATCGCAGCTATAATATCTTGCAGCCTTTTTATAGTTATAAGACGCCTTAGAACTTTTGACTTCGAAAATTTATATCAAGAATTAAATATAAATTCGATAAAAAAATACTTCTTTCAAATACAAAATATTTAAATCATAAAATTTTTATCACTTGCATTGCAAGTTTTTTCATTTTCACAAATAAAAACCTCAAAATGAATACTTTAAAATGACAATATTCTTCAGGTAAATGCCTTTCCGTTCTGTTTGGAAAATTTCCAAAAAAAAAAAACGTACACAAATTATTTAGATTAATTATTGCAATTAAGTGTCATTTCAATAATTAACATAACCTAGAAATAGTTTTCTAATTATTCAAAAACATATTTTATGTTCCGAATTTAAACGAATTTATAATTTTTTCTTTTTCTATTTGGCTGACATTTTTTAATTTTTGACAGTAAATTAAAAAAAAACAAACAAAAAATGACTTAAGAAAATGTCATAAATCGTAACAAAAGAATTTCTAAACTTTTTTCTCATAAATTTTAAATTTTGTTGAAATGATTCGAAATAAAAAAAAAACTCATCGAATAATTTTTTTTTATTTAATTTTAAAATTTATAAAAAAAACAAAAACCTAAATTTGAATCTGTGAATAATGTTTCCCCAGTTGCCCAGTTAAAATTAACAAAAAAAAATAAGTCAATGAGTAAATGCTTTTCTTTCTGTCCGACAAATTTTTATTTAAAAAAAAAAAAAATTAAAATAAAATATAAAAAAATAAAAATTTTCTGATCAAAAAAATTTATTTTTAAAATTAAATTTAAAATCACAAATATTTCATACCCAAAAGAATCGCATTTTTCCGCCACGTACCTACACTTTAAGATTTTTTTTAAAAGCATTAAAGTAACAGCACATGAGCTACATATAAACAATTTTGATGGGCACATATTAAAATGCCAAAATTTACAGAAAATCTAATCTTGTAATTTTCAGAGTGAAAATTCATACAAACAGTGCCAAAAAAAAATTACAAAAATAAAACAAATTTTATTTTTATGACAGTTAACCTTCAAAAAAACAGAATGTATAGGAAAAATTTATATTAAAAATTATCAATCAATTTTATACTGTGAGAGTAGCGGGTACAACGATACCAAAATTAAAACTTATAAAAAAACATTTTTGAATATAAAATGTATGTATTGTAGCCTGTAAGAATAGAATAGACAACAATAACAAAAGCCGCAAAGAAATCATCAAAAGCAACGACATTGTTGCAGAATGTATTTATTGGCAGGAAACACTTGAATTAAACTTCAAAAGGTTTTTAGTGTTTCAAAAATATATTTGATAAATTAAAGTTTGAGCACTAAAGATAAAATTATATTGATATTTTGTTTTTTAGATTAATATTTGAAAAAAAATCAACTTTAGCGATACTCAAACCAATAACAAGTAAGAAATTTGACATGTATAGTTAGTTCTCTAAGGGTGCGTTAATGTTGGAGCTACAACCTGTGATCGATAAGAGTATAGCGTAGAAAATTTATGTTGTTACCGATAATCAATGTATTCTCCAACATAATTTTTTCTCACTTAGTTCTATATAACGGTAGTTCCTATTACATCAGTTAATCAATTTATATTACAAACGGCAGTTATAATAAGTACGGTAAATTCTTGTGTTCAGTCCTCGAACTAGCTTTCAGTAATAGAATACCGAGGTAAATTATATGAATATCTGTTTTAAAATCATTGTATGTTTTAAAATCATCAAATTTTATGCACTATATAGTACACTATCCTAATTTAATAATTTAAGCTATAATTAAAAAACATTTGATTCTAAAGAATGTTGTCATTTTGACACTGTCAAAAAATAATAAGAGTACAAATTTAGTTTTTTAATAAGTGTCATTGAAAGTTTTATAAGAAGTCTCTAATAAAAGTAAAATATAAAGAGATTTTTTTTCAAAATGGAATTTCTGAATTAAAACAATTAAAATTAATGAAATTTGAATATATTGGAGCAATTCCAAAAGATTTTACAGCCACCTTTTGTACAAAATTAAAAAAAAAGTTACAATTTCACAAGTTATAAGAATTTTAAAATCAGACTTTTATGCAAAGTTACAGTTTACGACGTGTAAAATCAGACTCTTGTTCAGCTTTTGTTCTCTTCATGTCATGGCCTGAATTAATGTACGCTATGCTAAGAAATATCGAATACCATTCTAATGTAATACAAATTTTTCTAGTTTTACTTTGAATATATTTTAAAATTTATCCAAAATACATTTGCGATATCACACACTCTTAAAATAATGCATTATAAACTTTTAAAATTTTTCAAAATCAAAATAACAAAAAATAATCGCTACGCTACACGTTACTAGTAGTTTGAGGCGCCATAGTACCAAACTATATAAATAAATAAGTAATTAAAAAAAAAGAAACAAAATCAAAAATGTTTTTTTTTACATATTTTCAACATTATTTAACATAAAGCTTATGCTTACAATATAAAAAGTTCAGTGACAGGTCATTTATTTTACGATAAAAAAAAGTTTTTTTTTTTTTTTTTTTTTTTTGGGTGATGACAATATAAAATGACTTTTGCACGCATTAAAATTTTGACATTTCAGATTTAACAGCGGTTGATAAAAAGATTAACAAAAGATAAGTATGTCTAGAAAAAATGGAGAAAATATGATTAAAAAATTTTTAATGAGTTAAAAAAAAAAAATTAATGAACCTTTTTTCTTTTAATTTAATAAAATGAAAATTTTTTAATAAATTTTTTTTTCACAATCATTATTTAATTTAGAATATGAGAATTGGAACGTACTTTAAATTTATCGGAAAAATTTAATTAAAAAAAAATATTTAATTAAATTTCATTATAATAAGTTTAATCACATTATTTGCTTAGTTTTGAAATTATTTCCACCTTACAATTACTTTTCCTTCCTTTCACCTTCGAGTTTTATAAGATTGCGTTAATTTATTCTAATTTATAAGTTAATATTAAAAAAAAATACGATTTTGTAATCATTAGCATACTAGCAATTTATTAGCATACTAATGATATTCATTGAATTAGTTTAATATATATACATATATGTCAAAATAAATTATTGTTAATTTAATGTGGGAGAATGTTTCAGGCGAATTTTTTTTGTCATAGTTTTTGTCTCTTAATATCTAATTAAGATTTGATCTTTTTTTTTGCTAGTATAAAGTTTAATATTTTACTTAAAGAAAGTAAGTCGATATTATTATGTGAGGGTGATTATGCAAACTTCTTGTAATTATTATAGTAACCGCTATATATATGAAATATAATAAGCGTTATAAGCGTATTGCTTTCGCATCAAAAATTATTATATATTAGTCCAGTGCGCAGAAACTCAAAAAACCGTGGTTTTTCTTATGTCCGTCTGCGTGTTTCTCTGTTTGTCTGTCCTTCTATTGGTCTGTCAGTGCAGTGTGCACACGTGTACAAGCTAAATGGTTAAAGGAAAAATTCATAAGTATATCACATTTTAATGTTAATATCTCTAATTGATTAACTTTTGGATAAAATCTGGTAACCCCAAGGGGCACTAGTTTAGTTGATAACTCATAGCAAAATTCAAACTGGCAAAAATTAACGTCTAACGAAAAGATAATAACGAGCGTGTGTATTGGAATCTTTCAAAAATCTTTTGTTGAAAATGATTAACACAATAACAAGATTAAAAGTTATATTGCTTTAATAAAAATTACTGCGTATGTAATAGTAAAAAATCTTTTGAAAAAAAAATTTATACGATTTTCCTATACGAGCGGTTGATTCTACAATGGACGCAGTATATGTTTTTTTAGCTTCTTTATAATAAAAAATTTTTATTAAACTAAACTTTGCACTATATGCATTGTTATAATTTGTATATAATTTAAATTAATTATGAAGCATGCTCTAATTTATACTCAATAATTTGTAAATTATTAACAAATTAGCATCATTTTTCATATGCTTATTTGTATATTGAAAAAATTTAAATAAATTATAAGTTTCATTAGCAATCATCAATTATCTGAATGAACGAATTTGAAAAGAATAAAAAAAGTTGTATTTAAATTATACAGTAAGCGTTCAATATTTGCACGTTATTAAAACGTTTTGATGTTATACCAATGAAATTACTATAATTAGCTCAATTTAATGTAATAATTTTATATTTGATAAACGATTTAAAAGAAGCGATTCGTTTAAGAAAACAGTAGCGCGCATAATTATTTAAATTATTATACTACATATTTATCACAAAAGAAACTAATGATTAAATTATGAAAAGAGAATTAGATAAAGTCGTTATTATTCAAATTATAAATATTAATTTTAAAATTATTGTACATATTGAGATTAACTAATATATGAATTATAATTATTAGCTTATTTAAAATCGCTTTTAAAAATTGTATCTATTACCTTGAAATTTTTTGTATTTTTAATACTTTTGAAAATTTATTTAAGATCTCGTTTTATATGATATTCAATTCTAAAGATTTTAAAGATAATGAATTTGAAAAATTTGTGGTTTCTTTTGTTCATAATTTCATTTAAAAAATAAATCATCTACTTGTAGGTTTTATTGAACATTGATTGTGATTATTGAAATTCAAATGTGAATAAATCATAACCGGAAATTGGAATTCCTAACATATATATAATGTACCATTATAATTAAAACACGTGTAAATTTTTCTACCGGTTCACACGATTACAATTTAAAAAATTATTAAGTTTTAACATTAGAATTCATGGGTTGGATTATTGGATTAATGGATTGAATAAAAATTTTAAAATTGTAAGTATTATAGAAATTGATATTTTAAAAAAATTGCGATCAAAAAAACGTATTATCTAATATAGCATACAATAACATTGTACTCCTATAATTCATTTACTTTTATAAATAAGACAAATTCCCGCCAACATTTTAAAATAGTAAATATTCACTATGATTTTGTCAAATACAGAATTGGAACAAGTTAAAATCAATTAGTTGAAGTCTACGAAAAATCGAGATTTTGAAAGCTTAAGAGATTTTGAACTTTAACTTTTAAAGTTAGAAATTCGAAAAGAAGAGGAAAAAAAATTTGATAACAAGTCAAATCCAAGAGTTAATAAAAATCAACCAAACCAATTATTGAAAAATATCTTTGATTTATATGAAAATTTTTAATCTATTGTTACAACTCGCAGATGATATTAATAATTTTTTATATAAAGGCATTTGTTAGATCAAAATTTATTTGGAGTTGTTTAGGTAGTCCAACACTTGTATAACCTACTAAGAAGTTCAATAGTGTGTTAGATGAATGAAACACTCCAATTTGAATTTATTTTTGAAAGTTTTTATTTACAATTTATGTTTTACTTATTGTTTTCGTAATACTCTAAAGGTGGTAATTTTTTAAGTATTAAATATATTCAATAACACTTAACTTATAGATATCTTCTGAAACTTTATCTAAAAAATTTATATACGATTCTTAAGATACTTTAAATTCCTTCACAAATGACAAAATTATAGAACCATATTTATAATCTTTCAATAGTTCCCACAATTTAGTTTTTATAATAGACACTATTGAATTCGTAAATGCCCCCAATTCAACATTTATAGTATAGACACTATTGAATGAATATTATGTACTTTATATCGACAATTCACTGTCCCCATAATCTAATTATTTCATTAATTATTATTTTTTTTTAAAATATATCTTACATTATATCCATTCAAAAAGAATGCTTCATTACTTCTAGATTGTCTCCTATGACTAACTTTATTCATTTTGATTCTATATAATTATCAAATCTTCGTCTTCTGTATTTATTTTTCCGCTAAACTTTTAATTTATTGTTTTATAATATTAATATTATAAATTAATATTCTTTTATTTATTTAAAATTTAAATTCAAATCGGAACACTAAATCAATTTCTTAATGATTCATAATAAAAAAAAAAAAATAATCAACATTCTTTGTTTGTTTTAAAATTTTAATAAGACTTCCATCTTCAAATATAGTTTATTTTATATCTAAATTTTATATAAAAATTTTAATATTTCATTAATTATTCATTTTTATACACAAAACAAAATCAAAAAGTTCAAAAATCAAAAAAATAAATAAATTCTTAAAACTTAATAATTAAAAAGTTTCTAAATCAAATTAATTAAATTAATTCAATATGTGTATCTGAAAATATGTGCCAAAAAAAAAATAAACTTTAGATAAATTTAACAAGCTTAATTAATTCGCGCTTCTGAATCAATTCAAAAAAAAATTGTCATACTTCAAAAAAATTAATTTGTTTTCATTGTTTTTAAATGGTGCAATACAATTTAATAAAACTTTTAAATTTATAAGTGGTAATTCGAATTGATTGATAAGTTCTATATTTTTAAATAATTTTTTTTAATAAAAAATGTATCTATTAATTTATTTTTTTTTTTTTATATTATAACAATTTTTTTTATTTTGACTTATGGTTTTTGTTATCATATTACAACAAATGTGTAAAGTGAATCACTTGTTGATTTGAACAAATGTAGTGAATCAAATTTAGGTATTTAATACAAAAGTTTTATAATCTGATGCATGTGTTCTTATTTTCCAAAGAATTATAAATTGTACATATGAACAATTTGTAATTTAAACTTAATCTTGAATATTAACGGAGTAAAGGTTGTAAGTTTTAGAATATACAAATAATTTGAGTAGTAAAAAAATATTTGAATAGTTTTGTAATGATTCAAACTTAAGAATATCTGAATTATAACTGAAATATCATTTTAAGTATCTATATCATTCACACATTTTACTTTTTAAGTTTTTGTACTAAAAGATTTGTTTTAAGAATAATCTATTATTTTTTTTAACTTTAACTAACTTCTCTCCACTTTTATCTTATCGTAGTTTAAAGTTAAACCATGTTAAACTTATTAAATCGCCATACATCATATTATGCCTAAATAAGTGAGAGTTTTTTTACTTTAATTTTTAATTTAAATCTGTAAAATGACTTTGTCTATGACTAAAATAGCTTTCAATTAATTTTTGTAACGGTAAAAATATTAAAAGTAATTCACTAAGAATTTAAAATGATTCACTTTTAACAATTTTCAAAAAAAAAAAATTTATTTTGAATCACTCTCATTATTTTGGTTCAATTGTGAATTATTTTTAAATTAAATGAATCACAATTCACAATTACAAATAACAAACACAGTGAATTTATTTTGAATTATATTTTAATTTATATTTTACTTAATTAAAATTATTAAAAATTATTTTAAATTATTTTTCATTGAAAATTGGAACAAAATTGTTGAATAATTTAAATTACACCATGTAAATCAAAATATTCAAATAGTTATTCACAGTTAATTCACAATAATGGTTCGATTCCACTTCTGGCCTTTGATCAAATGAAATCAATGAGATATTAAAATTCCACACAAACCTTGGTCACTGATCATTTAATTCACTTATCAAATCAATAACTAAATTTTGGTATTATTCAACGAATTTACAATTTCTTCAGCAAATTCGTACATATTTAAATTTTTTAAATTCACAATTTTAATTCAAAATCAGATGTACACTCTTTTGATTCACTCTCATCAATTTTAAATTTCCAAATTTTAATAATTCACAAAATTTTATTTTATTATATTAAAAAAAAAATTTCATTTTTCATTCTATCTCTCTCTAATAATTATTATTATTTTAACTTTCAGAAATGAAAATTTCAGAATAGACAGACACACTATGTTCTATATTTAAAAAAATCACATTGGATCATTTCATCCAACCCAGAATATTATTCACTTAATTACAAATAAAAAAAAAAAATAAACACAATTTTCTTTGAAAAAAAAAAAAACAAAAAAAATATTTATTTTAAAATGATTGAATAATAAAAATTATTTAGAAAATGAAATTATATATTATTTCATTTTGATCAAAAGTTTAATTTTAAAATATTGTGAATTTCCACAGAAAAAACAGATATACAATCCAATTCAATTCTATATTTTTTACAATAACTAAACTTACAACCTGTACTACGTACTCAAATATACAAAATATGAAGTAAAAAAACCATTATTAAATTTTTTTTTTTTTAAATTTTTTTAAAAAAAATGTCCACTTTATTTATTTAAATAATATATATTTTAATATTATACTTAAGATACTTTAAACATATACTTAAGTTATAAATCTTTTTATTTTTTTTTTTTTTAATTTTAAAACATTTTTTTAAAGTTGAAATGAAAGGAATGTCGTTTGGTTTTTTTATATTTATTTATTTTTAAAAGAATATTGCTAGAAAATTTATTTCAAATTAAATATTCACGGTCATTGTAGTTATTTATCCGCCATATTTTAATGCTTTAAAAGCTAGAAAATCTCAATTCAAAGTCATATGATTTATCGTTATACTAATTTTAAATGCAGCGTGTTAAAAAAATCAACAAAGCATTTGATTTTTTTTTTTAAAATATAGTTTTAAAGAACATAAAAATTGTTTTTAATATGTGATATGATATGTGAGGTAAAAAGTTTCATTGTTTACATAAACATTGTTTAGAAACATATTTAAATGTTAAATTAAGAAATATTTATTTAAAGTAAAAAAAATTAAAAAAAATAAAAAGAATTTTCACAAATTGAAAAACAATTGCTAAATTATTTCAATAAACTTGTTAATTAATTTTACAAATTTTTTAAAAATATTTTTAAATTAATTTTTTAGTGCAAAAGCACATGGGCACTTTACTTAGTATGACGTAATTCTAAATTCTAAATTTAAAATTAGGTAATTAAAAAGAAAAGTAATTTTAATGAAATAGAAAAAAATATCAGCTGATTTTTTAATTAATTTTGAAACCTGATGTTTTTTTAAAAAATATGAAAATGAAAATATGAAATATGGTACCCATGCAATATTCAAGGCTTGTGTCAAAGTATGGCAATTACATATATAAAATTCAGAGTCTTGCTCTTTCTTGTATACACATAGTTTTTAAATAATCACACAGTATTGCAACATTTGTTTAAAAAAAAACTTCGGCTAAAATATAACTCTAAATGTCTAATAACTTGAGTAAAAATATTTATTTCATATAAAACGAGGAAGATTATAGTTGCCCTTGTCAACTTTTAGATACCCGTGCGTGTATTAAATATATAAGAAATTCTTATATTGCAATTGAACTGTTTGACAGAAAATTCAAAATATTTGTTTTTTTATATTTAATTGAAAAAAAATTAATAAAAAAAAAATGAATTAAAAAAAAAAGATGAATTTAAAAAAAAATATGCTCTCAACGAGATTCGAACCCACACTTTCCAATTAAAATGTCGACGTCTTAACCACTAAGCCATCGACCTTACGTTCATATCAGTTTTTTTTTTTAAATTATTATAGTTGCGATGGTATCAATTGTTTGTTTTGAATAACTGTTTTGAATTTTTTTAAAAATGTTTTAAAAAAAATAAATAATTTATAAATGAGAATTTTAAGATGAATTTAAAAAAAAAAAAATTTTGCCCCAGCCAGGAATCGAACCGAAACGTTTTGACTACCAGTCCCATGTCCTACACACTATACCATAGAACAATTAATAATTTGTTTACAAAACGAGTTTTTATTTATCTCATTTTTTTTTTTTTTTAAATAATTCTAGTTACTATGGTATCAATTGTTTGTTTTAAATAACAGTTTTAAATAATCGTAGTTGCTATAGTATCAATTGTTTGTTTTAAATAACAGTTTTGAATTTTTTTATAGAAATATTAAAAAAAATTAATAATTTTTAATATAAATGAATCTTCTGTCTAATTTTCTATAAAATAAAATTTTTTCAAACATAAAATAAATACATATATTTTATTAAAAAAAAAAATAGATAAAAAAAATGAATTTAAAAAAAAAAAAAAATTTCCGTAGCCTGAATTCGAACCGAAACATTTTTGCTACAAGTAACATGTCCTAACCACTACACCACGAATCGATTTATAATTAAGCAACAATTTGTTTGTTTTTATATTTGGTTTCTATTTTTCGTTATTAATTTTAAAAAAATACTCATAAAATATCGAAAAATTTGTATGGCAGCTACCCGAAGCCTTTCTCCGATTTTAACCAAAAACAATAGGGAACCTACAAATTGTCTAAAAATTACTTTGTGAAAGTTTCAGAACTCCAGCTCTTATAGTTTTTGAGTTATCGTGCTGACGGACGGACGGACGGACGGACGGACGGACGGACGGACGGACGGACACACATAGCTAGATCGATTCAGTTTTCGATGCTGATTCGATACGTACCCTTGACACTATATCTAGCTCTTATATTTCGATGCGTTACAAACGGAGGAGTAATTTTAATATACCCGATGTTCATATATGTATGCACGGGTATAAATATGTTACGAAACAATTTCTAGAGCTGTCATGTGTCAAAACATTTTATGTATTTATATCAAAAACTGTTAGAACAATCAACATGTAAACAGACATTTTAATTAATATTTGACAGCTCTTTTAAAAATTTTGCATTTATTGCGGTTCTTTTATAGTTGACATTTTGACTTAATTTAATTGATATTGCAAACATAACGGTATGTCATGTAAGTTAAGTTGTAATCGATTAAACCATATTTTGATTATTTTTTTTTAATTTAATGTTTATATATCACACACCTTTAATTATACACATTAAAATAATGTTAAAATAATAATTTATACAAGGGTTTGGGTTTGTGTATGTGTGTTTGTTTTTATTTTATTTTATTTTTTTTTTTTGATTTAAAGTGTATATTATCTCAGGGCTACACATGATGGTTTCATCATATCCTTCCGCAAAATACAAGTATATCTACAAAAATTTTTTTTGAATTTATTTTTAGAAAACTTTTATATTGAATTTTTTTTTTTTTTTTTTTTGATTTTTTATTTCATTTCTTTTTAATGTAAACATTTAAAATTAAATTTTTTTTTTATTATTATTGTTATTATTTTGATTTTTTTTTTAGTGGTATGTAGGTATAATCACTTTAAATTTTTTATTTTACTATTTTGGCGTTAATCCAGAATGAAATCAACCAACACTTAAAGTATAAAAAAAAATGTATTAGCAAAAAAAAATTTAAAAAGAATTAGAATTTAACATTGACGTAAAAGTTATATTTTTTTTTTATTAAATTAATTTTTTTATTAACTTGACTTGACTTTGTTTTATTACAAAATTTAATATTTTTTTCAGCGGTTGAATGAACAGTTTTTTTTATTTTAATTTATTTTTGGCATTTAATTTTTATTTTTCAATTAAATTTTAATTTTATTTTTAATATTTTCTAAAATTCCTAAAAAGTCTGTTTTTGAAAATGTCGCGCACACCTTAATTTTTTAAAACCTTATTTTTTTTTTAAACTTTAAACTTCATCTACATAATTAATTTAAAATAACGGTTGTTTTTTTAATTAATTAATAAATTAATTAATTTTTAAAATATTAATATATTATTAAGTAAAAATTTTTAATGTATTATCGCTTCGCAGACAGTTACCAGACTAACTTTAAAAAGGAGAAAAAACAAAAACAAAATTAAAAAAAAAATAATAAACGATCGTTTCAAATTTTTTTTAATTTTCAAAATTTATTTAATTAAAAAAAATTAAAACAAAAACACAAAAGCAAAACAAAAACAAAAACCTAATAAATGTCTTTTCGATCTCTAAAATTGAATAAAAACTCACTCATATGTTCTATCGAAAATCTCAAAGTGATTATCTATCCCTTTTACTCATATTGATATTTTATGTATAGCTGTTGCGCCTGTCTTGTTATATTGAAGAACTATCGTTAAATTTTAAAGCTTTTTTTTTTATTAAATTTCAACGAACAAAAGAAGGAAAACAAAACAAATCAAAAAAAACGATTTATTTTAAACAAACTTATAAAGTTTTGCGTTGAAATTTGAGAGAAAAAAAAAACGATTTTGTAAAAAAATTAAACTTAAAAGAAATTTATGTATGCAAAATGAACCGATGACGGGTATTATATTAAAGTTTTTCAGTTAATAACAACTGTAAAGAATAAATGTATAGGATATGGTTATTTTGTATATATTGTTTTAACTCATCAGTTTAAAGAACTGACCGTAGATTGAGTGATTCGGTTTTAATTATAGTTTTTCATAGTTAAAAATCGATAGAACATTTCTATTGCTGTATTTCCCTCTACAAACTCTATGCTGGGGCTAAGACATCCAGGAACAATTTTGGTAGACAATTCTCATGGAAAATCGATGTTGCCCTATTTAATTCAGTGCCCGTTTAAAATCCTTTCTCAGAAACACTTTTAATTTTTGACAGTTGTCAATTTGGCTTGAAATCAAAAACTGACATTCATGATCTTTCAACATTATTTGATCACTAATTGGAATGTTAGATAAGCATAAGATCCTTAAAAATACTTAAAGTTTTCAAATCAACTCAACTTTTACTCATTTTGTTTAATAATGAGCAAAAAAAAAGTATGGAAAAACTCAAATATCTCATAGCATATAGTGAATGTACCAAATAAATTCAGAGCATGTGAATATTGACAGAATATTGCCTTGCCAAAAAAAAAGAACCATTACCATATGTTTAACATTCAAAGTTTTGACATTTAAATTAAAATCGTATTTTGAGAATTTTTTCCTTTTCTTATGCTTTTTTTTTTTAACAGCTTTGAAATTATTAAAGAAATTTTATAATAATTGATAGGATTATTAAAAAAACAAAAATAGTATTGAAGATATTTATTTAAGAAAATTAAAAAAGTTTTGTAAATTGAAATTAAATTAATTTTTATGAAAAACCCATAATATAAGTTTAACTTTTATGTATATTAAAAAAAAAGAACATATATTAGTTTTTAGTCGGCTTCTGTTGACGAGATGTGATCAAAAAATTTTTGGAATTCATAAAAAATATCAGAAAAAATGGGAGACTATAAGAAATTAGAATGATGATACACGTCTCGACCTTAATGGACCTGCCAATTTTAGGTATTTTGAACTTTAACTATAATTGAAAATTAAGGTTTAAACAATTTATATTATGACCCAGCGGTCTAATAAAATCTGTAAATTTAAGGTTATGTATTTAAAAGGTCTCAAAATTTAAAAGTTGTAAGGTAATACCTAGATACATCCTTTTTAAAAACCCTTGTAGTCCCATATTTTGTTCATATTGGTTTTAATTGTATCTATTGTAAATCTAGGCCGTTTCTACAAGTTATAAGGCTTAGAACTATCTCATGTTTAAATTGTATGTGGAATTCATTAAGAACAATTCTAATAATCAGAATATAAATGTCGCCCCCAAACATGTACCTATGGTATAGACAGGTTTATTAACCTAACAGTTAGCACTTAAAAAAAAGAAAAAAATCGATTAACTTTTTAAATGACCCCCGTAATTTTCCATTCTATTTGTTTTTTAATATTTACACTGATCAAAGGCTACTACTAATATTCAAATATGAGTATTTACTGCAAGGTCATTTATTATTTGAATATTAAATAAACATTATATTGAAATGAAATAAAACATAACATATATATATGTATTAAATCATCTTAAGCACTCATTTCAACATTCATATACAAATTTTTAAAGCACAAAGATCAAGAGAAATACACTTCACCCAATTTCTATTTAATTATATATTAGATGTTTTAGTAGTCCTCTCTCTCTCTCTATTTAAAATTTACACTCATCTTAAGGTTTTCTCTGAGAATAATTGAAAAAATTGACGACAAGATCATTTCAACATACATATATTATATGTATTATGTATGTACAAATGATATATGAATCCAGTAATATTTATTATCAATTAAAAATTAACAAGCGACAAGTTGTCTCAACAAGTTTTAAAAATAATATTTTTTATTAGCATAGATAGATGTATACACTTAAAGGAGAAACAAATTCAAAGTCAACTGTCAAATAACAAAAGAATATAATATATATAATTTATAAGTGAAAATCATAAGAGCGATAAGGATAGCAATATAAATAAATTTATTACGATATTAAATGAAAAAAACTATGTTTTTTTGTACAAATTATCGTGAAATTTTTTACAAATTTGTGATTTAATATGAAGTTACATACTTTTGATGATTAATTTCATTTTAAAATTGATAACAAACAGCAAGCAAAACTTGAACAACCATTTGTCAATATACAAGCCTTGAATAATATGTCTAAATATAAATCTCAAAATAATGGAGTTTTAATTAATAATGTATTAATACAAGTTGTCAGATAAATTATTTAAAAATAGTAAAACTGTAAGAAATTTTAAGAATGAATTGAATTGATTCTTATATTTACATGAGTTTGGGAAGATGAACTACTATGGCAGTTTATTTGTATTTAAGAAAAGTGTTTTGATTATGCTATGACGTATATATGTTCTGATTATGCTATGGTCAATTATACCCAATGAAGTCTTTTAACAAGTACTTTAAACCAAATAGTATTTGTTCTTTATATTCAACAAAGCGGTTATGTAATTCTTTTGTATTATAATCACAAATTTGAGTGACTGTGATGACTGATCTGTCACAGACATTGTGTACATAAGAATAATGGGATTTTAATAACAAGTGATAAACTGGAACAAACAAGTGAATGATGTCAAATAGAATTCTGAAATATATCTCAATTAAAAATATTAACCCTCATTTATGAATGACGTATATTTTATAAATTTTACTCATATTATAATAGGAACAATTATTTTATGTCATTATTTTTATTATAAAAAAAAACCTATTATAATACAAATAATTTAACAAAGAAGGTGGTCATAAAATTTTTATAAAAGCGTGTGAGAAAATTTTTTTGTCAAATAGCTTTTACAAAAGAACTACAATTTATCTTGAATAATAGACCTAATTATGTTTAATAATAAGCAATTAAAGAATTAAAATGTATTCAGATAAAGAAGGAAGTGAGCAATAATGACAAAGAAGTAATCTTGAACTTTAAAACTAACATTTAGATTTTTTTACAACTTACATTAAATTCAATTTAATATTTATTTTGGAAATTTTTTTTTAGACTAGTACTATTGTACTACTTAAAGTACTACAACAGGCACTTTAATAGTACAAATTGATAGTTAATTTCTTTGTATTGAATGAAAATTATCACTGCTTTAGAATTTCAGTCTTAAGTATGTATATTCAAGTAATTAGCATTTAATTCAAGTTTTATTCTTATGCAACAGAAGTTTTATAAGAATTATTTGGAAATTATTTAAAACCTAACGTGAAAAACTATTTCTCAATGTGATATGTGATATATAATTACATTTGAATCGATCGGATGCAATTCAAAAATCTTTCATGTAGATTTTATTTTCTCAAAAGAATTTGTATATCAATTTTAGTTTGCATCCCAAAATTCTATAGCAGACAGGATTCAAAACTTAAGATGGAACATTTTAAAATATTTCAATAATACCCTAACCTCCTGGGCACAATGAAAGTAGCCAGGAGCATTCAAATAATACTTACTTCAAAAGTTTAATATAGCAGCATTAATATTAGCTTTGAGATCTAATTGTTTATGTTTTGTCAGCCATTAATATTTATTATTAGTTACACGCTTAAAATTGGAGAATATAGAATTATAAAAATTAAAAACTTAAATATATCACATAAAATAATAAAATTAGAATCTAAAATTAAATAATGTTTTTAATTTCCTTTTAATTCACTGATTGAGAAATTAATTATGTTTATTTACTTAATTTATTTACATTAAATTTTACTTTATAGCTTTCTATGTTTTGCATTGCGATTGAAAAATTTGACATTTTGCAACTTCGATGCTGCGTCATGGTTACGCTCATTGTGCCCAAGGCATAAAACTAAGATTTTGTTGAATTCGTTATACATAGGCTTCCACAATTTATCCTTCAATTAATAAAAAAAGTATTTGCATCAATTTTTTTCAAGATATAAACCAGATTTTATTTTAAACATTGAAAATTGGTTCAGTTTGAAGCTCTATGAGGTCGAATCTTCGAAGTTATTAAAATTTAAATTTAATTCATCATAAAATAATGCAATGATTAATACTTTTGATTGAGACTTAATTGTTTAGGCACAGCGCTTTTGTAAGTGGTATGTATTGACCCTCTCGAATGTATTGAGACTCGAAATTCTGAAACTAGGCTGTTTTAAAACAAATTACACACACAAGTATCCTTTAGATATATCTGTTTGGTGTTATGTGGGTATAACATTTGCTGCAGAATGCTCTACTTCTAAGAATTGAAATCTTCTAAGAAAAACCAATTCATTATCATTATTATCTTCTATAAAGTAACATCTGTTAGATAAAATTTAATCGAATAATAATTATTAAGACTTGAGTTTCAGATTAAATCAGTCAGATTGTTAATATTATGATCGTTTAATGGATTTAATCCGATCACCAAGTATAAATGGTATATACGAGTATAATAACTTGTTATGCTTTCTTTATAAATTTGCAGTATCTTTATCATCATTTCTTATACTTTGTAACATCTTCCATCAACAAACTGACCACAAAATAAACCATCTTTAATTTGGAAACAAAAACTTAAAAAAAAAAAAATAAACACAAAAATATAATTTAAAATAATTTAAGTAGGTCTAAGAAGATAATAAGATTACAATTTCTATTACTTAGATTAACTGTCAGATATTTTAAAAGATAATCATAATTTGTTAAGATAATTTTTAATTTTCAACACCTTCTCAATTGTTCAGCTTTTTTTTGGATGTGATGTGATTGTGGGCATTTCTAATCGTATATATTGTATGTATTTAAAAAAAAAAAAAATACAAATTGTAGGTATTTTTATATCATTTACTAAATGCTTCCGATTTTTTGTTTTTTACTTTTTTTTATAATAAATATGAAAAATTTATATAACTATTATTAACACCCAAAAACCATTTATTATCCAATAAATTTAATTTACAAAAAAAAAAAAATGAGAAAATTAAAAAAAAACAACAACAAGCCCATCATTTTACGTTGGGCTTCTTTACAAAATTTAATAAACAATAAATGAAAATAAAAACTACGGAACAAAATAAACTTAATTTTAATAATAAAAATCTAAAGATATTTTTTTTTTTTTATCTAAAGATTTTTTTTTTTTTATTTATAATATAAATTTATGAAGAAAGTGAATTTTTTTTAAAATGTGCGGTTTTTTTTTTAATATGTTGGAATATAAAAAAATTAAAATAAGTAGAAATGAAAAAAAACAACACCTCAGCACTGTAATAAAACTTTAAAATTTATTTTTCATACATACTCATCTTTAGGAAAAGATCGCCCACAAGTTTTTTTAAGAATTTTTTGATATTAAAATTAAATGAAATATGCATTTTTGATAAATCAGTCCTATAGTCAGTCTGAGTTAAATTTAATGTTATAAATAATAAGTTTTTAAATTTTCCAAAATATTAGGTTTGATAAATTTAAAAGAAATATTTACAGCTTTGATCATTTTACTTAATCGTCGCCGTACAGTTGGGTCATAAGACTTTCTTTATCTTGTATTGGGTTTAACACTCTATGTTTTCGGACTTCTAATATGCAGGGGTAACAGGGTAGCATATGGTTATCTCTAATTATATGAACTACCAAAGCGGCGCACTACGGCCATAGGAAAACAATTTTGTAGTACCATGCGCGACACGTTTGTAGTACATATTGTATATGTGTACGTTTCAGCCAAAGTATTTGAATCTTTCTTCTTTTTATTTTACCCAATTATCCTTTCCCACCTAATATTATAATTCTAAGTTTCGGAACCTTAATCCTCCAAAATTCTTTATTATCATCATTCTTGAAGCTACACTGTTTTGAACAACAGGAATACCCCGTTAATAGTAAAGACTAATTTTTGGGTGACCAAACGTAATTCTTTTTCAAACCGGATCTTATCTCTGAGTCTGTAAACAAACTTCGATAAAGGACTTTATAGGTAGTTAGAATAATTAGATTACATCGGGATTACGCATGTAGTGTATTGATAAGTTGGAACTGATGTAAGTCTTGAATTGATTTTTTTTAATTATATGCATTTGAAATACACGCCTTTGAAAATACGAGCTTAGATATTTTATTAATTTGGATTAGCTCCAATAGTTCTAATCTATAAGTACATTTTATTTGTGAAACTGTAAAAAAAAAAAAAGGAATTATCAAGTTTGATTCAACTTTAAAGAAACAATAGAGATACATCGAAACTTCCGAGAAACAAGAAGTTTAGGAGTTTAGGAACTTCGCAAAGAAGTTGCAGGATTAGTAGAAGAAAATACTTATCCCAACTTTAATCCTAAGTGAAATGGAAACAAGTTTAAAAACAATCATAAGCGACGTTCTTACATTGCTTTTAAGTTTAATGATCTGTTGCGATCCTGTGGAACCGCTCCAATAATATTCAAAACAACACGAAATTATTGACAATTAAAACTACCAAAGAAATTTCATCTCAAAATTGTTGATTTTAGCAAAAAAATTTAATGAAAAAAATAGAAAACCAGAAGAAAAACAAAAGTAAATCATTATTTTACCAATGTAATTTTCTTAATACGATCATATCAAGCAAAAAAAAAACCAGCATTATTTACGAATAGAAGAATTTCTCCCATTAATTCTCAAATATTTAAAAATAAATGATAAAAAAAAATTTTCAAAATTTTGAAATTGTAGGGAAAAAAAACAATGTTTTCATTTTTTTTATATTATTTAATTTTAGTTGAAGTTCATTATTTTGGTTTTTCCTACGTTAATTTCTGGGTCATAAATACAAGTAATTGTAAGTAGGCTGATTGTGGGCCTGTTTGTCAATAGTACACTTAAAAATACACTCAATTTATAAAGAAGTGAAAAAAATATTAATTGGACACTACCTATCTTTAAGCGGAGGAAAACAACTAAAACTAAATGAAAAGATGATTAAATTCGGTTATTTAGTAATTTGGGATGGTTTAGATGGTGAGGTGACAAAAGTTCCCGAGGAAACTATTTCCCGAATGAATGAAAGTCTGATAATACCAAAATATTTGAGTAAAATAAGGTAATAGTTACTAAACAATAATAATTTATAAAATTCTTTATATGGAAAATTATATGTTATACGGAGCATATTTGGATCAGATCTTTATATTTCAAGTTCTAGTTCAATTATTAGTATCATTACCTAATACTGATTACTTTATTAAGTACTCATTACTTACTTTACCAGTATTACTTAGATTTCTATATTTACAAAGTTTAAGTATATAAGTAAGTCCAATATACTGTATAATAAGAATTTATAATAAAGTTAATTGCATGATTTTCAATTCCATTTGTAAGTAATTCTATAGTACTTGACAAAGTTATGAGTATCAGGTCAGTAATGGTAATCAGGTAAAATTTATAATAAAGTTAATTGTATGATTTTAAATTCCAGAAATGCAATTGTATGAAAGTAAAGTTAATTGTATGATTTTCAATTCCAGTATAATGAGTATCAAGTAATAGTACTTGCAATTGTACTTAAGTACTATTTTACTCAGTATTGCACAGGTCTGATTTAGATATATACAATAAAAATAGCCACTTCTTTTAGAGTACTTATGAATTTGTATATTAATTAGAAGCTAGTGTTAAGTTGGTTAGAAAATTTGAGTTTTGGAAAAAGGGGAAATTTCAAGTTTTTAATGGTCATATTTCTTTATCAATTTTAGAAATAACTAATTTTTTAAATACTGAAAATGGTTTTTAAATATTTCATCTTATATTTAAAAAATTTCAATTTATGATATCATTAATTTCCGAGTGTTTGTTGCCCATTTATCATTAGTCATAAATCCACTCCAACTTTAGCGATATTTTGAAGCATAAATCCTCCGGGCACTATTCACTGCGGAACTTTTGTCACTCCGCCAGTTTGAACAGTGACAATAACTAGTGAAATTGAAAATGAAATTAAAATTTTACTTTTTTAGTTTTGCAGGTGAAAAAATGCCGGCACATGATTCTCATAAATGATATATGAATAGCTTTAAAAATTTTTTTATTATTTCATTTAATTATGGTCATAATTAATGATCAAATGATTTAATGAATTAATAAAAAAAATTTTTAAAAGAAATTAAAATTTTCGAATTTTAAGAATTATAAAAATGATGCGAATTAATAGTGTATCATTAATATTATATACATATATATATATATGGTTATAATTGAGAAGATATTTTTGTTTTTTTTTTTTAGTATTTTTTAATATTTGATGAAATTTTTTTAACTTTTGATTTCTTTTTACATCTTATAGATATTTTGGTCATTAATTTGGTAACAAATATAATATTATATAGTTCAATGACACACCTTTTATATAAAAATTTATGTTAGTTATATCAGTAGTTATTACTACTAAATATTGTACATATATAAATATTTTGTAAGGTGTCGTGTTTTTCTAAATTAAGTGACAATATTTATTTTTTATAGTTATTTGAAAAAAAATATTCGACAAATATTTTATATCTATAGATAAATATTAAGTCATAAAATCTTAAGTATTGTTTTTGTTTGTATTTTATTGTTAATTAACAAATGATTGGAACAAATTTTTTTTTGATTTTAAAAATTAGATAACTTAATTTAATGAATTTTATTGTTTAAGTTTTAATAGGAAATGTTATTTTCACTTAATTTTTGAATTTTGGGAGATGAAATTATTTTAGAAAATTTTAAGAAATTTAAAGAAATATTTTTAATTGGAAGTTATTGAGAGTTTTTTAAGTTTTTTTTAGAAAATGTTTGAAACTGCATAACGTCAACCATATTTGGGCATGGACTATGAAATTCCAACGGACATTGACTTACGGAACATTAAGGTAAAAATGTTAAATTTTATTAATCAAATATAAACCTTACTAATTTTAAGGTTATCAAATTGGTATTTGCACTTCAAATTCAACTCTTTGCACTTAAAACTCACTTTTCTGAAAATCAAATTTGTATTTTATAAATGAAATTCAACTGATAGATAATTAATTATCTTTTCAACACATTATTTACTATTAGTTAAATCTAATTTACAAAAGGACGCTTTGATTTTAAAAAGGACAAATTTGATTTATACAGGGTTAAATTTAATTTACAAAAGGTTGAATTTGATTTATACAAGGATAAATTTGATTTGCAAAAGGTTGAATTTAATTTGTAAAAGGGCGAATTTGATTTACAAAAGATTGAATTTGATTTTAAAAGGGCGAATTTGAAGTGCAAACCTCATATTGGATTAAAAGTTTAATTTTGTAGATAAGAAATCAGTTCAAGTTAAACTTACGTGTCATCAGGACATTTATCAGCTGACTAACTGTAAATCCTCATATAAGATTGTACCTCTTTGAGAAGGGAATTAAATTCTTAAAAAAATTTTAAAAAATGGATATTATTGTGATGGCAATACAATTGATAATTATTAACTATGTTCATTATAGCTTTATTAAAGTAAAAACGGATAGTCAAATAAGTAGACTTAAGGTTTCATACAAATTTTATTAGAGAAACCTTGAAATTTATTAAAACTGTCATTACCTCTTTAAAGGCAATAAATTTCAATTTAGTCATAGATTTAAATTTAACGATCTTTTAAATTTAAAAATTATATTTAAGACTAAAAATGAATTAATACTATAATGAATTTAAAATACTTAATCTCGATTTATAAAAATATTGATTATTTTAATAATTATTTCTAAAAAATTTAAATTTTTTAAATTTATATTACTTAAAATTTGTTAAAATATAGTTGATTAACTTAAGGACGGCCGTCCGGAGTAACTATCTGGTTGTCCGAACTTTATAGTCTATTGAAATTGTAGACGGTTATTTGACTTTCAGCCTCTGGAGTTGTAGTAGGTTGTCTACCGATCCATCTTATTTCAACTTTTCCATTAACTATTTTCTATTTAATTAAAATATAAAATCGAAATATAATACATAATAAAATATTGCAATAATCCAAGAAACATTATTGGTTCCTGCTGAGAATGTAATTAACACATTAGTCCTATAACCCTGCGTGTAATTTATTAATATTGTCATATTAATAAACCCTAAACATAAGATCTGAAGGATACTTTTCTCAAATATCATACTGAATTTTCAAAAAACAACATAATAAATAACCTATAACTATTTTGTTTCAACTGATTTTTTAATCCCCAAAATAAAATTTTGTTCTTTGAAAGAATTTGTACTGTGGTGATACAATTTGGCTAAATTCCATAAATTTTATATTCTTTAATGAAAAACGTATAGTTTGACCCCTTTCACGCTCTGGCAAGATTTTAATAAACATTGTTTTAAGTTTTTTTTTTATATTATTATTTATTATAATTATTATTTAATATATATATATACACATATTTATATACAAATTTTCTTCATAATTTTATATCTTAAGATACTTCTTTTAAAAGAATTTTTCCCGGAAAATATAAATCATAAAATGAAATTTTAATTTTATAATTTTTTTTATTTTTTTTATTCGCTTATATTTTTGCAAATTTATTTTTAATTTTTTTTTTAAATGAAATAAAAAAATTAAAATATAAAAAATCTTTTTTAAAGACCAGAGGACATTATGACATTTAAAATAAAAATAAATATGCTTGTTTTTTCAGACCATCATATTTATTTATGATCTTCGCAGTAGGTTCGTCTCTCTTTTTCATCTCAATTGGGTCAATGTCCAAAAAGACCAAAAATTTATTTAAAATTATGATAGAGTTAAATATAATTTTGTAAATGTCACTATATTTTGCTCAAAAGTTTTAAATTAAAGTTGAATTTATTTTAAAAAATCTAGTAAATTAGATTTATTAACTTTCCGAAATATTTAATAAAATTTCAAAAATAAAAATTATTAATATGTATAAATGTTACTTATATAATTGAATTAAAAATGTAATATGTCCAATTATAATTGGATAAATTAATTTTAAAAATTAATTTACATATTAATTAATCTTTTGATATAATTTATTATGGATTAATTGATATTAAATGAGTAATAGATTGTATCTATTAATTAATTTAATTGATCTGTTAATGTTATTAATTTTTATTTTAATATTATAAATATATTTTAATTAAATTATTAATAGATTATTAAATTAAATACATTTATTATATTTTTTATTAAAGAAATAGTTCAATTGTAATATTTGTATAAATATTACTAATATAAATATTACTATAATATAAATATTACTATATAATAAAAGTAATATTTGCTAATTGAGACATGTAAAGTATCAACCTCGAATTTGATCAAAAAGGCACCAATGCAACCTCTCAGGTTCAAATCTCAAGTTAAATTAATAATTGACTTTAATCAAGTTTTAAATTTATTTTTAATTCAGCTACCTTTTGATATTGGGCTCAAAATAATATTTAATATTAATATACTATATACATAAAACGGAGGAGTAATTTTAATATACTCGAGCCCTTATTTGTATGCACGGGTATAAAAACCTATATTAATATACAATCCTGCCACATCTGAATGAGACAGGCGCAAGCATCACTCCCATACTGCATTGTATGTGGTAAGGAATCAAATAAGTAAATAAATCAATTAGAGTAAATATATATGAACGCAATATATAATTTCATTTACAATTTATAACTCACAGATACGCAAGCAAGTAAAGCATTTTTCAACTTAATGCAATAAGTACAATTTAAAACTCAATTAATAAAATATATTAACAAATATAATTGAATATCGATTGAAATTCACGTAATTATTAATTTCGGAATAATTGAGATCTTTCATTAGTATTATATGAAGGCCTGGATTAAAAACTCAGCGATTAACAATAAAATAAATTTATGTAATCATTTTTAAGAAAAATCATTGAATCGTATTTTAAATATACTTTGAAATTATAATAAATGAATCATAAGGTGTTTCAGATTTCATACACTAAAATTTGTGACTGTAGATAGGTTCGAATACTTTATTAACATGTTTCCTAAAGACTTATCCTTGCTGAATTTATAGTTTATATAAAATTAATATCTAAAATTTTTGAAATTCCTATTTCCTTAGTTGTATTATATGAGTCTGCTGCTAATAATTGAAATAAACTAAATTCAATAATTAGGTTCTGGATAATTTAATCATATTATTCAAACAATACTTCCGGAGGTTTAAAATAAATTCAATAATAATTAAAATACCTACTTGTTAAACAAATTTGAAATATTTAAACCAAAATTCAGAAATTAAAACAACCGCGCACCGCCTCAATAATTCAAAAAATGATCTCTTAATTTATGAATTTCAATTAAAGCATTTTTTTAATAAAAATTATCAAAAATCTCAATTTGTTACAAAAATTATTTAATATTTTTTTTTTTTAAATTAAAAAATAAATGGTTTATTTTGTTTTTTATATACGGAAATAAATACATAATTAATTACTAACTTCTAATCAATATTTAATATAGCATAACTAATCGCATATGTCTGTTAGTCTATACATAATAATAACCTTCACAATTATGTAGAACAAATTTTGATCTCTTTATTACCGGCTCTTAGTTAATATTTTTTTTTATAAAAAACTGTTTAGGTAAAATTTTAATATTTAATAAAAGGTAAAAAATTTAATAATAATAACAAATATTTTTTTAATATTTTTTATTTAATTTAATCGAATTAATTTTTTTATATAATAAATTCATCATATATAAAAACGTACATATATATGTAGTATCCAATTTCAAAGGTATAATAAACATTAACCTGAATTTTAAAATATTAAAAAAAAAACATCAATAATGCAGCATAGCATTAAAATTATTTAAAATCTATAATCGATTTTATACACAAAAATAATCGAATTTATTCAATTTTGTATTTTTATTCATTATTTATAGAACCCTATATAAATCCCTAAGTATTACTGATTAGTTTCTTTTGATTTAAATACCGCCCAAAAAGTATATTCTAATTTATCCGATGTTTTAAATATTGTTCTACATAAATAACGGTACCTTTGAATTAACCTTAGAATACCTTAGAATAAAAAATACATTAATAATGCTACAGCATATATTCTAATAATTATTCTAAAAAAAAAATCTTCTTTAGGAAATTTATCAGGGTTTTAGAACCCCACAAATACTATTATATAAGAGTAAAATAAATATAAAAATTAGGTTATGTTAAATTATGGAGGGAAAAAACGATTTGAAAAACGGTAAATTGATCATAAATATTTCAAAAAAATCCAGATTATTTTAAAAAAAACAAATTAAATAAATAATTTATTCATATTGTAGGTATTATTGAAGCAAAAGAAATGAAAACAAAATCCATATTATATCTATAAATAAATTATATTCTAAATTAAAAATTTGTATGTAAATTTTTCGGATTAAAAGTATCTTTTTTTATTTTGGTTTTTTGTTTTTTTTTTTTCTAATATATTCCATGCATCTTAAAATGTTTAATGATTCGACACCTCTTCTAAAATAGAGAAACACTAATTGAAAATTGATACCTATAATTCCAATTCAACCAATGTATTTTATTTAAATGCTTTGTACCTATTTAGAAGATGTTTTTTCTTGTTTATTTAATTTATGTAGGAAATTCATAACGGTACATATGCTAAACATTAACATTGTAAAATTAAAGCATAAATTTAAACAATAATATTAAATTTTATCAAAATTCTATCGCAAGTATAGTAGAGGGTTATCACTGAATGTATTATAGACGAGGACTTTAGTATGGTTCACTTCATTTAATATAAATTGTCTTCTAAGATAAGGAGTTCGAGGAGACTTTTCAGAGGGCAAATGTTATTTAACGGATCTCAGTGCTCTTTAGAATATTAAAACAATTGTTGGCCTAATTAAAGAGAGGTCAAACTTCTTCTATAAAACCAGAGTCTATAATGGACTTCTAAAAAAGCCAATCTTGTTTTTTTTTAGAAAAGATATATTTTATGTTTTGTCGACCTGTTTATGGTTTTCTATATTTTTATTAAAAATTGGAACAGGGGGTCATATTATATTCGTGTTATTAGAATTGGTCTTATTGAATTCCACATACAATTTAAACATGAGATAGTACTAGGCCTTATAACATGTAGAAACGTCTTAGATTTTCAATATTTACAATTTTAATTTTTTGTTAATATTAAAATTGTAAATATTGCCCCAGCCCTTAAGTAAATGATTCATTTACATGAGGTGTTCTGTGTATTTAAAAAAAAACCATTGAATTTTAAATCATCAAAATAAGATTCTTCTTAGTTTATAATAACTTTTAAAATATTTATACATAATAATTTTTTAATTTGAAAAATAAAAATATTTTAATTAATTTCTTTTTTTAATTTTGCATATTCTACCGTTATTTTATTATTATAAAATACTAATAGACAAATTATGTTTTAAATATTATACATATTTTCTGTTGATAAACCCCTATAATCAATTTGTCTCCAAAAAGTTAATCATGATATCATTAAAATGCAAATTGAAATTTTTTTTTTAAATTTTGAGTAAAATAATGAAAGCCATTCCACGTTTAGAATAACTTAGTTTGAAAAAATTTAAAAAGTGTTACAGGAGAAAGATTATACCAGTTAAATATATTTTTTGAGTGATAATTTTAACCCCTTAATGCCGTAAGCGAAATTTGTGACCCCACATTATTTCAAGAGATTCATTGTAGTTTATCACTAAATGGCACAGTGGATAGAGTACCGATCTTTTATTCCAAAGACCTGGGTTAAAATCACAGTAAAAGGTTAAAATAAAACTTTTATCTGATTTTCGATTCGACTCAGCTACTATTCGCCATTGGGTTCATATTAATAGCATAATCAATATCTAAAAAATATACATCTTTAATATAAAATATATTAATATATATGTATAACAATGTAAAACAAATTCAAAATACAAACTATATAATTCCAATGACGTTTCTGTATATTATAAGATCTGGTACCTACTATCTTAGGTTTAAATTTTTTAATTCTGGAATTTACTAATAACTCTAATAAGAAGAATATATTAAGTCCCCTCTTGCAACATGTATCTATGGTATAGACAAGCTTATAGTATAACAGTAGAACAGTAAGCACTTAATAAAAGAAATCTCTGAATATTTCAAATCTAACTTTGGTAATCACCTATTCTAAAAGAAAAAGCCTGGGGTTTAACATATTTAAAACATGAAACTTAGTTTTTCAGAAACTTCCTAAATAAACTCGATTGTTCCTCAAAGGTATTTCAAGACTGTTAATCCCAATAAATCTAAAATAATAAATAAAACAAAAAAATATTGAAATTTACTTTTGATGACATTTACTTCTTTCTTATCCATTATTTTTCCCATCCATTGAAAAATGCCGTTTGTCTGTTCCAATCCTATGGTACAGCAAAATAAACTTAATCCCAATTTGTTTTTTTTTTTTTTTTTTTATTTGTTCATATTTTAAAAACACTAATAATTGCTGTTGCTTAATATTCTCATAATCATATATGCATGTTTTCGTCTCAGACGACGGCATCATTATCAAATCATTCGGTTTCTTTTTTTTTTTTTATAAGCGACGACATGTCAATCTTTAAAAATATGCTAAATTCAAAAACTGAACCCATATTATTATTTAATACAAAACACAAAACAAAAACAATTCATAAAAATTTAAATACAATGAAAAATCAATTTTCCAGACACAACTAATCAATATACCCAATTCCCAAATAAAAAGATGAAGAAAACTGAAAACTATGTAATTTCCATATAATAACATCTTTCACTATTTTATAATACATAATAATAACTGTATTATGATAATGTCATATCTGACAGATAATATTTGATTTTATGTTAATTTATTTAAAAAAAAAAACTCAAATTATATAATTTGTTGACAGTTTTCTTTTTTTATATAGTATATATCTATCTCTTTTCCTCTCTTAATGCTGGTTTAAAACCGATCAGACAAACAAATATATGAAACAATTCAATTTTGATGACACTGTATTGATATTGTATTATGAACGCCTCGTATTTATTTGATTTAAAAAAAAAAAATAAAAATTATAAAAAAAAACAAAATCAAAATGTGAAATTTAAGTGAAAGAAATTGAATAAATAAATATTTTTAGTTTATTTTTAAATCTGAAGATAGTTTTTGGTTTTTCTTTTATTTTTTTATTAAGTAAATTGCATATAATTTAAATTCTTTATTGATTCTTTTACTTTATGTCAAATGACAGGTATCAACTTTACAATAACAAAACCAAGTTGTTTGTTTTTGTATTTTGACACATTGAAAATTTAACAGTTCTTTTAGTTGTTTTTTCTTTTTGACAATATAGATAACGGAAATGAATTCTCATGTAATTTTATAAATGGAAGTTTTTTGTATGTAATTTACTAATTTAGACACGGTGTGTGGTATTAATAAAAACATGAGTTCGGGTGTAGTAGGAATTAGTTCATTTCTGTTTTTAAATATATTTTAAAAAATTCTAGAAAAAAACACAAAATCACGTTTAAACTTGAAATCAATTTTAATAAAAAGGTTTTTATAAACAAAAGCTGTAATTTTTTATCAAAAATTATGATTATATGAAATTGAAATAGTGCGTATCTTATATAAATTAATTTAATTTCCATTTCCTTTAAATAGTTTCAATTTATAAAAACTATAATGTTACAAAGTTACAAATATTATTATAAATATAAATATTTTAAGAATAATGTAGGTATGTATAGGTATATATGTTTAGTCTCATTTTTTTTAACTTTGATAAAAAAAATAGCGGTCAATTGTTTTTTTAGTATTTGTTTTTAAGTAATTGACACTCTAATGTTTCAGTAATTTAAGATCATTTAAAATGTATTGCACTTTTTCATACTTGGATGATATTAAGGTCTAAAACTATTTTTTTTTTCTGCAATTTTAGCGAAATTAAATTTCAGTAGTTTTATTATTTGTTTAAATTGTATATGTATATTAAAGGTTAAAATAAAAAATTAGGTAGATAAAATGGAAAATACAGGTTGGAAAATTAAAGGTTGCATTAAAATTTGATAAGAGCATTTAATTTGTTTATTAAGAATAATAAAAAGATATACAATGTGATATTAAAACAGCTCCACTCAAACGTTTGCACTGAATCTGAAGTGAAATATTGGATACTAATTCAATATTTAACAGTATTAAATAATGACAACTACTTAGTTATAATACAAATAATAATACAACTACAAATACGTCAAATTGTCAAACAAACAATTAAGACTTCACCTTTAAGATTATTTAATTTATTAAAGTGCTTTGAGTGCTTAGCCAAGAATTTTAACTGACAAACATTTTTTTTACATTTTAGATTATCAATAACCAGAGGATACAATATTTTCTCTAAACTCAAAGAATTTCTGAATTAAAACATTAAAATTTTTTAAATTTGAATATATTAAAAGAATTCTAAAAGATGTAATTTTACAGCCACCTTTGGACGAAATTAAAAAAAGTTACAATTTTACGAGTTATAAGGATTTTAAAATCAGCCTCTTATACAGCTTCCCGCCACGTCATGGCCTGAATTAATGTAGGCTGTGTAATGCAAACATGCATGTAATGTTGATTCGCTAGACAACATGGAATTCAAATTTTTAATCAGTTTTATTATCATCAATCATCATTATTTCATGAAATATCATATTATCACAAAACTTATCAGTGAGTTATAGAACTTAAACAAAAATACTTGAATATTTTTTACTCAATATGTGTTAAAACAAGATAATGTTATTTCTTCCTAAACTTATGTTATATAATAGTGCGTTATGTCATATGCATTTTAATTCAGTCATCATTTTTTTCAACTATATATTTTGAGTGAACGTAAATTACACTTAAAAAATACAATTTTAATGCTAATTTATGATTATGTTAACGCAATTTACTTTTATTTTTTTTTCCAATTTTTTTTTTTAGTATTTTAAATTTTAAGAATAGAAAAATAAATAATAAAAATAAAAACGTCACATTTCAACCTTCACTAAACTGGGTTTTTTTTTTTAATTTAATTTATTGAAACTTTTTTTTTAAAGGTTAAAACAACTTTTTTGTTTTGTATTTAAAATTTAGTTCTGATCTCAATTTTATTTTTTTTTATTTGAATTTATTTTGGCGGGAAAATTTGACGTTCAAAAAAAAAAAAATTATGATCAAATGTTCATAAATGAGAGTATGGGACTGTTTTCAAATTTTGATACAAAGTGAACAAAGTTGATCACTTACAATTTATTTACTTTTTTTCTTAGCTATGAAAATCGCGATTCGGGGCTTCTGGTGGGGTAGCCTGAGAAATTAGATTAAATTTCTTTACGGTATTTAAAAGTAAGAGACTCGAATTAACAACGATAATAACAAAGATAGTTGGCAAAACTTCCGCAAAGGGGTTGTGAGCTATCAAGATGACGTCATCACATAACGGTACTAAATATCTCAAAGTTTCCGAATATATATACCATTAGTGGCGATGGCGCCATCTAGTGGTCGAAAAATGCATTACAAAAATTTCCTAAGATTTTGTAGCATTTTAATTAAAATGCTATATTTTTCCTGTAAGACCATAAACTAGAACCAACATCATAAAATATTGTAGAGAATGATATTGCCTTTCATATAAATCCGGTTTCATCTGAATCGGTGCTACCGTTTTTAAGATATTGCAATTTAAAGTGAAAATTTAAAAAAAAAAAAAAAAAAAAATCAAACTTTCAAAAAAACTACTATAACTGTGAAATTTTCAAAAACACCCTGTATTATTATTATATCATTAGAAAGGTCTCTTAAAACTCTTTCCAACGGTATATAATAAGTATGGCATATGTTGACAAATAGCCCCACCAGAGAACATAAATGCAAAAATGACGCAACAATTTTATTAAAAATACATTTTCATACTTTATTTGTCATAAATTTATTTTGCCTTTTTGGCAAATTTAAAAATGTAAGAATGCATTTTAGGTTTGGATACAATATTGAGTTTGGTTCTGACAATTTGTTTTGAGGGATTTTGGAGGTGACAACCTCAAAAGTTTTAAAATTTTTTTTTTTTAAATATGTATGTAAAAATATAATTAGAAAGGCCCTTAGGCTACAAAATCAGAAGTAATTTTATTTGTGAAAATAGAAGCAATTTAATTTTCCAAACTTTTTTATTTAAATAGTTAGGAAGGAGTTTTAGAGTTGGTTTCAAAAGCAGGGTTTTACGCTTTTTCCAGAATATTTATATATGTGTATATGTGGGATTCTCAATTAGGAGGGATTTTAGAGTTGGATTCAAAAGCAGGATTGCCGCTTTTTCCAGAATATTTATATATGTGTATATGTGGGATTGTTAGTTGGATTCAAAAGCAGGGCTTTACGCTTTTTCCAGAATATTTATATATATGTGTATATGTGGGATTCTCAATTAGGAGGGATTTTGGAGTTGGATTCAAAAGCAGGATTGCCCCCTTTTCCAGAATATTTATATTTATTAATTAGGGTTGATTATTTTTTGTATGAAATAGCTATGCCGAATTCTCATACCATTCTTTTCATTATAGTGTTGGATTCAAAATCTAGTTTCAATAATTGAGTTAGCGGGGGTTCGGGGGCGGCAGCCCCCGTAATGAAAATATAATATTATTTAACATGTTTTATTACAGTGTATTAAAAAAATTAGAAACTTATTAACTTTTTTAATGAATTAGGTATCCGAATTCTTATACCATTCTTTTCATTTTAGTGTTGGATTCAAAATCTAGTTTCAATAATTGAGTTAGCGGGGGTTCGGGGGCGGCAGCCCCCGTAATGAAAATATAATATTATTTAACATGTTTTATTACAGTGTATTAAAAAAAATTAGGAACTTATTAATTTTTTGAGTGAATTAGGTATCCGAATTCTTATACCATTCTTTTCATTTTAGTGTTGGATTCAAAATCTAGCTTCAATAATTGAGTTAGCGGGGGTTCGGGGGCGGCAGCCCCCGTAATGAAAATATAATATTATTTAACATGTTTTATTACAGTGTATTAAAAAAAATTAGGAACTTATTAATTTTTTGAATGAATTAGGTATTCGAATTCTTATACCATTCTTTTCATTTTAGTGTTAGAATTTGTATCAATTTTACTATATGGCTTTATTTGATAAAATTTTAGAAAATGATATGGCTTTATTTCGCATTCAAATGCGAAATAAAGCCATACGTAAAAAAATTCTCGATATGGCTTTATTTCGCATTTGAATGTTGTACAGGTTGTTGGAACAGTATAAGCGTAATTTTATATCCAACTCAAAACCCTGTCAATCTTCAAAATCTTAGTATATAAATATTCTGGAAAAAGCGTATAATTCTGACTTTATAATCAACTCTAAGGTCCTTTCTAATTATACTTTACATACATATAAATACCTCAAAAATCCTCTAAACAAAACCCAACTCAATATTGTATCAAACTATAAAGTACATTCTTAAATTTTAAAATAAATATTTCAAATGGAAAACAAAAAGGCAAAATAAATTTATGACAAATAAAGTATGAAAATGTATTTTTTAATAAAATTGTTGCGTCATTTTTGCATTTATGTTCTCTGGTGGGGCTATTTGTCAACATATGCCATACTTATTATATACCGTTGGAAAGAGTTTTAAGAGACCTTTCTAATGGTATAATAATAATACAGGGTGTTTTTGAAAATTTCACAGTTATAGTAGTTTTTTTAAAAGTTTGATTTTTTTTTTTTTTTTTTTTTAAATTTTCACTTTAAATTGCAATATCTCAAAAATGGTAGCACCGATCCAGATGAAACAAGATGTTTATGAAAGACAATATCATGCCCTACAATAGTGTAAGATGTTGGTTCCAGTTTATGGACTAACAGGAAAAATATAACATTTTAATAAAAATGCTACAAAATCTTAGGAACATTTTGTAATGCATTTTTCGACCACTAGATGGCGCCATCGCCACTAATGGTATATATATTCGAAAACTTTGAGATATTTAGTACCGTTATGTGATGACGTCATCTTGATAGCTCACAACCCCTTTCCGGAAGTTTCACCAGATAGTTTTTAGGTCAAAAATATCTTAAGCAACATGACAACTCTTTTAATCATCTTCTGATATTACTTTATTAGTACATAAGTTCACACATCTCAATCCCAAAACAAAGGTTCACATTGAATAACAATTATTATCTATGACTTATAAAGTATAATACTGACAGTCATAAACATAAAACCTATTTAAGGTTATTCATAATATCGATTAGTTATAATCCTATTTCATTAGAATTGTACTTATTTACAAAAAAAGTTTTTTTTTTATTTAATTTAGAATTTAACATTGAATTTGTAAATTTTTAAATCAATATTAAATATTTACGAAATTTGTAAAAATGTTTGTTGATTTTTAAGCATTTTTTTTTTTTAAAAATAAATTAACTTTAAATATATGGAATTAGCTGTAAGTGGTTTTTGGTAACTATTTTGTATTATAATTTAAATGAAAAAAAAATTTAGGTTATTACCCTATACGAATTGTCAAGTATTTTGTTTTTTTTTTTGGGTAATTTACAAATATGATAATATATATATATATATATAAACATACTAAAGCTCAACTAATTAACACTTACCTACGTATTATTTAAAAAAAAAATATTTTGATTTATTTATATTTATTTAATGTTTATTATAATAACCTTAATTTTACAAGTCAGTTACTATATGGTTAAATATCATGTCAACAACTTTTTAATTAATTTATTATTAAAGTTTTTTTTTTATAATTTAAGTCACTATTAAAATGTAGTATGTATATTTAAATTTACAGAAATTATCATTTAGTGTGGTGATTTTAAACAAATTTAATTTAAGTAAGCGCTACATTACATGTGATAATTACTTTAACCCTTAAGTATTTACAAGGTCAAAATGTCTTGTTAATATGTTTTTTGACTTTAGGAATAATTTTAAATTATTTTTGAAATATTTATTTTGGAATATTAAAAATATTTAATTTAAAATAAGAAATAAACTCCTGAAACATGCGCAACAGTTTTATGATCTAATTATCTTTGAATTGTAAGGCCTGTGCAATACAAATCAAAGATAATGGGGCAATGCCAGAGATTTTTTAAAAATAATTAAAACATATTGGTTCTCAAACATGAGGCCATACAGAAAAACAATATGCAGGCGAAAAATTATATGGCCATATAAGCTCGCAAAAAAATCGCCCGTCTGTTTTCTGCGTGACCAAGGCCTAACGTTTATTTAAAAAATGGGTGGATTTGATACTACTTTAGAAATTTGTAGCTATTAATAAAACAGACCATTGGAATTTTTGCATGTCACCATGTTACAATAATTTATAGGTACAAACTTTAAAAGTAAAATTTAAGCCCAATTGAAATATTTATAAAAGATTAATTGAACGACCCAGTTCGTAGAAAGATATTGACCTAAGCAAATTGCATAAAAACTTAACTTATACTTAAAAACTTATACTTGGGATTTGAGTTTTAAATTAACTAAAAGTATATTTGGAACTTTCAGAATTAAATTAAATCTATCTACTGAACGGATTTCTGAATACTTCTTTGATTCTGAATACTTCTATAATGATTGCTACAACATTAATATTTTATTACTATAATGGCATTAATACTAATTTCACTTTAAAAAAGTTTATGAACTCTTTTAAATTTCATTTTAAAAATATTTCAATTGAAAAAAACCCGCCAAAATCCTAATTACTTGTATAGAATTAAATACTTTAATTATAAGAAGCCTCTTAAAAATTCTTAATAAAAAATATTTTCCCACATGTGAAGGAAAAAGGGCTCATAATATTTTACTAATGATATTAATATTATGAATATTATAAAAAAAAACTTACAAATCACAAATTATTAGCATTATCAAAATATATTTAAGATCCATATAACACCTACATTTTCCAAATAAGCACTTAAAAAAAATAAGTGTTTATAATAAGTAATTAAAAACCTACATTAACTTTACAAAATGATTCTTTAATTAATTTTTTTCATTTTTTTATCATTTAATTTTTTAACTTTAAAAGTTTTTTACTTAGTAATGAAAAGTTAAAGTTAAAAAAACATACGAAGTTAAATAGCAACTTGACAGTCAAGTGCACATTATAAAAAAAAACGTATCATATAACAAATTTTTACAGGTTTTTTTTTTATATATATGTAGATTTTTACTAAAATTACCTTTTTTAAGTGATTTTTTTTATTTTTTTATAATTTTTGTTTTTTTTTTAATTTTTTTTTAGTTATGAATTAAATAAAAAACTTGTCGTTACGATACTTAAGTTTTTTTTTTTAATATTTTGGATAATATTATATGAATATATTATGTTATATCATTTATAGATTTCATGATTTCCTAGGATTTCTGATTACTAAAAAGAAGCAAAAACACAATTTTTTTAATGTTCATAAAAAATTAAAAAAACAAATAAAAAATTCATTTTAACTGCCATTATAAAATTAAATTTTAATTTGGTGATACGAGATGAGTAGTAGAGTGGTATAAAGTGGTAGAGGACATGTGTGCAAATTATGATTAAAAAAAACGGACTAATAAAATTCATAATAATTATAAAAAAATGTGAAATTATTTATATTTCAAACGAGAAAGAGTGTAGTAGAGTAGGCTGTGTCAACTTTGGGATACCCATATAAACATTATATCATCCGGTTAATTAGTTTTGGCAAAATTTCAAACGTACAGCTATTATTAGGCTAATGCTCATATAAAAGAAAGAGTTGGAACGCAGCTACTCGAACCCTCTGCAGTAGACAAATAATCATACGGGTATAAAAATCACCAAATTTTGCAGTAACTTTGGCCATAAAACTAAACTACTTTTGGGAAAATTTCAGACACCCAGCTTTAATAAGTATAGTGTAGCTCATATAAAAAAAGAAGTTGTATGACAGGTACTCGAACCCGTGGAGGAAACTGACAAGATTTCAATAGCGATGACGGCTTAATTTTAAAATTCTAGCTCCTTTATTTTTTAAGTAATCGTGGGGACGAACGGACATACATAGATAGATCGATTTACTTTTCGATTCTGATTCGATCAATACCTCTGAATATATATCTACAACCCCTCCTTCTCTGCGTCACAAACGTAATGGCAAATTTTTTATGGGCTTATAGTCATGCAAAAAAACAAATATTTGATTCTCGTTTATTTTATCACGGGACGTTTTACAATTTTCATAATTTAAAAGTTTTATAATTTCAGGTAGGGGCTCTTTTAAAGCATTTCCAAAAAAAAAATATATCTTTAAATACTTATTTGATAAAGATTTATTAATATTAAAACAAATTATCCATTTTAAATTTAGTTGAAGTTTAATTCAAATCAGTTAATTTTTTTCAGAATTCTGTCCATATGAAGATCTTGATTGAACAAAATTGAAGCTTTCGAAATGTGAATCAACCGAATCATTGTTTCAGAATTCTGTCCATATTAAGATGTTCATTGTACAAACTTGAAATTTTCGAAATGTGAATAAACGAATCATTGTTTCAGAATTCTGTCCATATGAAGATGTTCATTAAACAAACTCGAAGTTTTTAAAATGTGGACCAACCGAAGAATGTTACAAATATAGTGAACAGATCAAACGATCATTACAAACTAAGAAGCTCTAAGTAGAGCAAAAACAGAAGGAGAACTAAGGTTAAAGAAGCAAAAAACGTCCTACTTTGGGCAAATTGTGCGTTAACAAAAATATAGAACTACTTCAGTTAATAGTTTAGGGAAAAAATTTAAGGAAAAAAGAGGTATAGAAAGGAAACAATTAACATTTGATTGCGCAACATTATAAACTGAACAGGCATCAGAAACATTGGTGATTTAATTCATTCAGAATCGTTACTAATATCATATATGACATCCATCGTTACTAATATCATATACCGCTGACATCCAATTACGGATAAGCATACACAATAAGAAAATAAGAAGATGTTCATTGGATGATATGTCAATTGAGAATGAGCTTGTCTTCTGTTTTAAAATTCATTAAATCTTCTGGATAACTTTTTTAACTCACAGAAGCATATGTTTGTACCAAATTTCAAAGATATATACATGAATTCTCTTACTACTTAATTGCCTAAAGATAAAATGGAAAGTTTTAATTCACTTAAGGTAAAAAAAAGTTTATGAGTCACTGCATCAACTCATAAAAATTTTGTTTACATTAAAAACACTTATAGAAGTGCCTTTCTATCGTATAATTATTATCCTTTAAATGACTTCTTAACCTAATATTTTTCTTAAGAAAATGACACCTAAAGATTTTTCTTTATTCAACTTCTTGACAAAAAACTTTAGATAGTACAATTCTTGCGTCATATGATAGTTCAGCCTTTTGAATTCCATGATACAATTTTATGTTGATTATGTTGAATTCCATATGATTTTAAATGCTTTGTTGTTAACTTATTATTTATTAAAAGAAATTGAGAAATGAGATCAGAGTTGGATACAAAATCAGGAATGCAGCTTTTTTAATCTAAAATTTAAGTAGAAGTTTTTTTTTGGAAATTCGTATCCAACATGAATAAGGTTTCGTAATTCGGGATTTTGATATTTTCGGAATTTTTTTTTCAAAATTTTAAATCATTCGGGATTTTGATATTTTCGGAATTTTTTTTGCAAAATTTTAAATCATACGGGATTATTTTTTCAGGATTTTCTTATTTTTTTTCAGTAAAGTGTCATCCACCCAGTTGTTAACAATTGTAAAAGTTATGAAAGAAAATTTCATTTGGTGGTTTGTAAATTCACTAAACTGACAAGAAAAAGTCTCTTTCGACACTTACACTTGGAGTCAGCAGTATAAATATCTCTTCTTTATATTATCCCTCCCAACGCAACTCTAAAATAAATTTTGTATTCCCTCCCACTTTAAATTTCCAATTTTCCACCTCACTTTTTCCACTTAAAATTTTTCTTACACGCAAAATGGTTTATGACACAATGCATGCCTTGACACAAACAATTAATTATAGTTTGTTTAACAAACAATAAGTAATAAGATTTATATCTAGATTAAAAAAATTTAAAATTTATTTTCATAATAAAATAATGGTCAATAAAAAATGATTAACTATTCTTTTAGAATATTTTTAAAAATATCTAAAGAATTTTTTTAAACAGTATAATAAAATTCACGTGACACGAGTTATTTTTTATTATAAATAATGCGCGATTATAAAAAAAAAAACATAAAATGTAAAAAATATCTGAAGAAAAATAAATATTTTATTTAAATCTCGAATTATTCAATTATCATATAAGTGATAATTTAATTGAAAAAGGAATAAAATAAAGACAACTATACTTTGAATTAAAATAATAAAATTAAATGAAGGTAATCAACAATTGCAGCTCAGCATACCTACTTACATTATATAAAATTTCATTTCCTAAATATATATACATATATATATATATATATATATATATAAACTATATATATATATATATATATATATAGAATATTAAAAAATAAACAACTGTAAGATATCATGTACGTTGAATATGTTGTAACATTTTTTTAACTTGTTTAAAGTTACTATATTAAATTTAATATGAATTCTATATAATATAATGATATATAATTATATATCTGCAGTTGGTTTCATTGAATTATCCACCCGTGTATTTATTATACTACTATAAGATATATTGAAGTCTCGGCAGTTACCATAGTTACTTACAGATGTAAAATACATCAGATTTAAAAAAAAAGACAGGTGTTATAATAACATTTTGTATATAGTTATGATTATAATCTATACATGTACATATACTTAGGTGACGTTAATACTATGTATATTTGAATTTATCTTAAATAATATTTTATAAATAAGTTAAAAGATTTACAACAAAAAAAAAAATTTCACGACATTTATGATTTTTTATTTTTTTTTTTTTTTAATTTATGTCTGAATAAAAAAAAAACTATTTGAGTTTCTGGATGTTATTCGTTTTAAATAATTGATAATTATACAATCGAATACCAACATTAATATTTACTCTGGGTGATTTAGTGTTGTTTTAATACGAAAATATGGGTGATCTAATAAGAATGGACAAGGGTTCTTTGAAAATCAAAAAGTTATTGGGGTATGTAAGCCTCGCGTAGTCAAATTTGTAATAACTAATTATTTCTGAAAATTGACCTTTATTAAAATTTGCCTCATATATGTTACTTAAATGGTAATTGGTCAGACAGCGAACTAGGATTAATGCATTTTAGATTGAGTTGGAAATTAAGTGCATGTAGCCTAATCTAAAGACAATTGTTCCACTGATCGGATATGGAATCTTGTAAAAACTAACCCTTCATCATAATTTTAACCATAGTCCGCTTGGTCAAATCATACACAAAAGATCATTTCTATATCTGACATCCGTCTAATTAAAACTGTGATAATTTCGTAAGTTAATTAGTTTGTGGCAGTGGATAACTTTATTTAGAATAATAACTGATGTTGTTTTTTAAAAACGGGAACAATTACTTAAACGCAAATCTAATCCATTCACAATTTCATAAAATTACCAAAGAGCCAAACGTAATCCGCAATTGAGGGCATCTTCTAATCTAATCTTCACTTTACTCAGCTAAGAAGAAAAGATAAAAACATTACCTTCAAACTCCACTCAACAGTGGAGTATAAAAGGCAAAAACCTCGTCCTCACACTAAACAACGATTGAAGACAACACACATAAGCGTGATTTTCCTTATACGCAATCCCAATACAAGTCAACAAGTCAACTAATCCACTCTCAACTTAACAGTTGAAGACAAAGGATGGAAACGTAATCCTCTTATTACTCAACTATTGAAAACACAGGTAGGCTACCATGTATTGCTACTTACGCTAAACGTAAGTAGCATGAGAAAAAATGACACCATGTAGAGCGCATATAGGAAATTTGCGCATTTGTAAGTAGCAACTTTGGTACCATGGTGTGCTACTTGCGAACATTTTTGACGTTTATTTTACTTTTTTCATTCGCTTGATAATTTGTATGCGAAGGAGGTGTAATTTTTTAGTTTTTAACAATTAGTTAGTAGTTTTTAATAAACATGTAAGTATATTCATATAATATAATATGTCATTTATAGAATTTATGATAATTAAAGTTCTATGTTTAAGCACAAATTACTTTAACTATACTTTGTTTCAAACTAACAAAAATATTTTAAGGCAAACATTTTTTTATTCATTGTGATATAAACAACAATCTTTAATTTTTTTTGTGCAGTAACATATTACTATTTACATTTATTTTGTAGGTCTAAGCAAACAACCAAGCCATCGCAATTTCGATTTTTCTATGGAATCCATTTTTTTTTATTTAACTTTACTTTTTATTTAAAATTATGTTTTATTTTATATTTAAAAAAAATTTTATTTCACTTGTTTACAAATTTACGATTTTACAAACAAAAACAAATGTCTAAATGTCAATTTTAAAAATTTTAGAAGGAAAAACAAATGTCAAAGTGGCAATTTTAAATATTTTCAATGGCAGCACAGTTTTTCGATGCGTTTTTGTTACATGGTACCAATTAATTTACGCATCGCAAATCAAATGCGCACATTTTTGCGATGCGCATTTTTTACATGGTAGGGGCCCAGAACTCCTGTCTGAAATAGTGTGTATTCAAATTTATACAATCGAAAATTATGAATTTCTAATTATTTGATCTTAAATCCTCATTGAAAAATTAATTCAAAACAAGATATTACACCTACTATAATATAAAGATTACCCAAGATCAGAAAAACATGTGATTTCATAAAAATTTACTTAGAAAACAAAATAAAAAGAAAAATAAAAATATAAAATATACAAATGAAAACTTCAGAAGTTTAACTGATATGAGTCTATATAGATTTATGTATTCAATAATGGGTAATAAGGTAATAAAGCTAAATAGATTGTTCACGATTTTTTATATTCCATGTTTTTTTTTTTTTTTTAAGTAATTGAATGACTGAACATTGTATTTCGTATTTTAGTGTTTTTTTTTCTATTCATTTTAAAATAAAAAATGATTCTATTTAAAAAATCATATTACCTGAATATATTGAAAATATATTCGACAACAGGTGAAGTAAATTCAAATAGCAAGTAATGAAAATAGCTAATTAAGGGTGTTAAAATAAGTACATTTAAAAAGTGGAAAAACGGCAACACTTTATATTTATTTTACATGTATGTATTTATAGAGCTTTTAAAATCACCTGCCAATCACCTGTTTCCAACAGACCAGTATATTTCGAGTAGTACTTCAATTACCGGTACTCGTTACTTTATCAAGTAACAGCATTACTTAGATTTCGATACGTACAAAGCTTAAGTACATATAAGTAAAAGAATCAAGTTAAAATATTTGTAATTCTCAGAAAGTATTTACATTTTGAGTTTAATTACTTTTATAATTTTTTTTGATACTTAAGTATTTTCAAGTAATTAAGTACCCAAAAAATACTTAAGTTTCAAAAATTCAATTATTTTTCAAGTTTTTAAGTATTTTGCAAATATATTCATTCATAAAGTCCTTTCTGGGAATTACAAGAATTTTAACTTGATTCATTTATTTATAATTAAGTTTTTTACGTATCGAAATCTAAGTAATACTGCGGTACTTGACTAAGTAATGATTACCGGGTAATTTTTGCTTATATACTAGAATTTTGTAAGCATCGAAATCTAAGTAATACTGATACTTGACAAAGTAATAAGTTTCAGGTAATGGTACTTGCAACTGTACTTAAGCACCATTGTACTCAGTATTATTCGGGTCTCATGGCTTCCAGAATGAAGATATTGTAGAACTTAAGTTATAACAATTAAGATTTTAGAATGTTTTTTAAACCAGCAGACATACAGACAGACAAATGGAAACTAATAAGCACATTTCATTTAAAATTTCCTGAAAACATTTTACAACAAATAATAATAATAAAAACAAGTAAAAATTGTAAGTATGCAAGTAATTACAAATATGTTTATTCACATGTACTTTAAATATACCAAATAACTACATATACGTATTGAAAATTTCAAAAATTATATTTTTTCTCAAGGTACAAAAATTATGCAAATTATAAACTATTCTTAGATACAGGTAAATAAAAAAAAACAACATCAAATAGGATAAAAAACAAAAGAAGAAAAGGTGAGTCCTAAAGCGACAAAACAAAAAATATCGTTGTCTTTTTTTAATAAATAAAAAAAATTATTCAAAAAAAAGTCAATAAAAAAATGAATGAATTGTAGTAAAAATATTTGTTACAAAATGTTAAAAAAAGAAAATATATGAAATAAGAGAAAGGTAATGAAAGTTTAAAATTAAAAGATATACGAGTATTATATTTGTTAGTGAATATATAAAATAAAATAAAATAATTGAAAAATAGGTAGGAAAATAACAATTATAAGCACGATATTTTGTAAATATTTTACATTATATATTCAATTTTCAATTCGTTTCAATTCAAAACAATTACATTTAATTTTCATAAACAAAACAGTAATGATTTATTAAGAAATTTCTGTGTTCTGTGTTGTTTCAATTACTTTCTTTGCATGATCATTACTTAAAATAAGTATTTTTTGAAATTTTATTGCAAAAGTCTAATTTTACAATAACGACATATGTTTTACAATACAAAACAGATTTCAAAATTCAATTAAAATTTTTAATATTTTTTATTATTTCTTAACTATTGTAAAATTTAATTTAATTACAGATGAATTGCAAAAAAATCTCAATTTTAAGTAATATCCCCAGATTTAAGGTAAATTCCCAGACTGTTATGAAATTTGAAAAATTAATAATTAAAAATTGCAAAAATTTTGAACTATTTTGAGATACTGTTTTATTTCGTTTAGTAAATCACAAAAGAATTTAGAAAGAGATTTGTGTTCTAAATATTTAATCGTGAAATACTAACTATACAAATTTTGCATATTTCACAAACGCTTAAGACTTTCTATTGATAAAGGTTTTATTATTTCAAGTTGCGCACTACAAAATAAAATGATCCATGGCTTAGAAAAATTTAAGGTAATGATACTTTTCATAACGTATACAAAAATATTTAATTCCAATTTTATGAGTCTACGCTAAATATTAACTTCATTCTCCAAAATATATTTCAAACTATACCTTAAAAAATCAGGAAAAAAGGAGTTGAATGGAGTTGAACTTTGTCCCAGATTCATGAAATTACATAATCTTTTTTTTTAAACTATCGCATGTTTCAATACCTTTGATTTTTCGAAGCCTTGGACATTGTATAATAGAAATGATAAAAGGACTTTGTAAGCTAAAAGGACGCATAGGTAAATAAGATTATTAAAAATTTTAAATTCTAAAAAAGGGCTCCGGAATGCAGTTATATTGGAACCGTTCCCAAACAATCTTTTGCAATATTGTATTCTCCGGAGCATAAAAAAACAAAGGTTTTTTGTGGAACAATTCCGATTTAAAATTGAAATAGAGTTTCACTCCTCACATCTTGGTAGCCTGAAGAAAGATCGACGTGATTAAAAAATCCTGGTGTTCGTTTCTGTGGCACCTAATTTTTAGGGCGTTGCTTTTTCCCCCCTTTTCAACTCCTTTAAGTAGTACAAGGCATTCACCAAATCTATTTAAACTAGACTTCAGTTTCCTTAATCGTCAAGTTATAACCTTTTTAAATTATATAACCTACTAAATCCTAGACACGGAAAAAGGTATCAAATTCATGTTTTTCATTAAAGCTTTTTCAGATATTCGTGGGAATTACCTAAAAATAAGTTTGCAAAGCATTTAATATTATTTTAGTATATGTAGTGTTACAAATGTCTTAAAGTTTTTTGTAATATCCAATTGGCTCTGAATGAACTAATTATATTGGATTTCGTACATATTTAAATTTAAGAACTAAAGAATTTACAATCTTTAACACCTTGAAAGAAATTTTAAACTTGTTTATATAAAACTTTTGACAAAGTATTAGGGTGATATCATAATTTTTCAATGTATTTCAACTTACTTTTAGTTATCATAAATATAATTTAATAGAAACTTTGTAGATTCCAAATAGATTGAATGATAAAACTCACCTGTAAAGAAAAAAAAATTTAAAATTAAAAATAAATTCTTAAAATATTTGATTTTGTTATTTAAAAAAAAGTAATAATCGACATTTAAACAAAAATGAAAAAAGATACAATCATTGCCATTTTGCACATTCATCACTTCCTTATCATGAAAAACAAATTATTACAATAATAATAATTATTTTCAAATATCTATAGGTAGGTACCAAACCAATAAAAATATGACCTTATAAATAAAAATATCTTATTATGACAACTAAACAAATCATTATAACAATTATTAAACTTATTTTTATGAAAAACGTTTATAATATTGAAGCGCTTAATCATTACGCTTTTATTAAATTATTTACATTTAAATTCTCATTAACCAGAAACTTATAAACAACAGTGAACCCGACACTGATTTTTTCTTTAACAAACAAATGCAACAAAAATTGTCCAATCACTCTTCATTCAAATACAAAATTTCCATTAAAAACACGGTTTTTTTTTTTTAATATTTTTTTACTTCCGTTTTACTTCAACTTTTAATGGAAAAAAAAACCAAATCATAAAAAAGAAACAACGACTATACTGTTAATTTGGTAACTGGTATTATGATAACTGGGTGTCTTTACAAATTAACTATCATAATAATAAATTTAAAAATAATTTACTGTCCTGCATGTAATAATTTATAAATTTTATAACTATTATTTTGTATAGAAAGAAAATTAACTTAGGAATTAAATTTTACCGCAGTTGTAATTGCACTACTGCATATAATTGAAAATCAGGTTATTTTTATATTTTTATCAAGTGCATTTTAAGTTTTAGTTGACTTTTTAAAAAAATTTTGAATATAAATTAGTGACAGTGCTTAAGTAATGAAAACAATTTCATGAATGGGGAAGTTCAAGTTCATCGCATCGAAAGAATAAACAAAGGGGTAGTTGTACAAAGCCAACATATGTATGAAGAAGTTAACCCCGTTTTCCAGATTACAATTGAAAATTTTTCAAAAAAATTCTAAAATTTTAAGTCCGAGTTGAGGTTATTTTGAAACTATAAATAGCACTATCCAAAATGAAACTTTAATGTATTTCAATAATTTTCAGTAGATGTCACTACTGATTAGCTTGTCATTAAAAAGGAGAGTTTGCAAAGAAGTTAAACCTGGAGACATAAAAAGTTCAATAACAAAAATTTTAAAAAAGCGATGTTGAATATAAAATATTTGAATAAGTATATAAGAAAAAATAAAATTTCCCTCAAAACGTCAAAATTTGTTTTAAATTTTGACATTTGGTTTCAATTTAAACTCAACTAAAGTTTTCAATTTCCTAAAAGCTTGAACTTAGAGTTTTAAACTACTTTCAACAAAATAAAGTTTAAACTGCTTATTGAGATCGATCATAATACTGGCTCCAACTTACTGATTGTTCTTTAGAATGTCAAATGTCAGCAAAAAAATTAGAACTAGAAAAGTATTACCATATATTACACTAAAAATTTAAAAGTATTACCTTGTATTACACTAAAAATATACGGTGATAAAAAAGTAGCGCTAGTTAACATATTTGACGATTATTAAAAATAATTACATTTAAAAACAACAATTTAAACTTAACCATTGCTTCAAAGCAACTTAAACTTTACAATTGCGTCAAAAAGTAATAAAAGAGAACTGGAAAAAATAAACTACAACATGACATTGACCAAAGTTGACAGTAATTAGCTATTGGCTATTTTAAACATTTCAAATAAGATCGCAACAAACAGTTAATATCAATTGTGTTTTGAACACGACAATTACAATTTACAAAAGAAAATAACAAAAAACCAATTAATTCGTTTATTATTTTTCCATTTCCTTTTATTCTTAATTCCATCTCTTTCCTCTCCTTCCAACTTCTTCTTCCCAAATACCGTTTTTTAACACAAAATCATGTCTGCTATTATTCTAATGTTAATTTTAATGCTTAAATTGTTTTTTAAACAATACAAAAGCAAAACAAAAAAAAAAAATCATTCTGCAATATCATTATTGTATTTATATATTTTCGCTCCTCTTTTCCTGGATTTTTTTCCAGATCAACTATACAGCAAGCAGGCAGGCGACGGCAGACAATGTCAGGGTCTTTTAAATTAACACTCTGTTGTTCTGCTACTGCTCGATTTAATAATAATGCAAGTTATACAAATTATAAAAAAAAACAATCAGTATAAAAAAGATTATAGTAAATGATAATTAATAGGTAGTTTACAATAACAACATCAGTTTTTAGTGTAGCAGTGGCAACTGGCGACTATTATGCCACTGGAATTTCTATTTTTTTTTTTCTCTTTTTTTTCTTTCCCCGATTCCGTTTTTCACTTTTTTCAATTTTGCTTTCAAGTTCAGTTCACTATATATAGGTATACACCGTACATATAGTTTATCCAGATCAGATATAATTGATCTGAATCAAATGAATCGTTGATAAGATTTGTGAATGAGTAACAAAAAGAGGAGAGTGTAACTTGTGGTAGTCGCGGCGACTTATAATTAATCGCGTATAAGACAAGTGCGAAATTATATAAAACTATATTATAAAAAACCTATTAAATTTAAATAAAAACGAAACGTAGGTATTAAAGGTAGGTGAAGATATCAAATGATGAACTTAGGTAACTATTGGTAACAGGTTATTATATTAATGATCAGGTAATAATCGTTATGTTTTTTTTTGATCGTATGACGATCGTCTGATGGTTTTTTACTAAAGTTAAATATCATGTTAAGAAAATTAGAAATCAATCACATATTGAATAATTTTACATATGTTTTGTAATGTTTCATCAATTTTTCAACATTAAAAATCTGGAATATTATAAAAAAAGAAACGATCTCTGATGAAATGATAGATTGTTAGTTAATTTCCGGCTTCGGAAGTATCTGCCACACTTGTACTTAACATTGTAGATATAATTTGTGGCATATTTAAAAGTGATTCTAAAAAATAGATTAAGGCTAGAATTGTCACTACTATACGTATAAATAATTTATTCAGTTGTTTTAATTAATTTTAATTTTTTTTTAGGTTGAAATAAAAGATTCTGCAGGTGTAGAACATAGAATAGAAACAGGAAATTGCTACAAAAAAAAGGTAACAACAAAATTCTATTAAAAATAATTTCAATATTTCCAGGAATTTTAACAGGAATGGCTTAGAGAAACGAAAAAAAAATATGATTGATGGTTATATGGTAAGATGCACTCGAGTTCACAAAAAAAACCAAATCGGAATCGGAAGGAAATCGGAAATTTAAATAAATTTTTTTTAGAATAAACAAATAATTATGAAAAAATCTCATGCCACATCCAGGATAATTATATAAGTTATAATTTATACACGAGTCAAAAGAATCTGCAGTTCTGGTTTTTAGGAGGGAATAAGATACAATGATAAAAAAAATTTAATTATTATTTATTAATAAAATAATATGATGTAATTTTCTAGAAATGCTGCATGCGTGTTCTGTGTGGCTGCAGAAATTACTTGTTCCGGTGTTTTTTATATTAAATATTTTTTTAATGAAATTTTTAATTTTTTTCGGAAGTCAGATTCTTTGATTTGGACGAAAGATAGAATTATATAAAAATTTCATCCAACAGATGAAATGAAGCCGTTATATTTTAATTTAAATTTTAATTATAAAGTAATGCAGCAAAAGTAATTATAATTTCTGTTGCAATTTAATATAGAAATAAATTCAAGCCCGAATTCTATTTTTGAAAACCAAGAAATGAATCATGTTCAATTAATTGGTTTTTGATTATAACGGTATATCCTCACCTTCATGCTCGGTTACTAGAAGATTTTTATTTCAATTGACGACAACGGTTCTATGATTAGATGGAACACTTTTTGAAGATGACTGTGTTGTAAGCTTAGTCCTGTATATTGCAAAGCACAATTTTAAGAAAACTCTATACTTTTATGAGGCTTAGGTACACAAATGTAAAACTTTGCTGTTGGTGAATTTTATTTAGAAACTTGCAATATTCAATTGAAGACATTCATAAAAGAAACTTGCATGTGTAGTTTGATGATTTCTTAATTGTATAAATTTCGATATGTATGTTAGAGGAAATTTGTGGACATTTCTTCGATTTCAACATAAATATATAGTAAAGTTTTAGTTCATCCATTCAATTAGAAACCAGGCAATTTAACATCATTATATTTCGAAAAAGTATTAAGAAAGGATATTAAAATAAAGAGAATTAATTTTATTCTATTCAAGTCTTCTAATGTCTCCTATTTTTTAAAATTATTTCCCAACACTGAATAAAATTAAAACAAAACAGATATCTATATAAAAATCTACAATCTAATACCTAGATATCTAGACATATAATTTCCTAGATACTTCCTATTAACATATTATTACTACTCATATTTTTACAAATGAAAAGACATCTGTTGCATCACAATACAATATATGCATCTGTTCCATATTCAGTGCAACAAAATGTACACATACACAAACATTCAGTTAAAAATTCATTCCTAATATAGTAAAGGCGTGGGAATATTGTTCTTCTTTCCTGTAATTCTTGTTCCTTTTTTTTGTATTTAAATAACTGTAAAGGATATTTTCTATTATTAAATTACAGGAATATTTTGCTGCTTACAAAACCGGAAATATTTTTATATTTATTTATATACAGTACATAATACAATTAAAAAATGAATGTAAAAATCAGCAATCAGTTGTTGTTTTTTTATTAGAAATAATTCCATTAGTTTTAGTTCCTGTTTTTTATTCTAGGATATCTTGTAAAGGAATTCAGTAAATTATCATAATATACATATCTACACAATCATATTAATATTAATAAATGGTTTTCCAAGTGAATGCAATTTTATGGTGAGAAATAATTGTTTTATTTTTATTTTATTTGTTGGAAGGATAAAATTTACACAATTTGGTACAAACATTTTGTGGTTCATTGATTACAAAAATTTTACTGTATGTAATTTTAAATTACCATACCATTATTGGTATGCGGAAGGATGAATTTTGTAGTAGTCATAGTAGTTAATTGTGGGAAAATATTATTTAGTTATGGTTGTTTTTGGTTAAAAATTTTGGAAAATAAAAAGGATTCATCTGCGGTTCCTGAAGGGTGGTTGTAATATTAAAAAAAAATGAAGAAGGAGTTGTAGTTGAAGTTTTATGAAATGTGACCCCGGTTTAAATTGTATTTTTGAAAATTTACATTTCATCACCCAATCGCTTAAACATAGAGTAAAATTCACATATTTCGGCTCGAATATTGCTTCAAACAGAACTCGCATCAAAGGAGTGTTATTTGTGTTTATTTATAATTTATGCCTCATATTGTAACTTGGTCGTACATACCACTTAGTCATCCATTACCACTTAGTCATCGTACATTTTCATCATTAACTTTCTTTCAGAGATACCTAGTAGAAACCAACCTGTTCTAAGGATATCAAATAAGTAATACATCCTTCATTTAAAAAAAATTTTGCGGTGTAAAACCAGGAGTTCGACAAAGGCTTATCTCTAAAACATTGAATACGAGAAAAAGCGTTACGCGGCGTATTTATTGGTCATACGAACGTTGCGATTATGGAAATAATTACCAGCTAACAAGAAGAACATTGGTATCGTCAAGATGTTAATAATATCCCCTCCAAAATTTTGTCTTTAATCCAAAATAAGCCATAATTCTGAATCTCAACTTCACCAATCATACTATTCCGAATCCTGTTCATATTTACACATTTATATTAAAACGACCCGCATTCCAAGATTGATTTTCAAAAAAGGGATCGTTTTGATTGGTTAAAGTCCTACACTTCCAGAGAAACCTTGTAAAGTTCCTTTAAAATATCCTCTTATAAAAATCTTAATAACATATCAAAACTTAAAATTACTTTGACCTGATATTTATGATCATAACTCGAAGGCCACTTCAACCAATTGAAAAATTTAACGACTGGATGGCACGGTGGTTAGAGTGCCGACCTTTTATGCAAAAGACCCGGGTTCGATTCCCACTTAGTTAAAAAAAAAATTTCTTGTTTCCACTCAACTCAGCTACAATTCGCCCTTAGGTTCAAATTAAAGGCTTAATCAATAATTAATAATTATATATCTTTGTTAAAAAATACATTAATATAACAATATAAAAAAATGCAAAATATAAACAAATAATTTAATTGAATAATAAAACTCACAGATATAGAATATCATATAACTCCAATACAAAAAATTAGAATATGTATCTATTGAAAATCTAAGACGTTTTTACATTTTATAAGGCCTAATACTATCTCATGTTTAAATTGTATGTGGAATTCATTAAGATCAATTCTAATAACACGAATATAATATGACACACTGTTCTAACATGTACCAATGCTATAGACACGCTTACTAGCCTAACAGTTGAACAGTTAGCGCTTAAAAAAAAAAACATTCGGACTATAAATTACTTTTCAGCATTTTCCCATTACCAAAATTACCAATTACTTGCAATCATTTAATTTTTTTTTTTTTTAAATTAGTTCTAATTAACAATTACTTAGAATAAAATTCTTCTGAGAATATTCTTCTTGTGTTTTTTTAATAACATATATGTAAGTTTAAAAATATTCTCAAAACAAATACTAAATTAAATCTCACTATATATTTTCTCAAAAAAACGTCCATTCATAAAAAAAAACCTATACTAATTAATACTTAGTTAGAAATTCATTTAAAAATTAATATGCGCGCTTGAAAGAATCCATCCATAAACTTGGTTCAACTTTCTATTGAAAAAAAATAATCTTTTAAATAATTTTTTTCACACACTTCGAAATTCTATGTTTTTTTATTAAAAAATATCAGATACTTAAAACCAACATCAAATATTATTTGATTACCTTCACCAAACCATCATCATGTTAGATATTATCTAAAAACAGAAACCATTATTTAATTCATTAAATGATTTCATAATTCTTAGAAATTTCTCACCTTTTTCTCTGATAATTTTTAACTGTTTAACTGACCATCATCATATCAATGACCGTCAATATATATAGAAACACAAGATATATATTGAATATACAACAAAATAACCTGTGCATAAATTTTAATATCCGTTAATTTAATGTAAAAAAAATTCGTGAATCATTTGCATTTAAGACCTACTACTAAAATCCAACCATTCATTTATAAAAATATAAAATTAAATAACAAAAGCTTGTAAGTCAAGACATGTCTAACTTGAAAGAATTAATTATCGCGCTAGCTACAATTTAAGAGCCTCCTCTAAACAGAAGTCAATACACTTAATATACAATATTATTAAATTTTTGTTTTTTTGTTTGCTAATTTTTTACAAGTCAATAAAATATTTTAAAAATAAATTGAAAATAAAAGAATAAATTTGAAATTGTAACAAGTGTAAAAAGCCCTCATTTTTTATAGAAGTTAGCAGCAACTAAAAAAAAAAAAAAAAAACAGATAATTAAATGCTGGTTGGTGGGAAAAAACAATGCCCTATTTCGATTTCCCTTAGAGCTGCTAACATAGAAAAAAACTATAATAAAAAAAAATTAAATTAAGTAATAGAATACAAAAATAATCAAAGTCCATTGTTATTTTTAATTATAGAAAAAAAAAAATAACAACTAGAAATTTAAATATGCATGCACAATCATTTAAAAAAAAAAAAAAATGTTTAGCAATATTATAAAGGTTGCTACTACTTCTTGTGCTACGTTGCTACTCCTTATATGCGGTTGATCTAATTTAAAATATGTATTTTATATTCTGTAAATTTAAAATAATAAATGGGGTGACCATTTGTCTAGATTTAAAAAGAAGTACAATACCGCTAAAATGAATTGTAGTTGTAGTTATTATGACATTCTCCCTATTTACAGCAATGTCTGAGCTTTAACAAATCTGACCCAATTGTTCCAACAATTTATCATTCATCAAATAATCATTTATTAGATAAGTTTTTGTTGCCCCAAAACTGTTAGGGCAATAGGGCCCTTATTGACCAATAACTTATGATAATTTGTTGGACCGTTTTTGCACTTTATATTAACAATAGTAAATTAAAGTGAAATGAAGATATTTAGTTCTTTAGACCTTTAGACCAAACATCATATAGAATTAAATTCAGGTCGAATTTGTGCAAGGTTCCCAAATAGCTACTATATAGTGATTGATTGAATATTGCTATTTGACACTTCAATACAATAAAAATTTTGCATCTAATTAAGGGTTTTTCACATTTGGAACACGATACGTGGAATCAGCACAACAATTTTCAAGAAGAGGAGAAAGGAACGAAAGTTGCGTCAAACTGTTCAGTTAAAGAGTATAGGTACTGCAGCAGCTGTGTTCTTCTCTAATGTAAATACACTACTGCACGTTTCCAAATCTAGACATGACAATATCACTTCTCTACTTTTGAACACAAAAACACAATGTAATGTACTAGAGTTCAATGACTGAATAGAATAAAATTACTATATATAATTTAATGACATATCCATTTAATTTCAATTCATGTGACTCTTTTTTAATGTAATTTTAAAATCTTCTTGCACGAAATGTACTTGCTATATTAATTCACTTTCGTTAAAATAAAATGGAATCAGAACAGACGTCAGTTCCAACATGCAACTGTTCTACTTCAATATGTATTCCTTTTCAAATCTGGAATAAATTTCATTTAATTTATAATTTGCAATCTTATTGTACTAGATTTCCGACTTTTAATTTTTTGGAATAGATTAAAATTAAATTTTGTACTAACAATTAGATTTTTATCATATTAAACTATATCTAACCTCAATTCGGACTTTATGGAAAATTATTTTTCATTTCGTTTTGGTTTTTTTTTACAATTTTTTGGTAAGAAATATTTTAACTTGTTGATGAATTGATCAAATTGATAAGAATTTTCAAAATTGAATTGAATTGAATTGTGTTTTTTTTTTATTATTATTTGTAGTTACATTGTTTATGGTTTTTAATTAAGACAACAAACCATTTGTCTATTTTTTTTCTTTTAAATATCAAAAATAAGATATAAAAGAAGAAAAAAAAACATTAAATATTAAATAATTATTTCCATTTTCAATCGGTTTAAAATGGAGATGAAATTTATCTGACGTGAAGGTCTTATTATGTAAAAACAATTTTGTTAGTTTTTAAATTTTTGTATATAAAAAAAATGAAGTAATAGATTTTATAATTTTGATGGGTTTTTATTGTTTTGAATTATGAATTAAAAATGATTTAATGTCATAATTATGATGATTATAATGACAAATGGATAAAAAAAAACCAAACCAAAAAATCTTTAAATTTTTTGAGGGAATAAAAATGTTTTAAGAAAATGTGGGTAGAAATTTTAAAAAAAAATATTAATATTGAAGATAGATAAGAAACTATATTGGTTGTATAAAAATATGAGTAGGTTTATATAGGTATTGATTATTTTAATTGCAATTTAGCTAAAACTTGATAAGCTTTGAAGAAAATGTATTTAATTAAATATGTCTATATAAATTTCTACTAATGTGCGACAAATTAGGGAATTACTAAATTAGTATATAATTTAAAAATAAATTAAAGAATTCAATATTAAAGTGTATAGTGTTTAAGACTTTCATCTTTTAAACGAAGAATTTATGGTTCAAACTCTGGTCAGATCATATCTAAGGGTGCGTTTATATTGGAGCTGCGATAAGTGGTCAAAGCAATGCTACAATATAAACACCTTTATTAAAATCATGTATATTATTTTCTACTTATTGATGCTCTAATCACTATATAATTTATAATTTATATCATAACTAGTAAAAAAGCCTGTGGACGACAGGTATAATTTCAATTTCTCTTTTTATATATATCTATATACTACTAATGCGCTACAAAATTAATAAAAGTAAATTCGTCACCTAAGGAACATTAAGTTAACGTTATAATAGTTTGATTTAGTTCTGTAAGTGATAATAAAATAGAAGTATACATACTGAAATGTAAAAAGCTTTGTACGTTTTTATTATAATTTTCTGTAACTACCTGTTAATAGATTTCTTATACGTTTTGATTTTTTTTTCTTTCTGTTTATAATTTACATTTTATCAGTTTCATTTTTTCTTTCCCTTTCGTATTTGTAGTATTTGTAATTAGAAGTATGTTACATGTGTGAATAACACTTAACATAACTTAGAGCACGCTAATCAGCAGCAGCAGCAGTTTGTCTTTTATTATATTTAGATAACACTCCACATTTCAAATTGGAAACAAGGTTTACAGCTACCCGCTCCATTGATGTACCACAAATAAATAATTAATAAATAAATAAACAAGTATGAAATTTTATTAAAAATCAAATTTAAGGACTAGCGAAATATTTTCTATGCGTTCCTAGTTATGCGTTGAATTTTACCACAGATTTCAATTAATACGTAAATAGATCTTGTGAAGCAAAACTCGATTACATTGAATATGTCGGTACATCATATAATATATTTTACCAAATATTGTAAAAATTGAAAAAATATAAAATACCTATGAATACGATATATTATTGAATTGTATGTATAACTGATATTAAAAATTATATGTGTAACATGTTATATATTATATACCAACATAAAATTCAGCTAAAAAAGAAAAAGGAGCAGAACATAGGATCAAAATAAATTTAAATAACTGTTTTCATCCAAGAAATTGCACACCAATAATTCAAATTCATTCAAATGATTCACAATTAACTTCAACCAATTCAAATCATTCACAATAATCAAAATTATTAAATATTAATTAAAAATACTCTAAAATTGTTTCACATGTAGAATTATTATTTGTTTAAAAATATAACCGTATTAAATATTAATCTGCCAGGTACTTGTTTTATAACTTATAGTTTATATATCGCATATTTAATCAATATAATATACTGGATTTTTTAAATAGAATTGATTTGAAATAAAACCAAAAAAAAATATCTCTTCGTGTTTACCTTATCGAATTAAATTAACTTATATAATTAAGTATTTTATTAATTGATTGAATAGAAGTACTTCATAGTAATTTTTGAAGCAGATTATATATACATCATAATAAATAGCAAATAACCTTGGAAATTGAAAGACTTGTAATCTATAATTAAACATACAAAAATAGTTATATAATACCACTCATAATTAAATAACTAGAACAAAAAATATAAAATCAATTAAGTAGATGAAATAATATTAGAATCACAGCGTGAAATTTATTGCGTATAATTCTAGTTTTTAAGTAGGCAATTGTTATATATATATCGTATGTATATATATATATCTATCTATATATATAAAAGGGAAAGTTTGTTTGTTTGTATGTTTGTTTGTTTGTTTGTTTGTTTGTTTGTTTGTATGTAGCGAATAGACTCCTAAACAGCCCAGCCGATTTTCATGAAAATTTGTATATAGGGGTTTTTGGGTACGGAAAGAAATCGTGGCCCAAAAATTTTGCTCTAACGGACCGACAAGTTGGGGCTGTGGTGCAAGTACTTAAACTTCTTTGTTCTAAAATGAAAACGGTTTGACCGATTGACTTCAAATTTTGTATACGTGATGCTCTTTGAGAATTGAGTAGACACTATTAACAGTTTTGGAATTTGTTAACCCATGTCGGACCGACGGGTGGTCAAAAAAAATTTTGGGTCCAAATTTTGTCCGATTTTACGAAATTCTGCTTTGGCTTAAAAAAAAGCCTCAAAAAAAATTTTGTTGAGTTCCATTAACCCATTGCGGCCCAACAGCTTTTTATAGGTTTTTTCAATATTTTACTCTAAATTCGAAACGGTTTGACCGATTGACTTCAAATTTTGTATACGTGATGCTCTTTGAGAATTGAGTTGACACTATTAACAGTTTTGGAATTTGTTAACCCATGTCGGGCCGACGGGTGGTCAAAAAAAATTTTGGGTTCAAATTTTGTCCGATTTTACGAAATTCTGCTTTAGCTTTAAAGAAATCCCCAAAAAAAATTTTGTTGAGTTCCATTAACCCATTGCGGCCCAAAAGCTTTTTATAGGTTTTTTCAATACTTTACTCTAAATTCGAAACGGTTTGACCAATTGACTTCAAATTTTGTATACGTGATGCTCCTTGAGAATTGAGTTGACTCTATTAACAGTTTTGGAATTTATTAACCCATGTTGGGCCGACGGGGTGTCAAAAAAAATTTTGGGTCCGAATTTTGTCCAATTTTATGAAATTCTGCTTTGGCTAAAAAGAAAGCCCCACAAAAAAATTTTATTGACTTGTATTAACCCATTGGGGCCAACAGCTTTTTATAGGTTTTTTCAATACTTAACTCTAAATTAAAAACGGTTTGACAGATTTTCTTTAAATTTTGTATACTCGGTTGGTCAAAATAATTTTGGAAGCTTTGACCAAAAAGAAAGCCTCAAAAAAATTTTGTTGAGTGATTTGGAAGCAAATTACGTCCAATTTTGCGCAATACTGCTTTGCCCAAAGAGAAAGTGTAGTTCCGTTAACCCTGTGGGCACAGTGGCTTTTAATAGATTTTTCCGTTACTTAACTCTAAATTAGAAACGATTTGACCGGTTTATCTCAAATTTTATATGTGTGAAGCAACTTGAAAATGGAGTTGAGTCTGTTAACAGTCGGTCCTTGCGATTTTTCAAAAAATTTTTTTTGGAAGTAAATTACGTCAAAATTTGGAAAGTAGTTCGTACTGCTTTGAATTACAGAAAGTTTCAAAAATTACTAGAATAATCCTAGAAAAATCGTTTTAAAAAGATTGCTTTCACACATTTTATACATTTACATGTGTAAACCGTGTGTAAGTTTTGTGTTAACTTTTTGCAGTAACATCAAATTCAATTAAACCTCCATTGAGAGGCGCAGCAACGCGCACCGGGTATTAGCTAGTATATATATAATAACTACTTTTTAAATTACCCACTTTAGAAGAACATACACCTATAATTTGAATTAAAAATTACAAAGTTTCGTTAATATATAACATAGTAATGAAGTCAAGTAATTTGCGCACTACTTTTTTCAAATAAAGATTAAATCACCACCGCTTAATTTAAAAAAGTATTTTAAAAAAAATTTACACAAAAAAATAAACAAAATAACAAACAAAACAATTGTTACACATATCAATAATCAACTGTCAAAGAATACAAAAAAAAAAATAACAATCATCACTATTAAATTCCTATTTAATTCAAATTAGAACGACATTTACAAGTTGTACTTGTAGGTACAGTACTGTCAACGAACTTTAAAGCTGTCATAAATTTCTTGTTCTATAATCATTAAAAGTATCTTGAACCATAATATAATATTGAGGTAATTTTCTGATTCTTAAGCTTTTGTTTTAAATTTTTAACATTCTAAATGATTAATTTTTATTTTTTTTATTTTGCAAAATTAACAAAAAAAAAAATAAATTTAATGTCTTTTTATAGAAATAATTAATTTATCTTATAAAAATTTATTTATTTATTTTTTTTTTTATGCGTGACACTTTTAAAAATTTTTCATTAATTTTAAACATCACCTTCTTTGTTTTCATTGTTAATGGCTATGTAATATCAGTGTATAATCAATCTTGACATTGACAATCAAACAAATTACTATTGTCAAAAAATAAACAAAAAAAAAAACATAAAAATAAAAATAACAAAAAAATTCAAAACAATTGAACAACTATTTACGTAGTACCAGTATTTTTTTTATGAACCCATCTTCATTTATTTTGAATTAATTCTTCTTTTCCTTCCTAGAATTCCTAGTGTTTTTTTGCGAGTTTTTAAAAAAATTTAAAGAAATGTGAGTTTTGTCACTATTCGTCCGTTCGTCCATCCGTACGTATATTTACAAAACTTTAACACCTTTAGAAATAAATAAAGAAAATTTTTGACTTCGGGTAGATGCTTAAAAAAATTTATTTCATGGAAAAACAATCTTCTGTAGCCCGACCCGTAACGGAGCTATAATCTCCAAAGTGGGGAAAAAATCCTATATTTAAATTGTTAAAATTGTTTTCAATCTGGAAACGCACTATGCTTTAAAACAGTTAGTTTTATAAGTTTTATGAAATATGTAATACTAATGTATAGAGTTGCCAGATAGTTCTTTAATTTACCGTTATGCGAAAGTCAAATTCTGCAAAATTTTTCAACCCTTATATATTCCAAATGGTTTAAGTTATGAACTTTAAATTTTTAGGAGTGCTAGATTTTAAAACAATAAATACGCGCATTTTAAGACTCTGAGCTTTTTGGTATGGCCCTTGCGTTTAATTGCGTATCTCTTGAATTTTTACAATTTTTCTTATGTAACAAAAGTTCTTAAAAAATTATTATAGCTAACCTATTTTTTAATATAATATACTTCTTTACCCGAAGGCCAAAACTTGTTATGAAACATTTTTTAATTTTTGAAAATTAGCTTTTTTTAAAAACTCTTGATTTTTTCATTACTTGTTTTTTAGTTTTCTTTTATTTTCAAACTTTAACCCTTGTATAATCAAGGTAACAAATTAATAATTGTCTAAAAATAATCATCTAAGTGAGATAAAAAATTACTCCAAAGTAAAAACACTCACAAAAATAGCAAAATTTATATTTAAATCTGAATATTATTCAGGACTCACTAAATAAAAGATTTTCTATTCAGAAGATATCATAAATTTAAAATACCTATTGGGTTAATTTGAAAAGCCTTACTATAAATAAAGCAACTAAAATTGATTGATCAAAGTGGTAGAATTTTAGTTCTGAATTAAATTTAATTTTATACATATAGGCTTGTTATAGAATTGATTTGAATATTTTACATTAAAAATATGCCCATAGTTGGGATAATGGTTCTCCTCCCACAGTTTATTTTCAATTGAGAAAACAAAAATAATAAACTATGCACTCAAAGGTTAAAACCTATATAAAAAGGTTTAAATGCTTAATTATTTATGATTCTAAAAAATTTAAGTTTTTTTTTACAACCATTCTTTTAAACAAAAAACAAACAATTTAGAACTTTTTTTTTTAGTTTGTTAATTTGTTTGGTTTTTTCTTTAAATTTTTTCTAATTATGGGTATTTGTATATTTTGATACGGTTTGGCAAACGTCCAGACAAACTGATTGCTTGTTTTATAATTTTTGATTTTTTTTTTTTTTGTTTAATTTTTCTTTCAATTTTAATGACTTAACACAAAAAAAATTTTGGATTAGGTTTAAGGTTTCTTTAGGTATACCTATATAGTATATATTATACAAATACTAACCATAGACGCTATCAATGTTTTTTTTGTTTCATTTTTGACATTGAAATTTTTTTTAATGAAATCATTAAATTTTTAATAATTATATAGGTATACTATTTGATTGACTTAATGATTGATTGATAGATTGATTGATTAATTGATTATTTACTAAATTGACTACACAATCGCACACAATTAATTTGGGTGATTTGGGCAAAAAGTAAAAAATAAAATTGAAAATTTATCTTTTAAGAATTTAACAAAAATTCAAGATCACAAAATTTTTGAAATTTTACTTTGACATTTGTTGTTTTTGTTTTTTTTTCATTTATATTATGACTGACTTTTTGTGTTTATATCGTTATCAAAAAAAAATTTTTTTTTATTAGAACTTATAAAAAATTATATTAGTTATTATTAAATAATTTGTATACAATGTATATAATGTATTGTTTGACGCCCTTGAAAGGCTGCACCTTAAACACATACAAAAAAAGTATTTGAACATAAAAACTGTTTTTTATTTTCAGGCGGTTAAAACAAATATGTCTAAATGTGAAAAAATTACAATTCATAAAAAAATATGAATTGTTTTGTTTGTAATATTATTCAAATAAAGTTCAAGGAACCTCAACTTACAAAATAAACCTAATTATTATTATAATTAAAAGTACATTTGACTAGATTTTGATTCAAGTACAGTGTCTGAATTTATGAAGCTTTTATTATTTTGAATTACCAAAAGAAAATCATTCAAAATATTTATAGACTGTTTTTATTAATAAATGACATGGCTTGGTTTATATAAAGGACTATGGAATATTTAGTGAAGCGCATGGCTTGGATTATATGAAAGACTATGGAATATTTAGTGAAGGACATGGCTTGGATTATATAAAATGGAATATTTTAAATATAACAAGAGAAGAAACTTTGCATTAGTTGATTAATTTAAGAGTTTTTCTAAACAAATTTATGGTCAAACCATAATTCCTCAGAAGATAAATTTATTCGAATTCTAATGCTTTCAGTTAAAAAAGAAATGTTGAGAACTTAAATTATTTTCTAACCTAAATTTTATTAAATTCACTATTAATTATATTATTAAATTACTATCAATTATTTTTTTCTAACCTCAATTTTAAATTTGACTTTTTATTATTTTCGAAACTATTCACACAAATTCTACTTAAGCATACTCCGAAACCAAATAAGCAGAATTACCAAATGGATAACTTTGAATTTTGATGAGCTCAAAAAGAATATTTTTTTGAAAGATCAATCAATATTTGGCTTTTTTTTTGACAGAACAAAATCGGACACTTTTTTTGACAGCTTCTAATAATTTTTTATAATTTTCTAATTCAATTTTATATCTTATGCATTTCAAAAGCTAAGTACAGATTCAGATGCAGATTTCGACTTAGTACTATTTTTCCCTTAGGTATACAATACATTTCGAATAGGTGTGTCAGATTCATTTAGTTCTTTTCCAGTAAAGATTTTCGAATCTTAACATGTTCAATGCCAAATTTTCCGAATAATATATTTAAATTAAATAAAAATCTTTGAATTAATAACACTGAAATCTAAAATTTAATTATAATTTTGAAATATGTCTCCAAACTCTTCAGTTTAAACTCAAGCGCATGCCTTTGCTCCGAATCTCCATTTTGCTTAAAAACTCCACTGTCTTCACAGCAAACAATTGTTAAAAAAAAACCTTTTAAAAATACTCTGGAGATAGTAATCTCTAGGGAATCCCAAATTTTGGCAGAATTTATATCTAAAAACACTTTTAAAAAAAAAATTCTATTGGCATTTAATTGATTATGCAAGAATCAGGTATAAAGTTGGCAGGTCATACCTAAATTTAAAAAAAACCTTTTATTTTCAAATAAAAAAAAAAAATTGAAAAATGATTCGTCACTTTTTTAGTGCCATCATCAGGTCCTTGATCCCTTCCAATCATTGTAAATATACATAGTTTATTATTTTATTTATCTCCATTTATTTTTTGTTTTTTTTAAATATTTCGAAAAAAAAAATCAAAAAATATTAAAAAATTGTTTATACTTAATCATTTCTGGTAGTTCATTTGCCATTTTGGCAAATATTTTGGTTATGTAAGTTCAGTAAAAAGATCCAAAAAATGAAAAAAGAAATCAAAATAAAGATTTTGAAGTTTCCATTAACCTGTCAATCAGGATTAATAAATTAAAGTTTCATACTCCCTATCATTTGTTTATATTTTATTTTTTTGATTTTTTTTTTTTGTAAGTATCCACATGGTGCTACCATCGATTGGTTTGTTGGTGATTTTTATATAGAATTCTATGGTCTGGTCTCTGGACATATGAAACACACCTTTGAAAAAGTTTTAAGTTTTTTAAAATTTTTTTTTTTTATTGAAGATGATTTTTATTGTATTTTGTCTGTCTACTGTATTTCAAAGTTTTCCAAATAAAAAAGATTAAATAAAATGTATTTGAGTTTTTATTGCAAAACTTTTGTTTAAAAAAAAAAACAATACTTAATGATACTAATCAGAAAATTTATTTGAGAGATTGGCAAAAGAACAATTTTTCAATTTTTATTTTGCAATTTGTCATGAAAACGAAAACTGATATTAAATTCTTTTGGGTGTGTTTCCGGACAATAAATTAAATGGAATGAAAAATGCTACTTTTTTTAAAATAAAGTACCGACTTATACTTAGTTTATTGTTAAAATTTAAAATTGAATTTAAATGTTGCATTGAATTGCCAAAATATATTGTAGACAGAAAGAAATTGTGAATTCAAAATGTTTATCTTTTGTTTTTTACAAAAATCTATAAATATTTATTGATGGGGATGGTGGTGGTGTTCAGAAAGGGACTAACAACAAAGATCAAGAGGAATATTATTTTACATTAAATTACTACACTAAGAAAAAACCAATCTGAAGAATGTTTACCCTGAATGAAATCTCAATGATTGCGTGGAAACAATAGCTGGAGCGTCAATAGCGTAAAAGCTTTTGTCCTTAGCTTTCCAGCTATGGAATACGTATAGACTTAATATATTAATCAAAACAATATGAATTACTTAAGATGCCCTCAGAATACTCACATCGCGTCCAGCGCACTTCTGACGTTTAATTGAAAGCGAGTATTAAAATTAAACATTTAGAATATAAAGCTGGCCTCATGTGAGTTTTAAGTTATTTGACACTAAATTATTATACACTATATGTGAATATTACGTTATATTATAATTATAATTATACTATAATTAACGCTTAATTTAACATATTAGTTGTCAAAATGAAATTTTTAAATATTCTTTGAACTTGACTTTTTTTTGACATACAATTTTGGAAGATCTGAACATAATAACAGTACTATTTTTTCGACGCACAGTTAAACACGACTGTCAAATGATTTGAACATTCTAACACACATCTTTAGAAAAATTATACTAACAAAAAAACCACAAACTAATTTAGGTGTGATTATAGTTATTGAAATAAAGTCAGAATCGACTTGTGGTGCTGGAGCTGAGGTTTAGGAGCTGGGATTATTCACTGAATCTTACAGAGTTGTTCTCAAATAAATAAACTTCTTAATTTGATGTTGCTCAAACTTTATCATTAAACTTCCTAAACATAATTTCAAAATGTTCAGATCAAAATCAGATTCCAAAAATGGAATATACAATACTTTATATACGAGTAATAAAATATCAATATTTATTTCGTTTCATAAATTATAAAATCAAAGATATAATCACTAATGCTTTTTTATTCAATATCAATATAATTTAATAATAACTTTTTTAAGTATTTTTTACACAATTAAATTTTTCAAAAAATACCTTTACTATTATGATCTAAACCTGCTAAACAAATCCCAAAACATTAATTACAATTGTTTAAAATTCTTTTAAAATTATAAATAATCCAAATTCAGTTGAAAATTATTATCTTTCAAGTACTTTTATATTTAACAATTCTCTATCCAAATTACATGTTTCACCATCTTTTAACTCCAATCCTTTCGTGACCATCAAATTATTTGATTGAAAGGAAATCCCCTAAATTTTTTTTAAACAAAATAATAAAAAAAAAATGCTGGACATTATCACTCTGTCCAAATCAAACAAAATTAGAACAAAATAAAAAAAAACACAATTTTAAATTCTTAATTAAACCCAAAATTACAAAATTGTTCTAAAAAAAAAAATCGGACACGAAAACAATCAAAAATAAGATCAAGGGTAAAAATATTTTTAAATAATTCAAGCCTCGTTTCAACAATTGAACCATTTTTTTTATTCTGAATGTCCTAGACATGTCAATTGTTATACCCTATATAATTATCAAATAATATAGATATATATTTCTGATGAAAAACAATTACTAAAAATTGTTATTTCAATTACCAAATAATATACTTATAGATAACTTTACAATATACCATCAATCTTCATTATAATCATCAAAATCTTTTTAAGATCAAGAAGAATATCATTGTCATTGAAATCTAGAATGTATGTAGAATTTTTATGATAATTGAAGGTTATGAATAAGTACAACACATCTGTATAATTATTTTCATAATAAATGATATAATTTATTAAAAAAAGTTTTTGATTTAATATTTGATTATATAATACTTACAATAAACAATTTAACTCTTATCAACACAATCTGAAATAAAAATCAGAATTAAAAATACTCTGAAGATCCACAACTGACCGACTAAACTCAATTTATCAAGCAACTATAAAAAAATGAAAAACCATTTTGTTGAAATGGAAATTATTGTGATGAAAATGAAAAGTGATCCTATTAACATTGAAATATATTATTTATATATTATATATATAAGTCAGCCTCCAGACAATCTCTGACAGATTTTTAGAAGATTCCATAGAACTAATGAACCACACAATTCTTTTTAATTAAAGTACAAGACAACCAACAGAAAAACCAAAAAAAAAAGGAAATAAAAGTTCCATTACACTAGTAACTAGATTGTATGACCCTTTTTTTTTTATTATGGATTAAATCAATTTAGAAATTTCAGAAGAATCAGAATTTATGATGCGTGAAAAGATCTCATTTAAAAATTTAGATTCAATGGATATTGTTATTAAAACTCAGATCTCAGAATCCTTTAATCTTCTACCCATAAACAGTCAAAAAAATGGGAAAGAAATCAAAAAATCCAAAAAAAAAAAATAAGAGGAGGATTCTTTAAGATTTGTAAATGGGATCGTTTTTTTTTATATGAGTTAGGAGGTGCAGGGTCATAATTCCCTATGTCTTTTCCGATCTCGATGGTTAAAATATGATAATATAAAAACATATAAGTAAAATATTAGATATATATATATTATATTTGTTTATGCAAGATTCTATATTAAGAAGCATATTTAAGTTGGTTCAATCAAATCAAAGTTGACCCTTTTTCCAGAGTATTTATGGATCCATGTATGCGAGACTTTAGTTAGTATCAAGATTGCCTTTTTTTCAAAATACCCTTTCAAAATGTAGTTTATATGTAGAATTATTATTATTTTCTTAATTTTGGAAAAAGGGAATATCCCTAAATTCCAATCCAACTACAAAATTTGTGCTAATTGTTATTGATATTATAGTTCAAGATAGTCTATATATATTTGTACCCGTCAATAATGTTACATAATTAAAATATATATTTGTTTTAATAATATTACTAATAACTTTTCAGCTGAGAACTGCATTAGGAAGTCATGACCCATCACCCTGAGTCAAACTTTTAAGCGTCATAAGTCCACTACGAAATTTTGGCTCATTGCTATGAGTCTCATTAAATGAGTCACAAATTCCTAAGGGAATTTTGACTCTGGGTGTTTAATGACCCTGCACCGAGTTAGGATGCATTCATAGCTGCATATTTAAAATATAAAATAGTTATTACATATTAATATATGATGAGATAAAATTTATGATATCAAAATGAAATTTTATTATAGCATTGCCTCGCATTGACTTGCATTGCATTCAATTCCACAAAAAGGTAATATATTTTAAATATATATACGAAAAAACCCCTGAATGCATGGGAGTACATAAATTTTTTTTTTATTTTTAATATTTCATTGTTCATCATTGTCGAGTTAAATTTAATCACATTGAAGGCGTTCTATTTTGAATGCATTATATATAAGAATGAAACGAAAGAGTTCTTAAACTAGACATTCGAGGGAATATTCGAGAAAATTAATAATAATAGCAAAATGGGAGTGAATCTCCTTCAAAATGTAATGAAAAGACCATGGATATTCAAAGAAATTTATAAAAAAAAAAATTTATATTAAAAGGTAATAATTGTCGTGTCAAAATATAATATTCTAGAATATAAATTGCGTTAATTCCTGACTTTTGTGTATAATTTAAAACTGAAACATAATTTATATAAATGCTAATTAACATTTTGTTAAGATAATTTTTAAATAATCAAATTAATAATTTAAAAAAAGTTATAATTTTAGTTTTTGGTTTTATAAATTTAAAAAAAAAACAAGTTATGTTCAAAGCATTCCCAGACAAAAAATCAAAGCCTCATTAATATTATTTCAAGTTCTCATTAATATAGGGTTTCAAATTGTTCCCAGAGTCACGAATCACGAAATATATATTTTATTATTAAGTACTTACAAATTTTAAGTTATTTACAAATTTTTTGACATGATATAAGAACGCGTTCATTTTTCTGGATTTTTTTTATTTTAAAATTAATCAGTTTTACATTAATTGAATTGAAGCACCAGAGCACAATTGTTAAATATTCTATTTGTATAGCGCATCATATCAAGTCTTAGGTTATAGATCCAGAACAAATTACAATTCGTATAGTATTAAAAACTTGTGAGCATTTCTTTTATTTTAAATATGATCCTCAAATTCTGGGAATCGATTCCTTTAACGCTAAATCATAGAAAGTTGAAAAGTATAAATTGGAAATGAATCTCAACATATAATTTTTAAAAAATTGCAAACCTGAAGATCGACAATTTCTATCAGAGGAGAAAACATTAGAATGAAAGTATGTTTCACTTAGATATTCTCACAACAAATGAGTAATGCTGTTCCAAATGAGTAATTAAGTGAGTTCTTTTTAAAAATTTAATTCCTAAAAATTATATATTTTAAATTACTGATTTCTTCAATCAGATGTTGATATTGATGTACTCTGTACTTAATGCAATTTATGTGTGTTCCACAAGTGTTCTTTCAACTCACAAACAATATCTGTAAATTTGTATATAAAGGAGTTTGTGAGTTGTCTGGGTTAAATTTTCAGTCTGGTGCCAATAAGGTGTCCTTAAAGAACGAAACAACATGCACTTTGGTACCATAACCAATTTAATACAACTTTGAAATTTTAATCGTGTATAGCAATTGACATGATGAAGCCGTCCCTGTCTCGGAATTCTTTAAAAGCAGTAATTATTGATTTCAATTCAGTAGAACAATTGTCATTATCTACAAGATATCTATAAAACCGAGTTAATACTCCAACATACTGAGAATATTGAATTGCTTAGCTTTGTAACTGGAATCAATGATAGTTAAAATGTAAAAATCTGATAATGATAATTACAATGTAATTTAATATTAAATACATATCTAAAAACTTAATTATAATTAATTTAATCCCAAAATAACAATGCAATTATTTTATATTTGGCCAATTCGAAATAAATACATATACCAGATCTATGTATGAAAATCATTAATCTGATTAACTTTGACTTAATACAATAACATTAATTTCACTCAATTTAATATCTAAAAAAAACTTTACATTGTAAGTACCGTAGTATAATACTTTGTATACTCTATATGTTATCAGCTTAAATAAATCTTCAGATAAAAAAAATTGTAAGTATAATTATAATAAAGTATCGCACAAGTTTAACATGTCATATATATCATTGTAATAAAATTGACATTAAAAAAAAAAAAAAAAATGGTGTAATCTTGTTTTTGATCACGTACTGTACACTATAGAATGTTTTTGTACAACAATGTTGCAAACAAGATTACATTTTGTACCTTTAACACTTAATCTTTTCTTTTAACTTAAAAAATAGTTGCAAAAAAATGCAAAATACTACAATCAGTGCAAATAGATTGCAACCTAACAAATGTTTTTTTGATTACTATTTTTTTTTTTTTTTTTCCTGTTGGACCATTAAACATTTGTGAGTACTGAGTACTTTTATATATGTACTCGTATTCATATTATACAAGTATAATCCATAGCGCCATAATCTTACTAACTTGTTTATTTTTTTTTTTGAATTTGAAATGAAAAAGAAAAACAATTAAACTCTGTATCCCTTCTTAACTAATGATTCTTTCAAGTTGCTCTGGATATTGCTCCGAATCAAAATAAAAAAAAAAAATCAAAACAAAAAAGCAAAAAAATTATATTCGCGGTCGGTATCCAATAAAGTACTTGGTTACTTGTCTCGTGCCTACCTTACAATTTTAATTTCATTTTACAATTTTCATTTCTGATGCTGTTGTTATTTTAATTTCATTCTTTGAATTTTATTTTATTTTTTCTTTTTTTTTTTTTAAGTAAAATGTCTACTATAATCGAGACTTTTGAAAGTTGATAGTTTTCTGGTATTTTTTAATTTTTTATTGTTATTATGTTGGCTTATGTTTTGCACAGCAAGTAATCATTCAGTTGGATACACAATTTGGATTGCCGTAAGCCAAGTTAAAAATAAGAAAATAATTGAAAATAAAAATCAAACTGCAATAAGACTCCATGGTCCATTAAACTTTTTACGTTTATATATATGCATAGTATATATATATATATTATATACCTACAAAATATTGAATGAACGAAAGCGCGAATAGTTTTTTTTTTTTTAAAAACCAGTATATTATTATAAACTTGTACTTTTAAATTCTTGTTTGTTAATATTATTACTTATTATTGTATACCTTTTTACTTATTTATTCGCTTACTTGCTTACTGGTTATTGTTATTGTTATTATTGTTGTTGTTTTTGTTTTTGTTGTAACTCCTGTACAACACAATTCACCTTTAATTGTTAATTAAGTCTAGTCAAAAATTTTTTTAACTTGAAAAATTAAAATGAAATCAAAAATAAAATTTTTTTTTTTATTTAATATTGTGAATTGTTACTGCGTATATTGTTATTGCATTGTAACAGTGTTTCTCAATCAGTAGTTGTCAAAAAAAATTGTTTTTTTTTAATCGCTGTAAACTTCAAGTTATAACTTATTTAATTAACTTGAAGTTTCAACTGATTTAATCAATTTCAAGCTTCAAATTTCAACTGATTTAATCAACTTCAAGTTTCAATTTGATATCAAAGTGCTTAATGTCAATTGACATTAATATGATCCTTTGAAAAAACTGAATAATATCAATTGACATTGTAATTCTTTCAATATTGACTTTATGTGTCTTTTTCTAATACGCATAATGTGAATAATATTCATCCAAAGATGTCTTATTTGTGATCTAATGTAGGATTTTTTTTTATTTCTCATACTGGATTACAAGTTGTTTCTAAAATAATATTATTCCTTCTTTCTGGAATAATCAAAGTTATAATATGATGAAGGCGCCAAATGACACGCGTTGCGTACGCGCGTGCGTCGGCAGGCGTGTGTTAGACTAAATTTATAAGTCTTATCAGTTAAATCCGAAATTAAGGATTCTACGGGCGGTATGGATTAAGTTATAAAACAAAAATAAGTTGAGCTATAACATATTTTGAAATTTTTCTAACTTAATTCGTAATTAATTAACTTCGAAAATTAGGAAATAAAATTAAATTACAGCACTGTAGCAAATTTATTTATAAAAATTCTGGAAAAAGAGACGATCGTATAATGTCGTTTTGAAACACGCATAATGTCAAGTATGACTTATGCATGTTGGTATTATGGGATCCCCCTAAGAAAGTCGACCCTCCGAAATAATCGAAAAATAATTTAAATAAAGAAGTATGATGGAGGCAGTATATTTGGCAGAAACTAAAGATAAAAGTTAAACACCAGAATTACTTACTGGTTAAAAGGGCTTCAAGAGCAGAACTCGGACGGCTTAAAAAGCTAGCAATCGGATTTTAAATAAATTTTAAAAAATTATTTCATCTGTTATCTGTCATATTGAGACAAATGTTACAAAACACTGATACTTCTAAATTAAATATGCATGAATCCGATTTTACTCTTTTAACTTCTTAATTTTGTTTCTTTTTTTAAAATAAATCGTATTAATTTCAGCCAAAGATTTATGATTTGATATTATTATTGTTATACTGATATTGTTGCATTTGTTTACTATATATACAGATTTGTATACTGTATATTATTACATTTGATCTCTTCAGATCAATTCATTTAATCTTTAAAGTAAGTAAATCGGTGCATAGTTATTTTATTTTGCAATATTCAAATAATTTTACTACTTTAAACACTCTGGTGCACTGATGCTTACTCAAGTGACTTAACGAATTTATTTTTGTTTGTAACTAAATCTAAGTTAGGGTAACGCTTAGGTTCACCGATCCGCAATCAGTGATTTCTACAATAACTTGATTTTGTTTTGTGTTTTTTTTGGCTTTTCACCGCTTCGTATAAATTTTAAAAAAGGGATACAATATATTAAATTTATATATGTATGTAAATTAATTATTATATATATATATATATATATATATATATATATATATATATATATATATATATATATATATAATATAATATATGAAAGATACAGTGTGTCAAAAGTAATAATAAATGTTATGTGACGTTCAATTCAGGTGTAATTTAATCCGGTTTCAGTTTCAGTGTTTTTTTTTATTTTAATTTTAAAAAAAAAATTATTGAAATTTAAAAAAAAAAAAATAAAATAATATTACCACAAAAAAAAGTGTCAGTATGTGTAGTACGATATTTTTTTAAAGGAATTTTTGATTTATTTTGACGGTATTTTGATAGTTTTTAAAGAGCAGGGATCAAATTTAGGATTTATTTGAAAAAATAAAAAACATGTGAACTTAAAATTCTTTAAGTTGAATTTTTCTTTAATTTTGCAGTTATTTTGTTTTTTTTATCTAAATTCTTTATAGGCATATTTTGGAACATAGGAATTTGTAATTTTAGGAATTTAGAAAATTTAAAGTATTTAAAAAAACAAAAATCTAGGTATTAATTGAAATAGGATATTTTATTTTTCAGATTTGTTTTAATTCTTACAGGATTAGGTGTTTAACGGGACGATTTATTGAGAATAAATTCCTTAAAGGATTAAAATTATCCTAGTGAAATGTCATAGTAGAGGTATCTGCTAATAAGGTTTAAAATTCAATTAAACTTCCGTTATTATACCTTTACCAGTTTAACTGAAAATTTTTTTAAATAAAATTTTTAGTTGAAGTGAAGTTTGTTTTTAGTATGAATGGTCAAGTTTTGATTTAAGTGAAGGCATTTGTACTTTAAGTGAGATTTATTTAATTTTAAGTTGGCACCTAATATGAATTACTTCTTAATGATAACCATTTAAAATAGACTTTAGAACATAAAAATTGGAACTCAAGTAAACAAAGGGTTTTAATGAAATATATAAAAAATCCTGAATTTTTATATTCGAAATATAAATTATTTAAAATAATTATACTTAAAGTAAAAAAATTCACTTAAATTAAAAACTACTTTAATTAAAGTAAATAAGGCATATCAACGAGATTCTGATATAAAATTATAATTATTACTACTTTTTAAGTACAAGTACTTATAAAAAGTTAGAAAAACTTTAACACAAAGGTACCTTAATCTAATGTATCTATGTAATAGTTAAAACAACGACCGCAAGTATTTTAAGTCTAATGCACAACAAATAAGTATGAAATTTTATTAAAAATAAAATTTAAGGAATGGTTCTATGCGAACCTACCTATGCATTGAAAACTCGATTAGATAAGATCATATAATAGAAGAAACATTTAATTATCAGAATTTTGTGAAGAAAATTTTGGGAATTGGAAATGGAACAGTACACAACAGAACAGCGATTAAAAATTACGAAAAGTTATGAAAAATATAAAAAATTTAAGACGTTTCTACATGTTATTCAGGGTGGTGCAAAACGACCGATATGTTTTGAATGTTTAATAACTTTTTAAATTTATTTATATTTTTTATTTTTATTTCAGAATTTTGTGAAAAAAACTTGGGGAATTGGAAAAGGAATAGTACACAACAGAATAGCGATCAAACCATAAACATTCAAACCATATCGGTCGTTTTGCGCCACCCTGTATAATTGATATTCAAACCATATCTATAGCAAGTTAAATATTATATATTAACATAAAATTTAGCTAAAATAAGAAAAAGGAGCAGACCATAGGCTCATATAAATTTCACCAAAAAAATTAAAATAATTTTAAAGATAGGTAAACTTATTTATTTCCAAATACGAAATAATTGACCTCACACATAATACCACCTCAATTTAATTAATTATTTGATCACAATAATCAATTAAATATTTTTAGAATTGTTTAATCTTTGAATTAATATTTATTAAAGAATCAATTTTAAAAACATTCAAAACTCCTGCTGGTAAAACTCACAATTAAAATACAAATTATACCTTACTTTTAAAACAAATTGTTGAACCTAATCAACATTGGAGGAACCCAATTTTAATCATGAAGCTAATTTTAAAAAAAATCAACCACAAAACATTTCCATGTAATCCCTACAAAATTTGTTTTAAAATTAATTTGATATTTAAAACTCTCCAACTGTTAAGTTGTTATAATTTAAATTAATTGTAAACCGAGCCCTTAAAAAATTATACAAAAGAATAAATTTATTAAAAATAATTTTAAAATCTTAAGAATTACAACTTATATATTATATTTAATAACTATTTGTTTTCTTCTTCCATAATTCAGGATTTAAAAATGGTTCTTCCCTAAAAAATTAGTTTTTTTTTAAATTATTAGAACTCATTTCTCAATTCTATTCAAATCTATACATTTTTGACTTTAAAATTTATTAGTAAAAATTTTTAAATTAAATACAAAAAAAATTCTTAAGAAATTCAAATAAAAAAACCAAATCTAATATTTGATCTTCTTTTTCATTTAAATGATTCTTTAATCCGTCTTTGGAAAAAATGGATCTCCTTTCTTTTTCTAATAAGAAAATTTTCAATGGATTTTTCAAACAAAAGATTTAATGCATTTTTTTTATATTAAGAATATAACATATAGAATTAATATCAAAAGATTTAAATATTTTAATTTTTCTTAAATATTTTTAATAAATTCAAAAGAAAACCCATTTTTCTATTATTTCCATTTTACTTTTGTTAAAAAAATTATTTACAACAACTTCCTGTCCATTTACAAAAAAAAAACAATCCATTTTTGATCATCATCATATTTGAGTAACTTTGACTGTATATAAATGCACTTGACACTTCCAAGGCGTTAAAAAGGGAGCGAACAAACGCACGCGTTCATTCTTTTATAAAATAAATTTAAATGTAAAAAAATATCGAGATTTATAATAGAATCTTAAGAAACAGAACAGAGAGAGAGCAATATAATGGATATTTAAGATACAAAAATTACCATACTTGTATGACAGCTTCTTATTCATTTTGGTATTAAAATTTTTTAGAATGCACCACTTTCAGAACCACATCATGACTATACATAATCTTAGGTGAAAAAATAATACAAAAAGATGACGCTCACCAAATACAGAACTGTACGAATAACACTATTTTAAATAATTAGGGATTTTTTTTTTGAAATGTGAAGTAAAAACGCAAGTCAGAAACAGACAAACTGGCACAGAGGAAAAAACTTGGAATGACATAGAACAGAAGTAATAAAAATAAAATTGGAAAAAAAAGTAAAACTTAAAATCACACCCTTTTGATCAGTTTGATCTTCATAAAATATTAGAAATTGATAGCATCATAAAATTTTATTACTTTAGTAATAGAGTCAGTTTTACAACACAGCAGCAGCAGCAGTACTAATTGTTGCAGAAGAATGAAATTTTTAAAAATATGTATGTTTATGTTTTTTTGAATAGTCTTTTTGTTTTCTTATGAAAAGTTTACATTTTCTATAAGTTGGAACTAATATATTTGTATATGTATATATAATGTGTATATATATATATATATATATTCTAAAAAGCGAGGGAACAAATATTTATTGATCAAAAAATAAGCAAACGGCACGAGAATACATATATTTAAGCTGTTCACGCTTATTTTAAAAAAAAATCTAATTATATAAAATATATATATATACATATGAGTAGGTATATAAATCTAAAAAATATATTACTTTGAAAAAAGGAATCGATGAAATTAGTGAAATTAATTGAACAAGGCATAGGAGCTCAAACTTTAAATTGTACAGGGTGTAAAGAAATTTTAAATTTATAAAAGGTAGTACTTAAACTGATTAGTCAAATAAAAATAAACTTATGACCAAATTCAATCTTTCCGAACTCAAATACAACTTCTTCAAATTCAAAAACAACATTTTCAAGCTGTTTACTCTATTATATTCTAATACAGAGTAGGGTATGTAAAATGTTTGACATACTCAAGGTGGTTTTGGAATTTGAAATATTTGTTAGTCTTTATATAAAAGTGGTTTAGAAGCTGGTTGGTTTAGAAAATCAACGCATGTTTCGATATTCACTATAATTACATAATTCAATTGTAAATTTATTTTATTTAGCATTCTCATTACCGATATGATCTAGATAGATCGTAAAAAAGATCAGATCAAACTTTATCTTTGATCTGAAGAAAGATCATAAGAGTTGATCTAATCTTTTATAAATCACTTTTCAGATAAAATGAAATTTTATTTTATCTATAATTGATCAGTGATCTGATCTTTCAAAAATTGATCTTTAGCTCAAGATCTTTAAGCAGAATCCATTTTACATTTAATACTCGCATATATATTACATACTTAAGTGGCTAAAGCTTTTTTTACTCCTTTTAGAAAAAATCGTTTGATCTAAAAAATGATATTTTAGAGGTCAGATTAATTTTTTAATCTCATCTTATCTAATAAGATCACTTCTCATCTTATCAAAATAAGATCATTTGATCTAAAAATTAATATTTGAAAGATTAGATCAGTATTATAGATCTGATTTTCATAAGATTACTTTGTAGATCTAAATGTCTGAAATAAATTCAAATTACATAGTTCCAATTGGAATTCATATTCACTTCTAATTGAATACTTAGGACAATGTACTTCTTTTCAAATTGCATAATTTAATTCTTGATCAGTTACTTTCAAAGCACTTTATTACTCCGATAATAGTATTTTGTTGCCCACAAATTTTAACAATTTTCTGAAAGTTCTATTTTTCTTTAATTCCTAATTAATCACTATTATAAAATTACAAATACGATCCAAAAATATCAAATAAGATTTATGCATCTATAACAAATTACAAAAAGAAACTTAGAACATTTATGAATCGATATATGAATCTAAAGATTCCTTAAATCCTTAATACCCTAACAAAAATAACAATAAAATAACATTTTAAGATATTATCTACACTTTTAATAAAAAAAAATAATTTCAAAAACATTTTAAGACATTTCTTTCAACTCCTTCTTATACAAAAAATACTATTATTTAATTCTTATTAGACTGCACCATCATAGTTATAAAATAATTTTCAAAATAAAACTTAAATTTTTATTAATTCAAAGGTATGTAATCCTTTCCAAAAAAAAATGTTCCCAATATAATAGAAAGAAAAAGAAACTATAATAATCTGTTCAAGGTTTTAATGTATCTTATAGATAAATATACAGGTGTACCATTCTTATAGATCTCCTTTTGTGTATTTTATTATATACTTACAATATACAATATATATACAAAAAAGAGAAATTGAGAATAACATTCAAAAATTCTCTAACAAAAATATATATATGTATCTTTCTGTTAAAACTTATAATCAGGTGTCCACAGAATTCAGTATAATTTATTTTTAATATATTTTTTTTATATGGAAGCCATATCTAATCTATAGGTTATAAATAATAATCTTAAAATGCTTCATTAACATTCAATTTTATTGGCATCTTAAAAAAATAAAAAAACCTTCCATATAAAGTATATGAACTCTACTAACTATATATATATATATATACGAGTATTAATGTACAATCTTAATAAATTTTCCATTTTAAATTAGTCCTGAACGAATTTGATTTTCTATACTTAAAGTATACTTTATTACTGTATTAAAGCGAATAAATAAATTTATATATTAAATTAAAACAACAACGAACTCTGGTGGTTGATATTTTCAAACTTTTATATATATACATTAATAGATAATAAATATATATTAAATTGATATTTTTTTTATTGTATAATATTAATTAAAATATAATAAAATTTGCAAATTAATTTTTGAGTTTAAATGAAATAAAATGAGATAAATTACTTGGACTTATTTATATAAACTATCTTCAGATAAAAAATTACTAGTAGTTTTATGTAAAATGGGAACTTGTGGATTATTTAACAAATAAGAATAGAACAGCTATGACTTTATGTTTATTACCATTTTATGTTTATTATATAGCAAAGATCTATCTGAAAAGAGATGACAAATATATTGATTATGTTATATTATGAATATCAAAGTATTTTTTTAATAATAAAGTTAATAGACATTTTTTACTCTGCACCTATAGAATTAATTTACAAGTCGATGCTTAGAATTATTAAAAAAAAAGAACATTAAATAATTCGAAAATTTTTTAAAAATATTGTATATCTTCCAAATTGGCTTTTACTTTTTGCACAGTTTTATCTGACTTTCTAGATTTAAAAATATCACCACTCACCAGGAATAGAATATTTTATCATTTTAGTCACTTGTTATGCAATTTTATTAATCGCTACAATAGCTGGGCATCATATTATAAATAGATCATAATATTTAATCTGTAAATCAATAAAAATTGAGTACATATTTCCAGGCCCAACCGATTTTCTAATTATCATTTTCAGCTATGTAAAAATATGTTACCAATTATATAATTTTCTTCCTCGAATTTCGAAGTGAAGGGCGATATTAGCTATACATAAATCTTAAAAGTCCAAATCAAACTTAAATCATTTATTAAAACTAATTTAAATCATAATTTAGTTTTAAAATATATTAATCCCAAATTAAGACTGAATAAATCTGGTTTCAGATTTGAAAAAAATAGAAGATTTTAAGTTCAATCTTATATCTAAAATTTGCTTAGGAAATAAATTTTTCAATTCATTCAATCTATCAAAATTTTACGTCTGGGTGGCACAGTGGTTAGAGTGCCGGCGTTTCAAACGAAAAATCCGGGTTCGAATCCCCGTGAAAATGAAAAAACTTTTTTGGTTTTCAACTCGACTCAGCTACTATTCACACATTGGGTTCAAATTAATGGCTTAATCAATAACTAATAATTACATATCTTTGAAAAAAATACATTAATATAGCAATTTAAACAAATAATTTAATTGAATAATATAACTCACAGATATAGAATACCATATATCTCAAATACAAAATATTAAAATGTAAACAAAAATAGAATTGTATCTATTGAAAATCTAAGACGTTTATTCATATCAAGGCCTAGTACTATCTCATGTTTAAATTGTATATGGAATTCATTAAGATTAATTCTATTAATACAAATAAAATATGACCCCCTGTTCCAACATGTGCCTATGGTATAAACAGGCTTACAGTTGAACAGTTAAGCGCTTAAAAACAAAAAAAAATCAATAAAAATATTTTGAAACTAATTTATATATATTTTTTACTATTTTATGTACTTCCCAACCCTATTAAACTTTAAACTCACTTAGTTAATAAACTTATATCTCATAAACCCTTTTTAAATTAAAAATTATATTTTAATTCATTTAATAAACGTCAATTTACAAAAAAAAACGTAATTAATTAATTTGACAATTATTGTTAAAAAACTTTCAAAACAATATCTGTCATAACAAGTGAATTGATAAATTTATCACTATAATTAATTAATTTTTATTTAAAAAAAAAATGCAAGCAATGACCTAAAAAAAATTTTAAAATAAAAAAAGAAAATATTTTAATCAAAAAAAAAAAAAGTTTTTAATTGATTTCGTTGTAATTAACTGTAAATTCCTTTTTATTTAAAAATTTTTATGTCATTTATCGAAAAAAAAAATTTTAATTATGTGTTAAATGTCAATTTATTTTGACAGTTATTATTTCAATTCACAATTGAATAATTGCAAATGTAATGACAAATAATGAAAGATATTGAATTATTATTATGTAAAAATTTAAATACATTTTGAATTCGCTTTAAAAAATACTTTAACCTCATTTTTTTCATAAAAATTTTTTTAATGTGTTATTTTTGTTCTATTTTTTGTTTTTTTAATAATAATAATAAACTTTCTATTGTAAAATAATTAAATTTATTATTATTTTTTTTAAATAAAAATCTAATTTCAAATATTTTTTTTTTATTATTATGATTATTTTTTTAGTTTAAATCATATTAAGAATATAATTTAGTAGGTATCTAATCTAGGTATTAGAGCAATAAAATACAAAAATGAAAAAAACAACAATCTAAAAGTGTATGAAAAGAAAATAATAACACAGAAATAAGAGAGAAATGTTAAGAATGTTTGATTTGAAACTAGATCGAATTACGAAATTTAATGCTTATTTTTAAATATATATTCTAATAAATAATATATATTATGTATATGTCAACAGTGAGTATGTTTAATTTGCAACCACATGATATATGTTTAACATAAAACTATAACTTTTTAGGTTGATATATTTGAGTTGGGGATCGGTATGATAAAGGCACCAATCCCCAATTCAAGGATCTTGAGTTTAAATCCTAGTGAAAATGAAACAAACTTTAATTGAATGTTCGACGTTTATTTAATTTAAAAATATAACTCACAGATATATAGATATAATTTATAAATCAAATATAATATTTATATAAAACTAATATACAAGTTATTATAACATACAGGTAACAAACACATATAACAAACATAATCCGATACGGATTAGCCCAGATTTAAAGAATACTTGTTGGTTGCATTTATTAAGATTTATTAGTATTATAAGGCAAATCTAAAAAAAATTTTTTTGTATTGTCTAAATCCTATCAATGTGTACCATATAAAACGAAAACCAAACTTGAATTGCATATTCCAGGATCGGCCTTGCAAGACAAGTGTACAATGATTTAAGAACATAAGGATCTGGAAATTCCTTTACGGAGTGTTTAACAAATCCCAACAATAAATTAGCTTTATTAAAATATATTTATGAGTTTTAAAGCTAAGTTGGGAATTAATTCAGAAGTACTTCATCACAAAACTTATTTACAAATTTTTAAAATCTTAAACCTAAGAATGACTCAAAACAAAATTAACTCACTGTATCGTAAATACAAATATAAATATAGATTTATATAACATGTAGATTTCACTGATTAATTTAAATTAAAAAAAAAAAACAAAATAATAAATTAAATTCAGCTGGATATGATACAATTTTTAAGAAATTTAGCAAAACCACAACATATATTAAATTTTTTTGCACTCGTTGTCTCGTTGTTTCTTTCAATTTAAATCAAGTAAACGCCCAACATACTGACATCCATTTCATATCATTATTATTAGTAACAAAATTGATTTATTTTGAGAATTTTTTTTTTTTTTTTTTTTTTTTTTATAAGAAAGTTGAAAAAAATTATTATCTCATAACATCATAATATGAAAATAATTTCAGATCATGATATGTATATATATATATATAATATATATATAATAATTGTTATATTTTAAAGAAATGAAATTCTACTTCATTTCACTTGAATGAATCTGGCGCTTCTCATATTATAAAATCATAAATTACTTTACTTTATAAACATTTTAAAAAAATGTAGAACAATCCACCGCATAATATACATGTTAAAAGTATCAATATATTATAAGGTGAGAGAATTCTGGGTGAAAAGAATTGAGTTTTTCTAGATATACCTAGTTTATTTCATTTGATTTTTTCTCAGACTTCCTCTAGATCAAATTTATTGACTTTTAAAAAATATGTGAAAGAAAGAAAAGATCAAATATAAAGGTTAATTTCATTCACATTATAAGCTTTAAAAATTTTTTATTAAATCAATATCTTTATTATTAATCGATTAATTAACTTATGTGTGTAATGGAAGATGTTTAAGAAGTAAACACCGCATAATACTGGAACAACAAATGATAAAAATGAGACTGTATGTAAGATGAACTGTATTATAAGTTCAATAGATCGGATGCAGCCAATAAACTATCTGTAATCTGTATATACAAAATTAAGGTTAAAAAATGATTTACTGTTTTAAACAGAATTTTTTATTATGAGCACATAATATAATTAAAAATCTTATCAACAGATCAAAAATAGGAATGGAATTGAAAATAGAATTTGTAACTAATTCATTGTATTCATTATTTAAAAATTTATCAAGGGTAGGTCCACAAATTTTAATTAAAAACTTTAACAAAAGACTCTTGTATTAAATTAGAATTATAAATAGAATTTTTAAATAATTAATTGCATTATTTTAGTTAATAAACAAGATTTTAATGAATTTTTTTGGAAGAAATTTCAATACACTCGCCAGCATAATAATATGAAATAAAATAAAGTTGGAGCTCAGACAAGACCTAAATTTCAAAATATGTACAACACAAACATTTTAATACTCAAATATAAATTACTTTTATGCTTATTTAACGGATTGGGGTCAAAATCTCGGTTTTATAAGTTACGTTTCCACAAAATCACGTTTTAGTACATCTCATTTTTAGAAAATCGTGTTTTTTAAAAATCGTATTTTTTAAAAATCTCCTTTTTTGAAGAAAATATCTTTTATTTATATTCTCGAACAAACTGATAATTATGATACATCCAACTAGGGTTGGGTCTGAAATCTCGATTTAGTAAATCTCGTTTTAGAAAATCTCGTTTTAAGAAAATCTGGTTTTAGAAAATCAGGTTTTTAGAAAACCCCTTTTTTTATATTCTGGCTCATAATTCTGGTATTGTATTCAACTCAAAAATACTTAAAAACCAGATTTTTCAATTTAAAAAAGAGATTTTCTTAAAAAGCGATATTTTTCTTTAAAAAACGAGATTTTCTAAAACGAAATTTAAAAAATAGATTTACTAAACCGAGATTATGGAATGCTCCCATCCAACTCTAAAATCTTTAAAAACCAGATTTTGCAAAAAATACAAAATTTTTGATAAAAAACGAAATCTTCAAAAAACTAGATTTTCTAATCGAGATTTTTAAAAAACGTGATTTAAAAAAATATTTAGTAAACCAACATTATGTGACGCTCCCTTACATTAGTGATAGATTTTTTCATAATACTTGTTGCATTGTAGTTTTTTTTAATTATATTCTAATTAAATTTTTAAAACTATTTTAATTGAACCATATTACAATATAGTAATACATATTTCTAGGCAAATTTTTTAAATTAAATTGACACTATTTAAAATCCGATCCAAAAACACACTCACCAACTAAATAATAGCATTGGTGTAAAAAAAAATCAACACAGAAAATAAATGGAGGGGAAACACAGAAACAGATTTTTATACCATACTGCGTTTCAAAAACATAAAAAAAAATGCGTTTAACACTGATAATGAATGAAAATTAATGAATGATTAAAAGATAAAATGAAAATAAGAAAAAAATAAAAAGCATAAAATGAATAATGCAGTAAATGAATACATTTTACACTTAACCAACTTCTGTGTGCTGGGTAACAAAATAATGTTGATACCAAATTAAATTATATTACAATATACGTACATCATATGCAATTACTAATATATATATACATATATAGGATGTAGGTAAATTGTAAAATTGTAATTGCGGTGATTAACAATATAAAAAAAAAAAATAAATGAACATATAGAATTCCACAATTTCCTGCCTATATTATCTGTCTGACTCTTTCCATCTTCAATTTCAAATTCTATATTATATATTTTACATTATATGTTATCTATATAAAAAAATCACATTTAGAATCTGATAATAATGAATATAAAAAATATAAAAAAAATTTAAATTTAACTACTCAACAACTGTTCAACAACAGCTACTATATACCGTAATAATAAAACAGTATGGTTGGTCAGTTGAATTAATAAAATATTCAAATACAACGTACTTGCAAGTTAAATGGAAAATAAATTGTAAGAATTTCTTTTTTTATTTTTCCGAAATAAAATTTATACAAAACAAACACATGCACGCACATGTTTTTCTTATAAGTATGTATATACATATTTATTTCTTTAAACCATTGGTTATATGGCTAATTTGGCAGCTTTTGCAATAATAGCGTTACAAGTATTGCGCGAATTTTAATAACGTACAATTTTTTAACCAATTTTTTATTTCTATCAATATACTGTTAAATGTTGCGCAATGAATTAAGAAACCAAATTGTTTCCTTTATTGTTTTTCATTGGTTTATCGATTTTTAAAAAAAAATTCCAAATAATTTTAAAACTTATATGTTTTTGTACCCCTGTTATATGATGGCAATGAATTGTATAACTTTATAAATAGAGTGGTCAAATGTACCAAATTCGGCTATTTGAGAAGAACACTTTTAAATATCAAACGAGTATTTCAAAAGAGATTCAAAAGCTGAAGGGTTGATAATAATATAAAACTATATTTGAAAATGGTCTTAATATTCCGGCGAAGTTTTCGAATCCCGGCGAAATGAGCTTAAATATATTGTATACCTGTTAAGTTAAATTAGTTAGCTTTCGATTAATTAGGCAATTGATCAGTTTTAAAAACAATTGGTATTATAAAGACCTAATTATCCTAATTCCAAATCGTTCCTCTCTGATAAATCTGATAGTAAAAATTGTGTAATAAGCATCTAGTACAATAGTTTTCAGGCAGCGCTATCTCTTTAACTATTTTTTCTATAAAATTAATTATAATAAATTGTTTGTATTCCTAAATAATATTATAAACATACATATAAATTGTATCATTCTATTTGAAAACTAAATAATAGCATATGGTCACTCTAAAATTTAATTTTTTTATTAAAACAAACAATCCATAAAGTTCTGTGATTTAAGAATATAACAAAACCGCTCATGCTTCTCAAATACGCTATTTTAAATTAGATTTAAATATACATATTTTTAAAAATGCTGTTATTTTTTTACCGAAAAGTCAAAGATGAATGAATGTTCAAAAAGATGCCTATCTAAACTTTAGATTTATTATGACATTTTTAATAGAATACACTGAATAAAAACAATACTAGAATATTGCTAGAACAATAATCAAAATATATAACTAATTTTTTTTGGGATTTTTTTTTATTCTTTTGAATTTAAACAGTAAAAAAAATTTATTAAAAAGAATTTAACAAAGAATAAAAATAATCAAATAAAAAATAAAATATATTTCTAAAAAAAAATTCAAAGAAATTCAATAAAATTTAGAAAAAAATTTAATACTTCGGATAAAATATAAAGAAACCAAGAAAATTAAATTTCAATTCATAAAAATCTGACCATCTGTCATTATATAAAAGAAACAAAAAAAAAAAAAAAAAAAATTTATCGAATAATGTGAATGTACGTAAGTAATAATTCACAGGAAATTCATGTTAAAATATTTTTTATTTTTAATTTTGACATTTCCTATTTCACAAACTAGTTAAATTCAATTAAAAATTTAATATATGTATATAGATTATATTACGTAGAATATTGAATTCTTTTAAATCAAATACTTATTTATCTAAGATATAAAATTACAAATTTATGACATTTATATTACAGTTAAATCAATTAAAATCTACTCATTTTAAAATTATTTTACTTTTAAATTAACTTTTTTTGTAATTTTCATTGAATGTAGTTTTATTTTATTACATATTATTGTGAACTGATTATTTTTCTTTAAGTCATAAATGATATAAGTACATTGTGAATTGTTATTGAAATATTTGACATATTTTTTAAGTGAATTTATTTTTTTTGAGATTTTTGATATGCAATTTCAGTAATAATAAAATAAAAATTAATATTTTTGTTTGATTTATTATTTAAACAAACATTTAGTGGAATAATTTAATGGAATAATTCCGAATGAATTAATTATTTTATTAAAATTTATTTTATTTATTTATAAAAAATTATAAAGTTAAAGTTTTTCAGATATAAAATATGTATTTACTTTGATTTTCAAACGGCAAACTAAATTGGTAGATTTATTTATTTATTTATTTGTAGTATCAGACAATAGTAAATATTGCATGATAATATTAATCCTTTGCCTATTTGACATTTGGAATTCTTATTAAATTATTTTAATATACACGATATTTTTTTATTAGATATGATCCAACTAGGGTTTGAAACCGATACTTTTAGATTAAAAAGCCGCCACTTTACCACTCATTCACTATCAGTCACATAAATTGGTAGATATTTAACTTAATATATAAACTTTCCCAGGCCAATCGCAGAATGTTGAAAATTTCAAAAATTGTCAAAACTTAAAAATTGCAAAGTATAATTGGATATTAAAAATAGTTTGCGTATAAGAACTTTTGTCTTTAATAATTTAGAAGAATGATTTTTATTCTTGAATGCAAACATATTTATTTATAACAAGGAACTTAGAATTTTATAAATAATCATAAAATTAATTTGTCATGTTATTTTTATAAATAGGAAATCTCATTTAAAAATAAAATACACCACGCAAGTTTACAAATAAATATGATTGTAGATACGTCAAATGCAACTTGTTAATTCATTAAACTTATATATATATAGCATTAATGATTCTTGACTGATAGAGGGTTGATACAACCTTCATATTGATTAGTATATAATATAATATAATTTTCATCAATTAAATAAGAAATGAGTTAAATTTAAAATACAAACACCTATAAGCAACAGTGATGAGAAAAATTTTGTATCTATCAATAATGAATAAGTACATATTTAAATGATAAAGTAATTGTAATTATGGAAAAATATATCGCCTTTTCAAGGGAAATTAAATTAAATTTAGCTTATAGATTAGATTTTTCTTTTTGATGAACTCAGCCCTGATAATTAAAATTTAAAATTTTATGATGCTTCATAAATATTAACACCGGCAAAATTTCACATATATTGAAATTCTTCAAAATTCAGTATTTCAAAGTACTTAAGTACCTGTACAAAATAATTAAAAATTACAAAAGTAATTAGAATTAAAATTTCACTAATTTATAGGAATTATTAAGTAATACATGATTCCTTAAGTTGATACTTTTAAATTGATATTTCCAAGTAATTAAGTTCCTATGGGCACCTATGAAATGAAGTACTCAAAATTTTTTTTGGTAATTTACAACTATTGGCTATAGATAATTGTCCGGACACTAATTAGTTAAAATCCTATATAATGTCAAATTTTATTTTAAATAGAGGTAATTTTATCCAGATTTCTGACATATTATCAAGATATTCTGACTCGGTTACTAATGTCAATTATTAAAATTTCAATATAGAAAACTGGATTTTCCAAAATCTTTTATTTTTGTATGTCACTGTTAAAAAAATTCTTGTTTTTTTTTTTTTTTTTAAGTTCAAAAACTTCAAAAAATTATTATCAAAAATACAAAAACCCAGCATCCAAAAAAAAAAACAGGGGTAATAATTTCCATTAATATAAAATTAGTCTTTAAATTTAAAAAATATAAAATAAAATTTGAAAAATTACTATTACGTGACCTTGTTTTTCCATCATATAAATCAAAATTTTCTTTTAAAGTATTTCTATATCTACCATAAAAACAAAACTTATAGAATGGGTTAATTAAAAATTTTCTTTGTATTTTATTTTCTACTTTGGGAAAATTTTTTGTTAAAAATATAAAGTCAATTCTTTACAATGATCGTGTATATATTCAAAAGTCAACTGCTGTCATTCTTTATTTTGTTTGTTAATTAAAAAAGATACCGAACATAAATCGGTTCCTGACTTTAATTAAGTCTTTTTATGTTCATTAATTTGATGAATAGATCTTTTAAATTTAATATTTTTTAGTTTTGTATTATGATTATATTATACTTTTCGTTTAGAATGACAAACAGACAAATTCTAATAGTGTTTAAATTTCAAAAGCCAAGAAACCGCACTGAATACCATCTTTTCACATTACCATAATTTTTTTTTAACCGTATGAGTTTAGATCAAAAGGGTAAACTAAATTTGCCATTACGTTTGTTACGCAGGGAAGGAGGGGGGTGTAGATATAGACTCAAAGGTATGGATAGGATCACAATCGAAAAGTAAATCGGTCTAGCTATGTATGTCCGTCCATCTCCACGATGACTCAAAAAATAAAGGAGCTAGGATTTTGAAATTAAGCCGTCATCGCTATTGAAATTCGTCCAGTTTGATCCACGGGTTGTAATAGGATGATGTAAGAATTTCTAACCGGATTATATAAAGTCGATATAACGGTCATACTGGTATCCCAGAGTTGACACAGTTCACCTTACTACTTTCTTCCTCGTTTTTATTCTGGATACCACATTGTAATCCAGAACAAGACTTTTTAATTCCCCAAATTTTTTTTGTTTTAAAGTGTAATCAACACGTAAAATTTTGATGTTTTGCTTAATTTAGAAAATTTATCACTCTATACAGTCTACATATAGAAAATCTAAAAATGAGATAGAATGAGATAGAAATAAACATACGAAAAAGGGAAAGATAATTTATCTTTGAAGCAACAATATTTTTTTTTTTTAAATTTAAATTCTTTGAGGTTTTTGTCTTGGATTAAAGTGTTGATTTATACATGATCTCAGTTGATGAATGATGCACATCTAATCGTATATATTGTTGTCATATTAAAATAGAAAATAATATTATTTATTGTATTTTCGGTTATGAAAGATGATTTTTGGCATTTTTTTAAATAGATTAACTCCTAAAAATAAATCAGAATTAAAATTTATCAAATATTCAAACTATAAAAGAAATCCAAATAAATTACTTTTACGAACTCATTGTATTATGGTAGGTCACAATCCATATTGTAAAAAATAAGACTTATTGCTTTTGACCAAGGGTATAACTAGAAATTATCATTTTTAAAATATATTTTTTTTACTAAAAATATTTGAGATTATTTTCAAAAATTTTTTTAATTTAAATTTGAGATCAAGTTTCAGGTTCAAGATCATCAGATTAATTTAAATTCTAATTTTATTTTATTATTGTATAATTTTCATGGTTAAATGAACTATTAATAATTTATAAAATATATATATATTATGAATGATTGCAAACATATATGATTTATGTATTATGTATTAAATAGTTGTGGTTTTCATTTGAATTCAAAAGATTTAATAAAATTTGATTTTATATTAATTTATTTATTTTTTGGGTTTAATTTCATAAAAATTTTGAATTTAAATTAATTTATTCGTCATTATTACCTGTGGTTAATAATAATTCTTGTTAAAAATTAATGATCGAGATCAAATTGTGTGTTTTTTATTAATTAGAAATTTAATATGATTCATGTAAATAATCGCAAAGAATTTTTGAACTATCAAGTTGAAGTTATCATTCAGGATGAGGTTGTGTTACAAACGTCAAATGTGACCAAATTTAAAAACAGCGTTGGTTACTGCGACATTTTTCAACATATTAGATTTCTATTTTTTATATAGAACCATAGAGTATAGGTTTACTATAAATTTTAAAAACCGCGAATGATTTTTATATGTATCAGTTTTATTGCATTTAATGTTCAAATATTTAATTACTAACAGAAATAAAAAAGTATATTTCGCTCTATGATCAGTTCTAAGTTTGTTATATTTTAAAATTATCACCTTTTGTCGTTAAATATAAAACGTCACGCTGCTTTTGACAGTTTGTGGTATGCAAATATTTAAAAAAAATCTCAATCTCCTTCCATCATATTTTACAGAGCTAAGTGAGATACTGACAAAATCTCAAAATTAAATTCCTCAGGAACTAATTCCCCACTGTAAAGACAAAACTCCAAAAAAAAAAAAAAACGCTGCTTCGTGCATCGCAATATTCGCCTTTTATGGTATATATCTATATATTATATCAAATTTCAAAATTGTCTTTGGAGATAACGTCTTCGGGATTTTACCTTGGGGATTTTATGTCAAACACTAGCTAAGTAAGCAATTCAAATATTTTTCCGCAAAAACAAAAATTTAAATTGATTACAATATGACGATTCTTTATTGAGTCTTGCGTCAGAAGATCGTTAGATTTTATGAATTTCCAAATATTTAATATTTATTAATAAATTAAAATAATTATTTAAAAATTTTAATAAAAATTTAAAAAAAATTAAGTATCTGGTTTTGAAAATTGACATTTGTTAAAATACTGCTGAGAACACTGCACTCTACACTGATATTTACATAACTTCGCATTCAAATTTTTCTTATAATCCTCAACCTCTTCATTTGACATTTGTTTGACACTTAATAATAAATCATATTTTGAAATTTTATGTAAAATTTTGAAAATAAAAATTTATTAGCAATATTTCTAATAAATTATTTTTTGAAATAAATTATAGGTAAAATATTACCAAAAACACAGTATATTTTTTTACGAAAACACTCTTTTGTACATTTTTCATCAATCAATAAAAAAATACGAAAAAATATTCAATGGCATTCACACTTACTTTTTTGTTATTTTTATTATTATAGTTTTCAAAAATAAAAATATTAATGATCATCGGACTGGACTTACCTGCAAAAAGAAAATAAAAAAAAATTATTAATAAAAATTTTACGTGCTATTAAATAAAAATAAGTTTGAAATATTAAAAAAAAAAATTTATATTTAAAAAATATGAATAAAATGATTAGAGATTTTGGTACGATTGCAAAATAAAAAATATTTAATAACTTTCAGTACAAGTACAAGTACAAGGAAACTAAGGTTTAATTTAGTTTTCCGAATATTAATACTTTAATCTTATTTTGTTAAGTATAATGTTAAATTATTTAATAACAAACAAATATTGAACTTTTAAGATAAATTATAGATCACAGGAGCAAAACCTTTTTATCTCTTCCGAAATTTCATGTCTATACATGGCACATTATGGAACAGGCAGGACATATTATATTCTTATTATTTGAATTGATATTGAAATAGTATTAGGTCTTATTACATGTAGAAACGTCTCAGATTTTCAATAGATACAATTCTATTTGTTATATATTGTAATAATTTATATTGGATTGTAATGTGTTTCTATATCTGTGAGTTATATTATTAAATTAAAATTATTTGTTTTTATATTGTATTTATTACAGGTATTATACATTTACAGGTATTTTGGATTCCGGATCCTTTTGGGAGTAACATTTTTACAAATTGCAATATCACACTTAAATTTTTGTTTAATAAAGCTCTCAAGGCTTTTTTCAGTCATTTTACAATTTAGCCTTGAAATGCAAAGAGTAAACGAAGGCTTTGTTGTAACAATTGGGGTTAGTAAAGCCTTAACTCCGTTAACTATAAGACAAAAATAGTTTTTTCTTATTAACTCCGTTCGTTTTGTCTTATTTATTTTACTCTTTGCCGTTGTGCTAGGTGTGATATTGTCAGTTTGGATATTAAATAAATATTACATTTATTACTGATTGGTTATGCCATTAACTCGTACTCAAGGGCGAGTGGTAGTTGAGTGGATTTCCAAAACCATTGTAGTAAAAGTTTTCTTTTCACTTATTCGGGAATCGAATTGGGTCTTACCATTGAAAGTTCAGCACTCTAACCATTATATCGAATAGAAAGAAAAATAGAGTGAAACGGAAGAATTGAGAAGAATTAGAAATAGTGTAATACGTTCCCTCATAACCATGTATAGAAATAAAAATCAATTTCACCGAGGTTCTGTAATCTGTTGAAGGTTGTTGCAAGAGGAGATTCAACATCCTTAAAGATTTAATTACAACGACTTGCATCTCATTTGAAACGTGTCTTACAAATGGTATGGTAGCCACGACATGTAAGAAAGGTTTAAAATAATCCAAAATATTCCAAAAGTCTTATCTCTCCCAATCTCTCAATAGAACATACAAATCTTAAACAATATAATCTTTAAATTGCCCCAAAAATAAAAAACTAAGTCTAAAAAAATATTAATTTTTCTTACACTTTTATTATCAAAAATAATTTTTCTATTTAAAATATCCAACAAATAAAAATGAGTTAATAATAAAAAAATATGAGCCCAACCCTTCAATACCCTAAGTAAGCCCATATACACATAAATATGCAATCAAAATATTTTTTTTTGACGAATAATTTATTTTCCTTGTAATTATTATTAATTTTAATTTTTTTTTTTTTTTTCATCAATTAACCTTTTGTCATTGTTTTGTTTTTGTTTTTTTTTTTTGTTTTTCTTGTTTTTGTTTGGCTGGATTAAAGAAAAATTAACTGCAGCATAAATATTGCAACACTAATAAATATTTTAATTTTTAATTTTTTAATATTTCAACAGAAATTGAAAGTATATAAATATTGTTTATAATTGGTTTACCATTGGTTTGGGTTGGTATGTTGCTGTTGTTGAGTGTAAAATAAATAAAAAATACACAATATACGTATTTATTCAATTTTGAAAATTGTCTTGCAGCATAATTTGGGTATATTTTGTGTATAGTATCTATCTGAAGTTTATAATAATAATTTTTTTATATTATGTTCTTATTGTTTTAGTTTTAAGATTTTGAATTGAATGTAACATTAATTAAATATTTCAGTTATTCAGTCGTCTATCAAAAATAGGTTTTATCCTCTTGGTAGTATCTATTATGACATAAGGTGTTTGAAACATGTCCTCAATATCAAACCTAAAAATCCCATGGTTCCCATGGCGATGTAGTTTGAATCAAATTTTATAAAGTCATTACCAAATCCTTGAGGCATGTCCTTACTATCTAACCTATTAGAGAAATTCATGGAATCTAAAACTGAAATGGTTTCGTATCGTATAACAGGTTTAAAAACCAGAGTTACCAAAATGATGAGTTTCGTATCATAATTTTTAAAATCAGAAGTGAACGCTTGATGAAAATTTGAACCTGGAAAAGTTTCATTTTCTATCAATAATACATTTAAAAATATCTTGAATGAAAAAATTGCATATTTAAAGGGGCAATATTGTAAAAACCAAAAAAATACTAGGAGTGTATCAACTTAAGGTGCTGATACTTCGAAATTAAATTTTTAAGATAATTTTAGAAACACTAGCCATTTCCTGGTACAAGCTGGGGTGATACAAGGAACAACTGTTATTATTATAACGGTAAATTATTTTTTCAATATTATTTGTTTATAATTCTGTTTCATGTCATTTTTATATTTTGGATTCAAACAATTGTGGCACAAAATCAAGACTGTAATTGCTATGTACAGTTTTTAAATACATGAGAATAAAAATTTTTAATTTAAATTTATTAAAATATTTGAAAAAAATAAAAATTATAAACAAAATACCAAAAAAAAAAATTGTTTATGAATTTTAATTGTTAAAAGGAAATATAATAATTTTGAAATAAAATTTTTCGTATTATAATTAAATGTACACAGATTTTTTAACGTGACTTTAACTTTAAAGTTAACTCTAATATTAATTTTCCTGTGATTATCCGTGACTTTTGGCTACGGCAATGCATTTATTTGGTATTTGATGCAGAATAGATCCTTTTCTATTGTGCTGCAGCTGCAAACCAATGTAATGCTGGAGGATTAAATTTATTCCTCCTCGATTTAATAAAACAATTGAACTCCTTTGGACTTTATTTAAAAGCAGTACTCAATATTTCATAAAGTTAAGATCTTAGGAAATTTGTTTACTTTTATAAACTACTTATGAAAAATTATACTCTTATCGTACTGAATAATAAATTGCTAACTGAGATTTTATTATATGTAAAAGCCTGTTGAAAGATGATGAAATATATTTTTGATTTAGATTTAAAAATTGGTTAAAAGAAAACCGAAAGTATGACAAAGAAAAATATGTGGGTGTAATTTAATGTTTTATAGTTATTATAGGCGATATAGGAGGGTTCAATAGAAAATATATAAATTAAATCAAGTATAAAAAAATTATTAAAAAAAAACTGGAAATATTAATACACAAGTTTAATACATGGCATAGTCAAAAATACATTAATTGATTTTTATTTTGAAAGTTGAAGACTGGCTAATCAATTATGTACAAGAAATTACATTCAATTTAACATAAAACAGATTACATTTGACTCGGGTTCAAATTAAATATTAAATATGTTGGGCTTTGAGGAACTAATGAGGATGCAGGAGAGGAGGAATAAACTAAAATGGTCCTGAATAAATATCAAAGTATTAAGATATCCAAAATAACCAAAACTAAAGAACTTATCTAAGTTTACTTATTTTAATATAGAAAAATCTTACCAAAGTTAAAGATTAATTTAAAAATATTTTATTTGAAAAACTATTATTGAATAACTCTCCCAATAAGTATGCCAAATTTATTCTATGCTATTTATTTATTAGTGTTACAAAAATCAATATCGACAAATAATAAAGCAATATTTTAAAACCACGGGTTACAGACCATTTTAAGTTCAAATACTATTATTAGTAAAATTGCTATTTTCAGTAATTTTCCTTGAAAAAAATAACCCGCACTCCCTCGGTTTACACACTAGATACTTAGATAGATACTAGATACACTAGATACTTAGAAGAATACTAGATACACTATACAAGCGCTACGCCGCTGACTGCCTCCTCTAATATACTTATTAATTTATTCAACTATTTCTATATTTTATTTAACTATATTACTTTATTAATTACATATTTTATTATTGAATTCTCATAATATTTATTTTTTATGATAATTAATTTTAAGATTAAACCGAGTTCACGATTTTCTAATATACTTAAATTAAACATTATTACTTTAATCTGAGGGGGTATTATAAGAAATTAAAAATTCAAATATTTTTTTTTTTATTTTGATTGGTAATTTAAATCAGTTTATATTATTAAATATTAATAGATATTCCACACCCAATTCTTAAGATTGAAATTAAAAAAAATTATACAATTTATAATTAAGTCGTACACTCATACCTGACATACTAACCCATTGGGCAACTATCAAACATTCACAATAGTAGAATGTTCAATTTAAATATTAAAAAAAAAAACAACAACAAAAATCTTATACTTTAATTAAAGCTGGATTAAAAAATAAAATTTCTTTAAAAATACCATTAATATAATTTTGTTTTTTTACAATCTTTTTTAATTACTTAACACCATTGTAAATATACAGTTAAACATAATCATAGCTAAATTCAAGGTTATTGTTCAATAATAATGGAATAAAATGTCATTTATTTGACATTAATGTCAAATTCAATTTTTTTTTGTAGCTGCCACTTTTATTTTTAAAGTATGCAGATTTTTTTTTAACTTAAGGTTCTCTTTTAATTCACTTCAATTTATATAAGTTGAATATTTCAAATTTTTTTTTATTTAGTTTTTTTTTTTTTTTTATCTGCAATTGAATTTTGAAAGGCTGCGTTTAATAGAACACCCATTTTATTATATTTTACACTTTTTTTTCAAATTTAAACAGCAAATAATTTTTAACTGTCAATGTCAACATAATTTCATGACATTAAATTTGATATAAAAAAAACTTTTGTAATAAAAAAAAAATTTAACAAACCAGGCAACACTGTTAGGAATACAACAAATCGTGTAAACAAACTGATAAACAAATAAATAAGAAAAAAAAAAAAGGTAAAATCAAAACTACCATGGCAGTCACATTGACTCCATAAATTTTTTTTTTTATTTAAAATTAGAAAGAAACAATAAAAAAACGGTATTTAAATGAAAATTTTAATCTTTGACTTCACCTTGTTACTTGTAGCGCTTTTTTTTTTTTACTTCAAACAGTGCATTTCAATGTTATATTTTGGAAAAATATATAACAGATTAGATTTAAAAAAAAAATTAAATAAAAAATATGAAAGGAAAATTGGGTTTAAAAAAGAACATTAATACAAAGGAATATAAAATGTAAATATTGAAATGTAAACAAACATTGAAAAAACAAGAATGAAAAACAAATCCCCAAAGGTAAACAAATGTTTGTTTTTAGATTCTTTAATATACCTATAAGTATGTTTACTTTGAAAATTATGAACTGTTTATGTGAATGTTTATTGAAGGATTACATATTTTATCAGTGATGGATAAACGTGGATTGTCGCGGGCCAAAATATTGTTTTAACAATTTTCCTATAAAGAGAAAAGCAAATCCATACATATTTGATAATTCTTATGTCGTTTTTAATCTTTTGAAATAGTTTTAATTTTCCTTTTAGGTTTCCATTTTGTTTTTGATTAACTTGGCTCGGAAAAGTATCATAAACTTGGCTCTGGTTATTGAATAGAAACAAAGTTTTTTCATTAAAACTCAGTAAAGTTATGATGTTACTTTTGTATGGAAGGGCTATTCGTAAAAGATGGATGATTTTGATTTTTTAAAATTCAATCATACCCAGAGGAATCTTTTACAAATACACTAGGTGAGCTTTAATGTTTTCCACCAACCTATACACAACTGGAACGATGTAAAAATATACAAATGTAATAACTAAGAAAATAATTTTTCTTTAAAAAAAAGCATCTGAAAGATCTGAAATGTAATTAATGTAAATTTTAAATAAATGAATTCTTAAGTGAGCTGCTATATAGGTAGATTGCACATTATTAACTTAATAATAAAATGTTTTTAGAAGATAAAACGAATTTCGAGATAATTATATATCTATTTACTCAAAACGTCATTACCCCTAACTACAATTGTCATATGAAGTAATATGAACTTTCGATAAATATTCGATATTATTACAAAATCATTACCCTAATTGTAATAGTCATAACCAGTCACACGCATAAAATGTCAACACTTTTACAATTATTAAAAATTTATGTATTTACCTTTTATTGTTTTGATTCTGAAATTTTTAAATTTTTCTTAATTTTAATTTTAGTTACTTTTAATTTCTTTTCAATTTAGTTTGCTTGTATGTATGATATCATATGACATGTACCCTTCCTTTCGTATGCCTATGACTTGTCGAATGATTTCTAAATGATAACGAATGATGGTTATGAGTTATGACTATTATACTTAGTTATATAAATTGTCATACAATCGTACATAATCATATGACTATTATTGTTAGGGGTACTGTCTTTGAACGGGTATTACATAGTTAGAATCATTTAGAAAATATTTTGATATCAGATGAAGCAGCCTTAACCCAAACAATACAACTGGGGAAAATAATACACTGGATGGACAAACATCTCAAAGACCATTTTTAATTTGTTCTTATAAACTCTACTATAAATTTCATTTAAATATTAAATCAAACCAAAAATTAAAAATGGAATTAAAGTAATTCTAATTCTACAATGCCAACTGATGAGTTTAATATTGTCATAAATAAGTCAAAACAAATGCTAATAAGTCATATGTTTAAACTATGCCGGAATGTATAAGTTTATCAATGAATTATATATTTCATTCATAATTTTTGTAAAACTTTAAATATCATAAAATTCTTTGAATACTAAATAAATTCAATAACAAAACTAAACTTACAACTTCCAATCCCAGCCAAACTATATATGAATACAAACATAAATGAATTGAATCGACCCCAAATTAATGAGTAAACAATACCTTTATTATAATAATAAAGTTGATGAACCAAAAATTCAACGATCGGTTATAAAATTTTGCAATAAAAAAGAAAAAACAAAAATGACATTTTCATTGTTTTAATTATTTAATGATATTAAAAAAATATATAAATTTTTTTATATGTTGCATTTTAGATAATCAACTTTTGATTACTTTTCAAAAATAGAAATTTCATTAACATTTCATTAAAAAAAAACAAAACTAACTTTAAAAACCCCATAAAATTTATAAATAATAATAAAAAAAAAAAAGAAATCTCTTATTTTTTATCACAATAAAAAACAAAAGTTGATAATTTTACACATTTATAAAATAATTCCTACGTCAAAAAAAAATTATCAACTATTCATGTGAAAATGAAAATGAAAAATTATGAACTCGTATTTTTTTAAAACCAACATGTTGTCTAAGTTGTCTTGTCTTGTCAAATTCCGGCAAACAAATAATAGAATTTGTGAACTTTTGTGATCATTAAATTCCACCTCATTTCTTTTTCTATCTCTTTCACTCCAACTGTAAAAATATTGTGTTTTTTTTGTTATTGTTTTAACAAATCGTAATCACATTATAATCAAAGAAAAATATTATAAAAAAAAACTTGACCAAAAATGTACTTTTCTTTACACTAAACATGAATGTAAGAAAAAAAAAAAATAAAATGAAAATGAAAAAAAGAGTAAATAAACACTCAACTTTTTTTTTTTTTTTTTTATTGGACTTTTATAACTTTCACTGATGCTCGACGATGCATAAATCATAGTTTTTCCATAAAAAAACATAAAAAAAACATAAGAAATCATATAGAAAAACACTTTGGGTGATCCCAATGTACATTTCTTTTTCCAATTTTATTATTATTGTTGTAAGTTTCAATGAAATTTATCATGTTCACTTTTTTCGACATTATACACCTTAATAATTTTTTTTTTTTATTATTGTAATCACTATTATTACCTCAATTTTAAGATAATAAAGTAAAAATATGGACTTAAATAAAAATTTATTAAGGAATAATTTCCAGAATGTTCATACACTTATAAGATAATAGTGCCTTAAGACATTTAAAGTAGCAGGAGGCCAAGGTTGGACATCGGACTGTAGCGTCATAGAAGAAGAAGGTCTTTAAAATACATTCATTATTTTTAATCCATTAACTGTTCGCATATTATGCAACTACTAATTCAGTAAGCCATGGCCTTATAAAATGTAAGTCATGGAAGGCAATATGTTTTCCAAGACCAAAAAAATAACTATATTAGTATCTAAAAGCTTCTAAAGTAAATATTTTACTAACTATTGTTAAATCCATTAACACTCGTAATCAATTATTCAGTTTAAATGAAATACTGCAAGCCACGGCCTTATAAAATGATAGTCATGGAAGACAATCAATTGCCGTTTTGTTTTCAATAATACGCAACATATTATTCTATTTATTAAGATATGAGTGTCTAAAGGTTTTGAAGTACATGAAGTATTTTTTAATCAATAACACTGACAATTAATTATTCCATATTTTATTCAAAAAGCCATGGCGTGATAAAATTATAGTCATGGAAGGCAATTGGTTATTGTTTTGTTTCCATCAAATGTAACATATTTCTACACTTAAAAGTTATAAGTGTCTGAATTGCAATTGACTTAATCAAGCTTCCGAATTGCATACTATTGCGTTTCCACAGATTTTTTAGCTATATTAATTGATTAAGTCATGACCTACAAAAAAACAAAGCCACGAAATGGTAAGGATTCACAATTTTTTTTTATTCAAATTATTTTATGTTACCAATCAATTGTTTAACCCTATTCAATATTCTTTTAATTTTATCAAAATCTTTACAGGGTTATGTAATTAAGGAACATGTTTTTAATTTAATGAAGTCTATATTAATTTGTCCAACGAATGCTCATTAAACTACACGTACCTTAAGTGCAGAAATGTCACCGCTGAGCAAAACAACTCGCTAGACAACTAAACATTTCTATAGAAATTAGACATCAAGCGTAGCTTTAATTTGGATCCACAATCATACAAGATCCACAGACTCACTTCATTGACAGATATGCTTAAACCGCCGTCTTTCATTATAAAGCATTTAATGGAACAATAGCTAAAGAACTAACATTTGTCGATTTCATGTGCATAAGCGAAAAATGAATACCGTAATAACAGCAAATGCCGAAAAACAACTCTCACACTTTTAATGTGAATCAAAAAATTTCAACTGGAAAAATTTAAAAAAAAATTAACTAATATCGGACAAGACTAATAAGCTTTCATAGTTAATTAAAGGTTTCAATTCTTGTTTTTTTTTTTTTTTTTCTGCTGTATTTTGTATTTTTTTGGTAGGAGGCGGCAAAACTGTTAAATATTTTAAATTACTAATTTTTAATAAGAGAACTTAATTTTTCATGTTAAAATAAAAAACGATAATATAAAATTATTAAAAAAAAACTATTTTAATGTTTTTCATTTTTAATTTTTGGAAAAAAAAAACACCAATTTGAAATGGAAACTTTCCAGAAAACTTTAGGAAAACCTTGGTATATAATATATATGAGAAATTTAATAAACTTTCTAATCATATCATTAAAATGAGGAGTTACTATAGATATTTATCAAAAATTTTCATTTTAATTTAATTAAAAAATTCATAAAAGGTGTTTTTTTTTAAACTTAAATTGAATATAAGTAGATTTTATTTGAACATATATCATTATTTGTAATGCTGTTTAAAATATATATTATTCATTAGAGGTGGGACACATTGAAAACTATTTGGACTTTAAATGATTAAAATATTTTATGCTGTTATTGGTAAATTTTTTCAATTGATAGAATTTTGAACATAATTAGTTGATTTAGAATAAATTAATAACATAAAGAATTGAAGTCCGAAAGCTCTTATAATAGATATGTAAATAGACCCTTTAATCAAAAAACTAAACTTTTTCATTTAAAAATGCACCATTTCCCGCCAAACACAATTATCTTATTTACAAAGTTTTAATAAATTCAATCTAAAATATGGAAAGAAGCGCCTTCCGGACATTTTACTTAAAACAAAATTGTATTTTAAACTTGCAATTGACAAGAGTTTTAAAGGTGCTCCACTGAACTCAAGTACCGTACTCCTCTTAAATTCAAATACTTGTTCTTTCCCTCTTTTGTTTAATTCTAGATGAAAGTGGCTACAACGGAAAATTTCCAAAAAATTTGCTGTAGAATAAAGTTATTACACACTGATATGAAAAATAAGAATTAATATAGCTAATAACCGACTAATGTCAATATCACCAACTTTGACATTGTCGAATGACACCAATTCGATACAATAGAAAAACAAATTAACATTTTTTTTTTTTAATTAAAAAATTTTACCACACTTTTAGTGACATTCCAATTTATTAAAAAAAAAAAAAAAAAAAAAATAAAAATTGAAAGTTTTCCAAAATAATATACAAAATTAATTAACCAATGATTTTAATCATTCTTCCATAACCAAACCCTGCAAAATATAATTAAAAAAAATTTTCAAATCTATTAAAATCCTATAAATTGAAATACTGAAAAACGCTAATAATTATAATTCAATTTTTATTTAAAATTTACTAATTATTACTTATATTAGGTAAATTGGTTTTGTTTTATTCTCTTTACTTAATTAATTAAAAAAAATCGATTCAAAATGTCAAAATGAAATCGAAAATATTTTATCAATAAAATGAACTCAATTAATTGCCGGATTCACGAGATTTCTACAAAACAAATTATCGATAATTTATTAAACAATACAATATACAAATTAATATAATACAATATTGCATAAAATTTTTTTCAGGTATTTATTAACACTGTGGTGGCACTGTGAAAATATAATTTAAAAAAAAATTAATTTCGATTATTCAAAACTTTCGATTAATCGTTTAATAACTACTATTTACAATACAAGCCTTTTATTTATTTGTTTCATTAATTTTTAAAACGATTGTTTTTGTTTAAAACAAAGTTGAAAATTAAAATAGAAAATGAAAAATTGATTAGAAAGAGATGGAAAATGATTGTTTTGTTTTTAGTTATTATTATATAGTTTAAAGTTGATTATTGTTTTGCACTTTTGTAAATTTTTCGATTTACGCGCTTTTTCTTTTATTTTTTTCAAAATAAAAGTCTTTTCAAAGAGAATATGGAATTTTTTTTAAATAAAGCAAAACTATTACAGTAGTCTAGTTATTATAATATAATTGTTCAGTATACCGCGTTGTTGACCTTGAGATGGACGTATAGAAGAGAAAAAGAAAACCTATAAAATTAATAAAAAAAAAAAAACAATAAAAAAATATGACTGTTATATATCTCACGCGCGTATAATATGGCTACTTACAGTTTTGTAGTCTACTTTTATTTTTTATTTTTGGTTCATATTAGACTATAACAGGTAAATACAGGTATTGATAGTTTGATTTGGTAATTTTATATTAATTTTATATGTATAAGTATTCATAGATAACTTATAATTAACTATATATTTCTTTAATATTGTATTTTTTTTTTTGGATAATCATTACAAATGATTATAAGTTGTTTTGAGTACACTGAAGTAATGAGTATTGATTACTAGATACTTGTTGTATTTATTGTAAAAAAAAAATTTTGGGTAATCTTATGGTATAATGACTGTCGGTTTTATTATTTGAATCCTCTTTAAATTTATTTTAGAAAAGTAGGTAAGAGTTGGATTTTAAACTTGCAACGCAACCAACAAAGTTTTGAAAAGCGAGAGAGATAGTTTGAAAGTTGCACACTCTTCAATGCAAGTACTTGTTCTTACCCTTTTTTGTTTAATCCTAGATAAAAATGGCGGTGATGGAGACTTTTTAAAAAATATTATTTAAAAATAAAGTGATTTTTGCCTACAGAAGGTTTTACGAATCGTTAGGAAAAAGTTCGAGATTGATCATGTGAAAAGTGGTTTCCATGGGAAAAGTAGACATGTGTCAGTGGCGTAGCGTATCGATTGGGGTGCATCTTGGAAAAATTTAAATAAATTTGAAAGTTAAACTGCACTAGTAACTGTACTGTACCCAAATAAACTGTACCAATATATCAAAAACTGTACTATACTGTACCAAAATAACTGTACTCAAATAAACTGTACTGGTAAATCTTCTGTCTAAAGTATTATATTTGAGATTGAAATATAGCAGATGATTGAGTCTACTTCAACTTGGTTTATATAACTACATCCTTAAAATTTCTCAAACCACTTAACTTACATTTATAAGATCGCCCATCACAATTAAACCAACAAGTTTTGCACAAATTACAGATTCCTTTTAGTGTTAAACAAAATAATTTTGTTTTTTTTAAGAGGTGTTTTATGGAATATTTTACGAAATAAATTAAAAAAAAAACAAATTAAACGACCAAAAAGTTGTTTAATTTTTTTTTTAAATTACTTATAATTAAAAAATAAATCTTGGAAAAAAACTCTGACTGTTTAAAAATTGTGAAGGTTCTGATTTTTGAAGGACTTTAATAATAAGTACTCAAAGATTTTATTAATTTCTTACTAAATTATAAGTTAATAGTAAAAATAATTTGTTTTTTTTTTTTATTAATAAAAACATGTTTAGAAACTAAACTTAAGGGGCGGATATTTTAATTTTCAATTTTATTACATCAGTTTTTTTACTCTTTAATATATTGGAAAATATCAGTTTTTTTTTGGGTTTCAGTTTCCCTTTTCAATTTTACGTGTACTTTCAGTTTCATTTTAATTGGGTTACTAAAAAATAAAAAATACACTTAAAATTAATTACACACACATAGATAAAATATGTGTACAAATATCAGAAATAAAATTGATGAAATCTTATGATATTTTCTTGGAAATTTAATTCAATGTAAATCAAATTAACCAACGCTTTAATTAAAACAGGTACTATTAAGAAATAATGAATGGTTACTTTAAAGTGATTTGGGGGTTTTTTTTGCATCTTTTAAGACATTTTCGAAATATTTTAGATATATAGAATTTGACGGAGGTTGTGTTTTATTAAAGACTTTTAATTTGTGTGCATGATAGACTTCTTAGAAGGTCAAATCAAAGTTAAAGTGTTTTTTAAACGCAATGTAATGCAGTTACACTTTCAGGCACAGTTTTATAATATGAGGTCATCAAAACTTATTCCGCAAACCAAAAGCGTTCTTACTGGAATACTCACTCCGGGGACTCAAGACATCAAAAAATTTTATTCTATGATGCTGAAGACGTCTCTGAAAAGAAGAGGGCAAAACAGCATTTACTCTGCCAAGAAAAAAACTCTGATTTAGAAAAGTGACAGATGAAATGACACACGCAACGTATATGACAAATGACAAACGCAACGTATGACATGACGGATATACTCTCGAGAGAGGATTAGGTTGAGTTTTAAATCTCTACAAAACTTCTTAAGTTTTTGTAAGGTGAAGCGAAAGTGAATGAATGTACAATATGTTAAAGGGTCACATGCCTCTTATATGTTCCCAAAGTTCTCAATTATTATATAATCTCTTAAGAAAACTCATAACAATTTAATTTTAGAATCTAGGTCAAGAATTAGCAGGACGAAGATATCCTAAGTTTTTATTAAAAAGGTGTATTCATATTTGATTTCCACAAGATTTAAATGAGGATTAAATCTAAGATGCTTGGGTTAAATGAGAAAAGTTTCTTATTAGCTCTAATATTTTTGTAATTTAACTTAATCTCCCAATTCAAAACTATATTTCATAGCTTCTTAAAATTTCCATTATTATTCCAAATTTTAGAACATTATTATGCAATATCTTTTGCATTTTTTAAGTACCTGCATTATTTCAAAAGTAAGTATATGGATTAATATATTTGTGCCAAGTTTAATCCTAAAAACATTTTTTTTTGTATTATTTTATTTCTTAAAATTCAAAAATTTTGTAAAATTCCATTTTAAGTGTTCTTTTATTTGAATTTTAAGAGATTCTTTAAACAAAAACAATATAAAAATAAACACTTGAAAAAATTATTGTTTAACTAGGATTCAGAACTTAACTACTTCACTTTTTATTTTATAGGGGATAAAAAAGGTCTTAAGATTCCTAATTTTTGAAGAAATAATAAGTAGTGTTAGAGAACACGAAAACATGAAAATTTGAAAAATAACACTTGAGATATTCCCAGGTAATAATTTAATATTGTTATTGTTACAAGTTACAGGTGAACCCAAACAAAAAATAAAATTTTGTTTATCTGTTTCGTAGCATTTATATATACGTTCGTCCTTTTCACTCTGCACTATGTTCTTTGTCTTCCAATAAAACTTTGCTTAAGGTATATAAAATATTAAGAGAATATAAAATTTAGAAGTACAAAAAAAAACAACTGTAGACAAGGAGTTAGTTGTAAATTTTTGTGAGAATTGATGGAATGGTTATCGAATAGGGATTTATTATTCAAGATATGCTTTTTATTTTGTATTATAACACTGAATTATTTAGATCTTACAGGTCACAAATTAATTTTAGTTGTTGATTCATTGCAGTTAAAACCAAAATACAGTAGGAAATCGGAGAAATTCCGCATTAGAGTAGAATCACGACGTATCTGCGGAACAGAAATTCCATTTTATAGTACAAGTTCCGGCATTATGTTCTAGTTGTCAACTAATCGCTTCTTCCAATAATTCTGAAAAGGACTAATCGCAAGATTTATTCCTGAAAAGTAGTATCAAAACTGCTGACAAGGAACTACTTCCAAATCCACTAATGAAAGGTAGTTCCAGAATTGATGACAGCGAACTATTTCTGGAACCAGCAAATTAAAAATAGTTTCAGAACTGAAGCTAAGAACTAATGGCTACTTTCCGAATTGAATACTAAGCTCTAGTTAAAGAACTAATGAGAAGAAACTATACCCAGAATCCATTTTTTCAGCAAAGTAATGCAGACGGCAATGGGGACATGTTTTAAAAGAGAATTTTTCTTTTTTTTTACGACGGAATGGAAAGTACGTTAGTCACCCATAGAAATGGTGCGTTGTTCCTTTGGGTAGCATGCGATTTTAACCCTTTTTGAACCACTCTTTAGGAAGGACCCTGTGATACAAATGTACAGTTTGGTTACAAAGATGTGAATTTGGAAGGATATTGGGATTTTGGTTAAGGTTATTTGGGATTGTAAAGATTATGAATAATATTAATTAATAAGAAACTACTTTAATAAGCAAATAAATAAATGACGAATCAATTCTTATTACACATAATGTATAACAATATCAACTGATCTATGTTTCACTTCTATAACTGGTTGTCATAGACTTATAGCTCCTTATAAAACTATAAAATTAGAAAACTACTCCTCACGTTTCCTTCTAAGAGTGTAATACGAGACATACGAGCGTTTTTGACTACTAACACACTAACAATTGCATTCAATACTAATAGTTTTAAATCATTTGCTTGTATCATTCCATAAGACTACAACAAACACTAAAACGATGTTCTTAAGAAAAAAAAAAAAGGTTAGGTTCAAAAGGTTGTTATTACATCGTTCAAAATATTTTTCATGTTTTTTTTTTTAAGGTTTAATCTTAATTCCTATTAGCCTGTATATATAAATCCAGTAACAATCTCCTTAATTTGTACAGGTAAAAATCCAGGTAGTCTTTAACATGTATTTAGTATACCCTGTAGCGTCATTAACCACAATCCTAAACAAAGCTATACCCAAAAAAATAAAAAACATTCTATCTATATGTACTTTAATAACAACACATCAAATTGTTTTTTGGTTGATTTATATCAGATCGTGAGTGTCCTGTTTTTATTCCCCCCTCTTCATATACTCTCTATATGAAAAGGACATAAAACAAATTTTGAAGATACACAAAAAAAAAAACCGAAGACAACAGAAGGGATAAAAGTAATTCAAAAAAAAAAAAAAGATGATGGTATGAAATTGAAACCTGATCATTATCTTAATTTTTATATATACAGGTTACAGGTATTGATATTTCATTTATGATCGGAATTTATTAGAGTCCGAAACTTAACAAGTAAAAAAAAAAAAATATTTTGAAAAACTAATTTAATAGATGGGTTCTAAGCAATAAGGGAAGAGAAGAACAGAACATAATTTACACCTTAAAAGAAACTTGAAGAAGAAAAAAAAAAAAAATTGGCTGGACTTAAAACTCGTGCGATTCACAATTCACTGATATCGTGTAATAGTTGTCAGACATGTGGAGTGTAAATTTTATAAGGGATAAGATAATAAGAAAAGGAATAATAAATAAATTTAGAAATGGTCAAAAAAAAGGTTGATGAATTGTTGCTAAAATGTCAAAAGTAATCATGACCTATAAATAAATTATTATAAAAATATCGTATATCTACAGCTCGTGCAACGCGCAAAAAACTTTCAATAACAAAGAATATAGGTAAATTTTTTTTATTTTTTAAAATATCTATCTAGGTATTAGATGTTTGAAGTCTTAACAATTGAGATTGAATGTAGTCAAATTTGTTAGAAAAGTTATCGATATTGTATAGGAGCGCTTCATATACCACTTTACAAGTAAAGTTTTATTTAAAAATAGAGCTGCTTTAGATTGTTCTACGTTTTTTAAATTTATAATCTCTGTTTAAAATTTTTAAGTGACAAGTTTCAGTTCATTTATTTGACTTTAGATTACTATGAATTATCCAAGTGTTTACATAAATTGTAATTCAAATTTGTAAATTGTAATTTTGAAAGCAAACAATTAAAAACCCAACTGCATATAGCGAATATTTAAATTTTCTGAATTAAAATTGACTAATCTAAATTACAATTCTTGTTTTCTGAACTACACTTGGCGAAGGTGTATTAATTTTTCTTGGTTCAATAGTCAAATGTCTTGCATCAAATCAGCAGATTGTAAGTTCTTTAAAATTGTTACAAATCCATTTGACTCTGTATTTATTTCAAACTTTTTTAGTTACCCTATTAGCAACAGTGCTGACCTCTCTTTTTTTGAGAATCTAGTTTAGAATCAAAGTAAAATTGAAAAAATCGTTCATCTGGTTCAGAGTTCGGTGCAGTTCTCATTAGACTTTTTGTTTAACTTAATGGCATATAACTAATAATTAAGTAATACTCTATTTCAATAATAAATATTACAAAAAATTTTAATTGAACAATATAACTCACAGAAAGAAAAATTTTAAGTTATTTAATTTAAGAATTATTAAAATATATGACAAATAGAATTATAAAGCTATTGAAACCTAAGTTATTTCTATTAGTTATAATACTACGTACTATCCCATGTATTATTTGTGTGCGGATTTCATTCAGGCTAATCCTAATTATAAAATAAAATGTCACTGCACTGAGGTGCGCTATCCTATGGTTATGAAATCTTGTTTTAATTTCAAAAAGTTTGTACGAAAAAAATAAAAGTAAGTCCCCAAGTAGGAGGTTTTCTTATGATTACGCAATAACTAATAACTTTTTAATATTTAAGTACTTTAAATACTTAAATATTAAACAAGCAACTAACTTCTGGATAATTATTTTAAATTTAAATACTGTATATTGATACTCTTACTAATTTTTTAATTAATTTAATTGAGAAAATTTTATCAAAACATCTTTAGTTAATGAACAGGAGGCTCCCCAAGAAGTAGAAAATTGAAAAAAAAACAAAACTCATTGGATTTTGCAAATATTTACTTGGTAAATACAAATAATAGATATGTTTGTAATTTATAAAGTAAATTCAACGCGCCTTTTTCAATCAACAGTTATTTTTCGTTATGTTTTTTTCATATTTTCTATTCCATAGTGTTGACAAGTTCTCTAAAAAAAGTTAAAAGTTATCAACTTTTTCTTATTCTCTATTGCTGGTCACTTGCCTTTATTTATTTAACATAAATTCATATTTTTTATGGATTTTGGTTTTTTTATGAAATTTGTTTGTAATTTATATTGACAAGAGAGCATAAAGTGATTTTGATCGTAAATTTTGCATTAATTATGTTTGACATACTGTGTTTATATTATATATGTTTATTTTGTTAACATAATATTAATTTTTTTTTTTTGCTATGTTTTCTTCATTGCGTCGTCGCTGTTAAATGTAAATAAAAATATTTAATTTTACTCAATATTTTTTTATTGTTTTAATTTTATATCAATTTTATTCGTTATATTCTTTTTTTTAAATTAGTATGTCTGTTAGTATATAATATTTTGTATGTTGAACTAAAATCGGTTAGCCAGCTTTTAATTAATAACAACAAATACAAAGTAAATGTAATTATATTTAAAAAGTTCATCTTGTTCAAGCCACGATCTTTAAATTCAATTTACAATTTTTATCAGAAAGATGACAAATCCAATTTCTCGAAAAATGATCTTGTTTCAACTGCTAATCTATTCCAACGTTTTAAAAATCGCTACGTCTAAAAAAAGTTCTCCTAAAATTGACAAACTCGAAACGAATTATTTATAATAAGTTCGAAAGCAACAATATTTTCATTTATTTTCGTAGGGTAAAGCGCCTTTTCTCACTAGATAAGTCAAATGATGAATTTTTGAAAATTTTGATGAATGTCAAAATATCCTAACTAAAAAAATCAATTTTTTGAATTTGCTTCTTTTTATCAGTCGGATAGCTTCGGATTTTTATCGCGATTCCCAATTAACCTCGGAGGAGTGAATTGAAAGCCCAATTTAAACTATTTTTGTAATAATATATAAATATTATATAAATATTTGACATGGTGACTTGTGAAAGATTTTTATTTGGTTTAATCAAGAAATTACGTTTCCATGGTTACGAGGCATTAAAAAATAAAATAACAGTTGATAAGGTACATAGATATTAGTTATTACAATTACAGATAAATAAAGAGATAGGACAGTGCGTACAACTTAAAACATGCGTCAATTCTAAACAAACGTCAAAATTGAAACATAAGTTAAAAATAAAATTTTATTTTTCTATTTTAATGTTACTTTGACTTTAAGTTATGTGTAAAATTAAAAAAAAAATCAGTATCAAAATTTTCAAACTTGTTGTAAAATCCGTTATTCTACTACAACTGAATCTTAAATTGACAGCTTAAGTATAAAATTAAACATTCGTTTATGGGCAATCAAATTAACGATTAAATTTTTCATTTATAAATTAAAAACAAGTAAATTACAAACACACATACATACACACACATCCATACTTTTTACGAATTAAAACATGCATTAAATTAACATTTCCATAAGTTCTTAAAGAATATATTTAATGTGTTTATGCAAAATAAAATCGCGTAAAGTCAATAAAAGGCTAAAAAAAAAAATAGACAACCATACAGTGTCGGTTAAAGATCAATTGGTTAATGGTGATCATCATCTTAACAGAAAGCACTATTTATTTATATGCATATACATATATTATATATAAAATGTCAATAATAAAAAAATAACAAAATAATAAAGGATGCCATTATTAAGAAAATGTCAATAAGTTAATTGTACATATATTTTCAACATTAAAATTTAATTTTCATTACAAGAACCCGATGATGTCAAAAATATAAATATTTTTTTTTTAATTTAATTTGATGTGAATCAATTTTCGATTGAATTGGAAAATTTTCAAGTTTCTTATAATCATAACAATTTTTTAAAAATAAACAAATAATAAATTAAAAATAAAAGAGAAATAAATTAAATTATAAAATTGAAAGAAATGAATAATTAAAATCTGATAATTATTATTTTTTTTTTTTTAATTTTCAAAATGTTTATGTTTTACACATGAAAATCGAACAAATAAATTGAATATCATTTGAAGGTCATGACTATATTATTATTTAAATTTTTATATTTAACATACGGTATAAATGGATTAAATCTATAAGTATGATTCAGTATCTAATAATTTGGAAAATAAGACAAAAACCCCCTTTCCCGCTTCTTTTCTAATATTTTAATTTTACTTAACATTTTTATTGATTTTTTTTTTAATTTCCTAAAGGCAATACACCTGTTCATTCATTATCAAATATATTACACAAAAATAATCAAATTTATAATACATAATTATTATATATTAAAAAATAAGTTTATAGTACATAAAACAGCCCACCTGTTGGCCATTTCAAAAGAATTAATAAAGGAAACTTTTTAACCGTTATTATAATGACCGTATTTCAAAAGGGACTTGGGCAACTGTAGTTGTTCTATTAAAACTTTCAGTGTTTTGGTTTTTTTTTTTAGTGCTAACAGTACTAATTGTTGGACTAAGTGTTGTCTAAAAAGCCTCTTATGGCTGATTATAGGGGGCATAATTCCACTCACAATATAAACATGGGACAGTATAGTAGACCTTATAATATGTAGACACATCATAGATTTTAAATAGATACAATTCTATTTGTTATATATACTGTAAGAATTCTGTATTTTAGGATGATTATAAGGTATTTCTATATCTGTGAGTTATATTATTTAAATATATTATTTGTTTATATTTATATTTTAATGTATTTTTTATATATTAAAGATATATAATTATTAATTATTGATTAAGCCATTGATGAAGCTGAGTCGATTTCGAAAACCACATGAAAATTTTTCTTTTTGTTCCTGTTTCCGGAATCGAACCAGGCTCTTGCGAATGAAGGCTCGATACTCTAACAACTGCTTAACAAACTGCTTAAAAACCCTTTAAAAATCTTTTAACAAGGAAATCAACAGTTACAATGGTTACTAGAAATATATTTTCAAAAAAATTTGCTGCTAATTTCACTTTATTCACATCCGTTTGGCAGAGATTCGGTAAAATTAGACTTAAAAATATTTTGAGACATAATTGAACTTTATTTTAAACTTAATTTTAAAATTTTATTTTAATTACAAACAAATATACCAATACATATTAATTTAAAAATAGTATTGACAAACTCTAGACAGGTTCAATAAATTTAAAAATCATGACAAACTCGGGGCTATTTCATTGAAGTTCAGAATATCTAATGAAAAGTTTAAAACAAAAGTAAATTCTCAAACAAATAAAAAAATAAAGATCATTAAACACAACTCCCACAATCTTATGGTTTTTTAGTATCTTAGCCCAACAAACTTAATAATTAATTTTCATTTATTTTCAAATTCATTGAAGAGTCGCCATATAAAAACAATAAAAATATAAAATTGATCGTGTCAAATTAATTCGATTAATTCAATTTTCTGGTAAAAACGTGTTCACACCTACACAAACACATTAAATTGATACTAAAAGGCAGTGTTTAATTTAATTAATTTTTAATTTTAAGATTTAAAAATCAAAAAATCTAAACTTAAAATCAATTCAATTTTTCAAATTTTACAGCAATAAAAAATCGTGAATATAAAAATAAATTTCGTTGGTTTTTATTGTTTTTGTCATTTAATCGATTCAGGAAAAAAAAAAACAATCGATTACTAAACAAATATGGTTATCATAATCAAACATTATTATTTGATATTTTTTTTAAATTTAAAATATTAAAATAATAAAAAATAATATTAATAGTAAAATTAAATAACAGGTTGATTTTTTAATAAATTTTTTTTTATGAATGAAAAATTGTGATTTTTTACAACTTTAAAAAAAAAAATAGCACGATTATTGTTTTATTCAAATTTTTTACAATTTTTTTTTTTGATTATTTTCTTTTTGTTAATTTGAATATTTTACATATATCGTATATTAAAATGGACAAGTTGATCGTGTAGGAAATATTGAAATGTTGATTGATTCAATCATGGATTAAAATCGAACAAAATAAAACATAAAAAAAAATTGAAATCGAAATCAATTTTCTTAAATCGATTAACAAATCAGTTTTTTTTTTTTTGTGGAAAAATAACCTGTTGTTTAATTCATACAATATTACGTATGAATTTATAATATATGTATACTTTACACATAGTATATTATATACTATAAGTATATGAATATAGTACATGTATATATGTATATATAAGTTTGTAAAGTCAATTTATGATTAATTATTTGGGCGGATGTTGTTATGGTGTGAAAGATTTAAAAATTAAAACATAGGAAATAATAAATTGGAAAATTTAATAGATTATAGTTATTGAATCGATTTGTTATTAGATAACGATTATTGCAAATCTTGCACAAAAATTTATTAGAGCAATGATATTTAGATTTTTTAAAAGGTTTTTTTTCAGCTAGTATGTACAGTTCAATGAAATAAAATTTTAAATAATGTTTGTAAGTTTGAAAATCTAAGATTGATTTTGATAATTTTTTACACCAAAATTAACCTTAGATTTTCAAATTAGAATATAATATATGTATACATGTTTACTTTTATGTAAGTTTTATACTGCACTAAGGTATTGGTAAAAAGAAGTCAAATTTTGAAATAGGGATACTTTTGCATAGAAACTTAATTTGTATTACAAAAACACCCATTTAAGATGCATCAGGCTACAAAAGCTTTAAAACATTATTTTTAGAATAAATTTTATTAATTATTAGTCAGTTCATAACCTATGAGTTCATTCTTCAAAAAATATCATAATCTTCTAAGAACTTAAAAATTATAAGTTAATTATAAGTTAGATACTTAATATACATTATTACTGTAGTCACCTCTAAAATCAAGCAAAGAATCCTCTCAATAATATAATACATACACTAGAAAGGATTGACAAGAAACAATAAATAATATAATCACATACACATACAAAATACAAAAAAAGTCATTGAATCGAAAAATATAACTCACAGATACAATATTTTTACACATTATATCGCCCAGTAACCATGGTTACCTTTTATATTACTTAGTTTATTTTAATTGTATGTGAAACTTATTAAGATTAATTATAGTTAATTATAAAAGAATATAATATGAATAGTATCTTTCCTACTGTTCCAACTTATACCTATGGTATTGATAGACTTTTAAGCCTAACAGTGGGCATAGCGATTACCACGTAAAAAATAGAAAAATATTCTTAGATTGTGTATTAATACCTGAATAATTTTTTTTGGTAATCATTTAAGTTAACAATTAATTAATTACTTTATGCTCTTGTTATTACTTAAACAAACCCATATATACAAACTTCCAAAGTCTTAAACATTACACTGATTTAATCTTTTTTCATATTCCCATATACCAATTCATAAAACCAAGTTAACAAAAAAATATAATTCATAATATAATTAAAAGTCATTATACTTTTAGCAATATATTTTTATATTTTATTCAAAAAAAATTAACTTCTTAAGCTATAGATTTTGTTACCAAAATATTTTAATCACCTTCTTAAAAAATTTTTTTAAAAATTTTTTATCATTCTAGATTTTAAAACATATAAAATTCTTTTGCTTCAATAAATTATAGCTTATATTGGTTGGCATTTATTTGAAATATAAAGCTTTTCGGAAATTTTACATAATATACATTAAATAATATTATTCGAATATAGTACATATATATAAAATAATCATATTTAAGATTTTCTGATAAGTTCTTAAATAATACCAAAATAAAATCCCAGATAACATTAAAAAAAAATTTACATAAGCTTTAAAAATAAAAAAAAACAACAACACATAACATAACATAAATCTTTAAACAATGATTCCCTCATAAAAATATTAAATTTCTTTAAAAAAAAAAACTGTTATTAAAAATTTTGAAAAATTTTCGATTTAAATTCCAACCAAAAAACGAAAAATCCAAAATAAAGTTCAGCAGAAGCACAAAGTTGCTTTCTTAGACATTAAGGCTTTTTGTTAAAAATTTTGGTTTCTATGACAACACCAACTAACTACACAATCAATAAAAAAAAATATGTCATTAAAAAAAACTGTCATTTTATTCTGATTAATATTATACATTCAAATTTAATACCAAAATGAATCTTAATTCTTATTACAAAAAATCAGATATTCGTATACTTAATAAAACAAAATCAATCGAACGAATCAATTCAATCGATTCAAATCGATTCTTCCTCATATCTACAAGTATTACGTAATTCCAGAATAATATAGGGAAAAGTAGTAAAAAAATCCTAACAAAAGATTTCCATTGTATCATTCTTTACATAAAATATGTGTATTATAAGTTATTATAACTTATATTAAATATTCATATTCGATAATATAGATACTAATAATAATAAAATATGATATGAAAAGCTTCGTAAAATGCAAACGAAACAATTTTTAATTTAAATAAAAAAAAAAAGAATAGAAATAAACAATATTTTATTAATATTTAATGACTTTTTTTTATTATTTTCTTGTAATGATTATGACAGAAGTAATAAAAAATTTTTTTTAATGAATAGGGAAAATCGGTATTTAAAAAAAAAAAGGGTTATGATTAAAAGAAAAATAACTGCTATTGTAATAAATGCGAGTAGGATTATTAAAATAAATGTTTCGTGACAATTCACCAAAAAAAAAAAATTAAAAAAAATTTGACCATGATTAAAAAAATGTAATAAATATATTTTTTAAACTTGAGGGTTAAATTTTTACAATTCGTAGAAAGAATGTTACTGAATGTCAGTCACCCCTGCTCAAAACTTCAGATTTGGACAATTCATTACGAATTTCATTGAAAAAGATCAAAGAAGATCAAAAACGATCTACTTTATAAAATAGTGAAACTAAAAATTGACATTTCATTTGACGTTTTAAACTTTGACAACAAGAGACAAACTGGAAACAAACAATTATATCAATCTTTGTATTACCAAGTTTTATTACAAGAAGATGTAAGCTGTAAGGAGTTAACGGAATATACAAATGAGTAAGCTTAAAATTCCTTCATGTTGTCATATAAATGACGTTTATAATTTTTGTTATATCCAATACATATATGTATATGTTATTCAAAAATATAACTGTCAAACAAAATCCAATTCTTAACTTTATATTGTGAATATAGTGTTAAACCCTGAAATTTTACTTTGACATTCCTTTTAACTTATTAATTGTCACAACAATTGTATCATTTTTTATGGTATTACCATATAAATGTTTAAGAATTTTTTTGGAATAATTACTTTATTTCAAATTTTAAATAATAGTTAGTAGTGATTTACAACACAACACCATAAAAGGTTGTCATTAACAACTTTGTTGTGATTCTCTATTATAATTGACAACACAATTTAATTAGCTGTCAAAATTAAAAAGACAATTTAAAAGGGACAACACGTTCAGACCAGTTGCCTTTACATACTGTTAAGTTAAATATATAGAATAACTTTATTTTAGAATTGTAAAAAAAAAAATGTAGCTAATAAAAAATTTGTTGTCCTTGTCTAGTTAATGTTGTGGCTCAAAAAAGGATTTTCCCTTTTGAAAATATCTTTGATATGTTAGATTAAAGGAGTACAGATACTCTGTACGGTTTTTTTTTTTAAGTGAGTAAAATAATTTTATCTATAAAAAATTTTAAAATAATGGAAAAATAAGATTTACCAATTCGTAGTCAGTAGTAAAATAAGAGTTATCAATTCAAAATAGTCTGAAAAATTAATTCCCTTTATAGGAAAATAATTTATTCAAACATTAAAATTTGACATTTCAAAACAAGTTTTTACAATTAAAATTGCAACATGTCGATGGCAGCATTTTTATGACATACAACTTCTTTACAGCAGCCTAAGTTGTTATAACACGTAACTCATTTAAATTTAAATGACTGAAGGCTGAAGGTTTGTAAAAAAATCACCAAGTCTTGTAAGGAAGGGTTGAATTCTTTACTATTTGAATAAGATATTAAATTTTTAATTTAAATATATTATATACATTTTTTACTTCTATATATAAACATTTAATTAAGTATAGGTTTTACATATAATTATTAACACAATTTTTAAAACAAATTTTGAGGATCCTATTTATCTTATAAAGTAGGATAAATAGGATCTATAATAGGATAACAATTTCCACATCTATAATTGATCTAAAATTGAAGACGTAAGTCTTAAAAAATATTATTAACTAATTAAGCAAAGAAAAGTCAAATAGAACTCCAGCAAGCATTCAAGAATTGTGGGGGTTAAATACATCGCAATAAATAGAAATGGATAGTTAGACGTCTTGATAGAGCGGGTGGATCATAATGATTTGTACAGCTATAAAACAGATGGAAAATAATTTCTTTCTAAAGGTAATAAATTAAAATGGACTTAAAGTAAAATTTTCTAGGGGCAAAATATTTATGAGTCATATATATACAATATTCAAATTTATTTTAAATAGAGTCATTTATAATTTTATGACATTTGGTAATTAGAATAAGGATTATGATAAATACCTAAATTCTGTGACTTCATCTAAGAATACAAATTATTAAAACTAAAATATTATTTTAGATTATTACTATCTTACATTATTACACACTTATTCTTTTATTATTACAAAAAATTCTATTAAAAAATAATAGAATAACGAAGAATCTAAAACTATTAATTAACATATTTTATTACTTTAGTTAATAACCGAATTTCAATAATTTTAGAATTCTTTTTTAAGAATTTCAAAAAATTGAAAAGTTATTTAGAAATTTAATTATATATACAATAGGCATTTCTTTTGTATATATATATATACATATATTTATTACATAATATTATATAATATAATAAAAGTATTAAAAAAATTTAAATAATAAGACAACGACATCTAGTAAATGAAAATAAAAAACATATAGAATACAATACAAAAACAGATAAGTGACAATTTTGATTATTTGTAGTCTGTCTTTTCTTTGTTTTTCTTTTATTAAAATCTCATCAAATCAATATTTTTTTTATGTTTTTAAAATGTTTTTAAAATGTTTTTTTTTTAAATGTAATAATGATTGTGTTAGAACAATAACTATTATAATAAAAAATGGATTTTTTTTTATTAGTTGTAATTTATGTTCTATCTACATAAAACTATTTTGTATGTATATATTCAAAACCTACTCATCTAATCGTCACTCTTTTAATCATTCAGTCACTCAAATCTACCTACAAAACTTTTGAACATTTTGTTGTTTCCTGAATCAATTTTACTACTACTGGTCATATGAACAAATAGAGTTTAAAGATTTTTGACACGTAGGTTTTTGATTCAATGTCTGGCTTTTGGTTTTTGATTTTTTTTTTTAATTAACAAAAGATCAAGATAAAGTGAGATTGATTCAGGAAAAATGAAATTATTGAAGAGGATTAAATTAAAGTTCTATAAACTTATGTTTGAATATTAAATTAGATTAAATGGCAGCTTTAACAGAATCTTTATATTTTTTGATAATATATCTTATAGTCGTAAATAAATAACTATAGGTAAATCCCTTTATTATCTTCCTTAAATTAAGTGTTTCCTGTGGTATTGAAATAAATCTTTTCTAGAAAATTACAAACTAATTTCCTAAACTTAAAGAACTCTTAAAAATGGTGACGGAAATATCGAATGACCTGTGATCTTTAAAAATGTATTTAGTAATTAAACCTTTCTTAAGTACTAGTTAAGTACAAGACTAAATTTAAGGAAGAGCTTTAAATTTATTAACTAAGTATTAGATAAAAAATTAATCAACTCTTTAAAATTATATTTAATTATCTTCATTTTGAAAAAAATTTCACAGTAATTACAAAAAAGTATTTAACACAATTTAACATTGTAATTTTCTGGAACCTGATTACCAAGAAATGTGATTAAATTTCTAAAATTTACAATTAAATTTTCTTAAAAATTCTAAATAAGTTCGAATATACTATTATCTCACAATTATAAAATACCAATATCAAATTAAAACGATTTAAATAAATCGTAAATACAAAATTTAATTACTCATTCTTAATATAGTTACTTTGATTACTTTACGATTACTTTAAGATTTAAAAATCATTTACTAGAAAATGACAATTACTACAAAACAAACAATTAATTATAACCAATAAAAGATTGTAATTAATAGTCAATAAAGTGGAAATCTTTATTTAAATCTTCAAAACTCAATTATTTAAGTTTATAATAAAAATTCTTAAGTTCCCTTTATTAGGTATCCCAAAGTCAAATTATTTATTAGTATCTTTACTTATAAATCTCAAAAAAAAAAATTGTATTTGAAGATGCAGAAACGTTGTAAACAATCATTAATTCTCTGATGATTGTCTTTTAGAAAAAAAAACAGCCATGTACTTTTTGATCATTAATTCCTCTCAAATTACTATTAATTCCTGGAAATCAATAATATTTAATCAATCTATAAGGTATATTACACTGCTACTACACTGTGCTACCGTATTTTTTTCCAATAAAAATCTTTGATCCTTTTTCATCAAATCATAATTTCAATTTTACATAATATATATACGTGTATCTCTTTCTTTGTTCCTCTTTCATATTATTTGTTTGTCTCTGTTTAACATTTTCACCTTTTCATTTCCTTTTTTTAATCAACGTTTTTTATAGGTTCCATTCTATGCATACTTAATGAGATAACTTCAACCTGCAACGTGTATTTAATAATTAAAATATACTTTTCATATATATATACTCTAGTATATATATACGAGTGTGTGTATTTAAATGATAAGACTGAAGTGAGTGATGTTCTTCCGTTTCTTATGACAATACACAAGTACATATAGATTATATCACTCATTATCTATTCGTTTAATATTAAACACACCTCATATTTTTTATTATTAGTAGTCGTCTATAGCATCATCTTTAGTTGATTATTTAATTCAGTAAATCTTCAAATAATAAACTTAAAAACCCAACCCAAAGTAGACGACAAAGAAATACAACAGGGGAAAATTTTTGAATTGATCATAATTCAATAAATAATATCAGCTAATATTCATTTTTATTTACGAGTACTTATCATTTCTCTTCCCTCACTCAAATAATCGTGGTGTTCAATTCTTATTTTCTTTCCCTCACTTCTGATTCAAAAACAATTTTTTAATAGGGTCTAAATAAACGGGTCTAAATATAATAAGAGCTAATAATAATCAGTTTTTAAAAATGCTTTTGTTGTTCATTTCTTCGATTCCCAAAAGAAGTCAAAAATTGATTAGCGAAGCGTTATATGTACTAATAAAATATCAATTTTGCTTTTGAAGTGAAAATTAAGTAAGAGTCATCCACTGCTATTGTTTTTGTTTTAGGTAAGGTTTTAAAATCTTGAAAATGAAAATCTCGAAAATGAAAATCTCGTTTGTTTTTTTAAATTCTTAAATCAAAATTTCGATATTTCAAATTTTTGTTTTTTTTTTTTTAAATCTTAAAACTCAAAACCATGTTTCTTTTTTAATTCTAAAATCTTGTTTTTTAAAATTGAGAAAATCAAAATCTGGTTTTTTTAAAAATCTCAAAAACCAAAATCGCGATTTTTTCAAATCTCGAAAATCAAAACAACTTTTTTTTTAATCTCTAAAATCAAAATGTCGTTTTTTAAAATCACGTTTTTTTTAAATTTCTAAAATCAAAATGTCGCTTACCAAAATCAAGTTTTCTTAAAATTTCTAAAACCAAAATCTCGAAAATTACAATAACGGTTTTTCAAAATCTCGGCTTTTTTAAATCTAGAAAATTTTAATCTTGTTTTGTAAATTTTTTTGTAAATTTCCAAAATCAAAATCTCGTTTTGGTTTATTTTAATTCTTATTGTATCAGTGGCTCTACATCTTATGTAAAGGGCGTACCTGATTTTGATACTTCAAAAATTGAGATTTTAATTTTCGATTTTAAAAAAAAAACGATATTTTCATTTTCGAAATTCAAAAAAAAAAAGATTTCAAAAACCTTACCCTGCTAGATACAGGAACTACTACAATTCTAACTATGGCTATATGACAAAAGAAATTATATTGATTAAATCTTCAATTAAAAACTCATCTATACTTCAATCGAACCATATTGATTATTTTTTTATTAAATTTTTTTTAAAAAAAAAGCACGTTTTGCTGTTTTTTTTTTTTTTTAAATTATAATGTATATATTGTTGCTTGGCCCTTTTTAAAATGCAATTATCAAAGAAATTAATGATTGTACAACAGGAGACTCTACCCATGAAAAAAAAACATAAAATAAGTATGTCTAGACACAAGTTACAATCAAAAATGAGTAACTACCAAAAAGCAGAAGCAGAAGAGTAGAAGAGCAGAAGACCAAAAAAAATTAAAAAAAAAATTGATTTTTCCATTTCTTCCAAAAAAAAATTTATTTACTATACACCATCATCTTTTGCCTTCCCAATACCATCCTTTTGCCTTCCCTAAATTTATAAGTACGTATTGTACAATACATAGCATGGGTTCTTGTAAACATTTTTCAAGACACAATGTATATATACACTATTTATATACATATAAGATTAAATGTTGCATGTAATAGAACACGTAAATTAAATAATCAATTCCAAATAATATTTACTTACACAAAAATTACTATAAAATACAAAAAAAAATATCAGGAAGTATAAGAATTATTAGGATTCGTTTTGTATTTTGGACTCCGAATGGATGGATGAGAGAATTGGAAAATAACAAATAAAGCACGATTCTAGTTTTATTATTTATTTTGTTTATTTATATATATTTATTTATTTATATATTTATTTCTATATATGTATATATTTATATTTTTTAAATAAATACTTGTACTTATTTGCAAAACATCATTATAGTATTTACTATTCTATATTGAAAAGCCAAAAGTTTTATTTTCATTTTCAATTTTATTTTTTTTATTTATTTATTTAGAATCGAATTTGTTCTAATTTATATTTTATTGATATCATATTACAAATGTTTAAGTAGGTTCATTCAATTGATGTGAATTAAGAACTAATTGCATAAAATCACGCATTCCAGGTCGCAAAAGGGAAGAGCAAAAGTATAAGGAATTTAAAAATAGCAAAACATGCCTAAATTTATTTAAAACGAGGAAGAGTGTAGTAGAGTAGACTGTGCCAACTCTGGGATACCCGTAATATAATCATTATATCATCCGGTTAAATACTTTTGGTAAAATTTCAAACATACAGCTTTATTAGGGGTAGTGTAATGCTCATATAAAAGAAGGAGTTGTTTGACAGCTAATCGAACCCCCTGCAGTAGACCAACCACATTTTTCAGTAACTTTGACCATTACATTAAACTGTTTGGCAAAATTTTAGATACTCAGCTTTAATAATTACAGAGAAATGCTCATATAAAAAAAAAAATGGTATATCAGATACCCGAGCCCGTTGAGCAACCTGGCTGGATTAGCGATGACGGTTTTTAATAAAACCGATATGTTGAATCTCCTTCAATTTCTGAGCTATGGTAATTACGGACGGACGGACATGCATAGCTAAATCGTTTTTTTTTTCCGATTCTGATCCGATCCATACACTTGAGTCTATATCTACCTCCTCCTTCTCTGCGTCACAAACGTAATTGCAAATTTAGTATACCCTTTTGACTAATAGTCACACGGGTTTAATAAATGCTTAGCATCCGTAGATAAAATTAAAGTGTTCCATGCGCCAATTAAATCAGAATTTGTATATTTAGACAAGATTTTTCTAATGATTTATTTTTAGGGTAAAAGGAATTTGAAACATTTAAATATGCAATTAGATCCAAATTTTTATTTTAATTGGTATGTATACAATCCATTCTATGTAGATCTTTATTTAGAATATAATTCAAATTCCTTTTAATTTAGTTTATATTTACAGCCCTAAAGATTTAATTAATAAGGGTTGGACATATTTAAAAGTTATTCATTTAAAATTAATTATCTTATCCAATATCTTATCTTCTTATCTCTTCTACTTAAGGGTTTAGATATGGACTAAGTGAAATTTTTTATCTTGAATTATATTTTCACAGGAAAAAAAAAAAATAATACTACAGATATCAAATCATTAATAGATCAAATTTTTACATACATCTTGTTTTTGTAAGATATATGTAAGATTATTCGTTCTTAAATGTTTCTTATGTATGTTTTAAATTCGGTTTATATTGAAAAATTAAAAAGAGACCCAAAAATAGAGCAATTTTGTTTAGTTATATTCTTTGTAAGCGCGTTAGTTACTTTAAAACAAGATAGTATGTAACTCCAATAAAAGGTATTTATTAAGAACTGTGAAGCAAAAGAATAAAAACCATAATAAACCCCAAATAAAACAACTTTAAATGGAAATTTGCATTTTAATGATCATTTTAAAGCTAATTATTATATTATAATAATAAATATATCTATGATTAATTTAGACTATAAATCAATGTATATTTTAAAAAATATTAATTAATAACATTACTATAAGCATCATTAAATATATTGTAAACCATTAATTTTGAGACCGCTTTTACACAAATTATAACTTGCTGTTTTTTTTTATGTTTTGCAATACTGATATTATAATTAAGTACTTAAAAAAAATTAATACATAAAAAAAAAAGAAAATATATGTATATATCAATTTTAATTGCTCCCATTTTATTAAACCATTTGAAGATAAGTTATTGATTCGTGAGCCCCAAATAAGACGGGAAATTATGGTTTTTTAAATTTAAAATTCAATTTATTCTTATAACTCACTTTTTTTTTTACATAAAAGATTTTTTTTACACACTCATTTATCATTATATCAATAAAAGTTCAAATACAAGGAGTTGTCCGGGGAATGTAATATAATTAAGGTCAAACAAAATACAAACTCTAGGAGTGATTGTTTTGACATATTTGAAATATTTTGTAAGAATAACTGTAAGTACATGATTTTAAAAGCGTTTTTAGACGTCACATATCAACATTCGGAATCAATGAACATAAAACAGACCAATCTACCTAAAAGGGTTAAAAAAACTTTTTAAGTAATAATATTGTCTTGAAAATTTGTATTTTTAATGCATACTTATTATTTTTTATAGAAATTGAGTCATAAAAATTAAAAATATGTCAAATTCAATTTTTCGACGTCATAATTTGTTATAAATTGAATTTTCCTTGTTATTATCGGCTATCGTTTTATTTTTTTATGATTTTGACCATGAATGGAAATATTATTATACATATACCATATATAAATAGTATATACATACATATATACTTTTCCAAATGGAACATTATAAAATTTTTAATTAAAAATTTTAATTATAGTTTTAAAAAAAATTTCCTATCAAAGCGTTACAATATAAAAAATAAAAAAAATTAAAAAACAATGACACTAAATAATAAAGAAATAAAAAATTAAATATAACTATATATTGAAAATTATCATTGTCTCCTTCAATCAATTAAATTTTAATGATTTCTCAATTTGAAACAACCATTCAATATAAAAACAAAAAAAAAAACAATTTAATTGACTTTTTATTAGTAAATATAAACAATAAACCATTATAATCAATCTGATATCAATTTTGTCCAAATAAAGTCACTAATAGCTATAATAAACGATTTTTTATAATTATTTTAAATTCAATTTTAGGATTTTGTTTTGTCAATAAAGAATCTAAGGGTATGTTATATATAAGAATTACTTAATTAAAATAGATCATTATTTTGGAATTTTTTCAATAAATGTTTCCATATATTTCAAATTATGGAATTTAATTATTAACAAAGTTACTTAAATCATTATTTGAAATCTTATACCAAATAAGTAAAATTTAATAAATAGTGACTAAGAGTTTTAAACTAATTTCGACTTAAAATATATTTTGATTATTAATTTAGTTTAAGTCATATTTAGTTATTAAATTTAAATTAAACGACTGTTCTAAATGTTTAAGGAATGATTTTTTTGCTAAGGGTTGCTGGAAGCATCGAAAGTCGCCCAGAATCACACAGAAACACGGGGTTCATCTTAGGAGTGTTGAACTTTAACCAACTAAAATCACCCCCTTTTTTAAAACCAGACTTGGTATGAACCTTAGATACATATATACTGTTTGAGTTTTAGGCTCGGGATTGGAAAGAAAATGAGGGTTAGGATTAGGATTTAGGATTTATTTTAGATAAACTATTTGGATTTGGAATAATATTAGAACACACTTGGGATTGAAGATCATTAGCAAAGAAACAAAGGTGTCTGTAGCACTAAACTGAAGAAAACAGGAATGAACAAAAGTTTAAGTTATATCGAAAGCAAAAGTTTTAATAATTATTGGTTTAGAAGCTATTCTTAAATCCGACCGATTGTTGACAATTTACAGATGAAAGTTTTTAAAAAATTAAATTTAATTTAATCACAAATGTGCAATACCATTTAAGAAACTTCATAATATTTTACTTGGAATTTAAAAATATCTTATTACTTATAATTTATTTTGAAAAAAAAAATCTTATACAATACAATAAGAAATAAATTCTTAAATAAGAAATTCTAAATATAACATTCCATTTATAATAATTATTCAATAAACTACTGACTTAAAAAAAAAAACTAAAAAATATTAAATTATATTACTTATCATAATTTAAAATGCAAATTTTTGCATTCAGTGCAAATCATTTAAAAAAAAAACAAAAATTGTTTCTGGTATTTATAAAATCAATTACTTAAATATAATTTTTTTATTTTTAATTCCTTTTCTTTGATGGCCTTATGGCAAATTTTTACACAATTTATAATATACATATATTATATAAATACAATCTGGACTGGACATATATAAATAAATTTATTCATAAATTTAATTTAATATTTAGACAAGGCTATTTTCTATAAACAAAATAAATATTTCCACTGAAATCCGAATATAATAAAAAAATATTTAAAAAAATTAAAACAAAATATTTCGAATTAATTTCAATAAAATTTATAGTTTCCTACTTTGGTAATTAGAACAATATCATAACTTGAAAATACAAAATTGCAATTCAAAAATATTTAGAATGGAGTTTATAAATTACAATTTTAGAACATTTTTCTAATATTTATAAAAGGTTAAATAATAAATTATCTTAGACCTTTTAAATACATTGAGTTAGAAACATAAAACTATATCAAGGAAATTTAAGTTATTAAATAAAAGTTATTGATTAAATTATTATATTATATATGAAATACAAGTATGCGCACTAAAACCTATAAAGTGTAGTTTAAAAATATTTGTAATAAATCCAAATTTGATTTAAACTTTTCTAATCCAACAAATGTTTGTATCGGGATTCATTTCTTCGTAATAACGAATAAATTAAAAATAAAAGATTTACGTAAGCTATTACTTAAGAGCTTATATTATAATTAAGTTGAACGAATTTATAATAAATATTTATTTAAATTTAAAAATTAATAAAAACCAGCTAATATTTAGAAAAAACAATTAGAAAATCAATACAGTATTTTAAGCCTCCAATTTTACAAAATTTTCTCATTTTATTAACCCTTTTGTAGATAAGTAATTGAATCATAAATCTAGAGTAAGATTAAAAATTTTTATTTTAAAACTGTTTTTAGATTTTCAGAAAAAAATAAATTTTAATTAATTCTTATAACTCACAGTATAGAGTTTTGTTTTAAATTATCTAATGTTAGTCAATTTATCTATTAGAGTTTAAGTACAAGTAGTTTTCCAGATAATGTAACACAATTAGGGTTCAGTAATGTAATGGACTATGACTATAGACACTAGAAGTGGTTGTTTTAACATATTTGGTAAGAAATAATTGTATATGTTTCAAATAATTTAAAAAGCGTTTATAGCCATTACTTATCAAAAGTCTTAGTCAATGAACATAAAACAGACAACCTGCCTGAAGGGGTAAAAAAAAAACCTATTGTCTTGAAAATTTAATTCCCTCCAATTTTTTAAAAAATTTTTCTTCTTTAATTATCGCTTCGAAATCAAGTTGAAAAATAGAGTCTTAGTGGAAGCTACCTATATAAAAATAGTAAAAGACCGCTTTTAAAAAATATATAATCAATATCAAATTCATTTTTATTCTCAATCCCCATTTAAGCTCAATCTCTTTTTAGGCTCAATCTCGAATTTAATCTCAAACCAGATAACTATTACTTTAATTTGTAAATGAATTAAAACTAACAGTCGAAACTTCAGGAATTCTATCTGAACATGATAAAGATTTTTCCAACTGACATAATTTCACTAAAATGTAATTAAACCAATTATGAAATAATTATTAATTAGTAAAACTTTCATCAAATTTATCAAACTAAACTCTAAAATTCCGATAATTAAAAAAAATACGAATGAATTACATATCTGACAATGAATTCAGCAAATTAAGAAAATAACTATTCCAACTAATATTTGAAATTCCAAATGAACTCCTCCTGAATTTGAAATTCCAAATGAATTCCTTCTCCATTCTTTAATTGTAAACAATTTCGTTAACACCTTGGTTACTTAACATTTTCATAAATATCCAAAAAAAAATTTGTAAATAAGAATTATGTCAAACTATTTCTATAGTAGATACAAATTATATACAAATTACATGATTTCTGTTGGCGTCATATAGGACAACACAAAACCTTTATATATACAGTGAAAGCTCTCATAAACGGACACTCAAGGTTCTAAAATTTTCGTCCGCTTATGGGAATTGTCCGGTTAATAGAAAAAAAATTTTTATAACTCTTCTTAAATTCTTTATTAATTTTTTTAATAATGGTTTTTCAAAGACAAAATTATAATGGTAAAACAGCACAAAAACTAAATAACAAAAGAAAATAAAAATTACTACAAAAACCTAAACAAAAATTCAATACAGATTAACATTATTTGTTGAAATTACATACTACTATATTATATATTCTGTATGTACCTTCCATTCCAGAGTTTAAGAATTAGTAGACCTTTGAAAATAATTTGAAATCTTTGACTGCAGTATTTTTTCCTGGTCAAATTTTGATACATTATTTTCGAAATGTATTTCTAAGTTTTTTATATTAATATGTAAGAACCTCTTTATGTTGCAAATTTTTTTAAACTATCGACAGTTTTAAGGCTTCATTGTAGGTTTTAATTTTCAATTCTTCAAGAACTGGTGAACTTTCCTGTTCTTAACTTTCCTCTTATACATCATATTACTCACATTAAATAAAAAAAGCTTGCTCATAAATTAAAAGGCAGATTTTTTTGAAATTTAATGAATGATTTAAGTGTCCGCGTCCGCTTATTAGAGTGTTCGGTTAAAAGAATGTGTTTTGTATGAAAAATTTAAAAAAAAGAATACGTTTTGAAAAAACTGTCCGTCTTAAAGAGATGTCCGTATATAAGAACGTCCGGCTAAGAGAACTTTCACTGTATATACAAGCTACAAATTCAGAATAAAATACAAAATTATAACAAATTTTAATAACAAAATCAAAAAATAAAATAAAATTCTTACCTGTACTAGATACATTTTTGTAAATTTTTTTTTTTTTTTTTAATGTAAATGATCAACAATAATAATAAATCCACAAAAAAAAAAAAAATGGAATCAGAAGAATCAAAAAAAATACAAAAAAAAACCAACAAAAAAAAAATATAAGGTGAAATAATAGAACAAATTAAATGAATACAATTATAGGTATATCCTATAACAAGATATAATATATAAACGTAAGTATATTTTGTAATATAAACCTTTAGTTATATCTTCTAGTTTTTGTTGTTGTTTTTTCTTGTATATTTTTATTTTTACTATAAATAAAAATTATTCCTTTAAATATAAATTTATTTTTATTATTTTATTATATTTTTTTTCATTTAATTTACAGTCAAATAAAAATGGCATGATGATGTACAATAAATTACTGAAGTTTATTATTAAAAAAAAAAATAATAATAAAACAAAAATGACAAAAAAAAAATCAAAAAAAAAATTAGGTCATAATTATATAATTAATTATTTATTTTGTATTTTCTTTACTTGAGAAATAAAATTCCTTAATTTTCATTTGATTTTTTGTTTTTTTTTGTAATTGTATCTTCTAAATATCTTAATTTAGTTGTCATTTGAATAATTTTTGTAACGGTTTTTTAATGACAATTAAACGGAAATACGAAAAATAAAATGCACATTCACATTTGTTGTTGTTTTTTTTTTATAACAATCTCTGTACTTCTTTTGTTTTGATTTATTCTTTTTGTTTTGCACTTTTTGACAGTTATGACAATTTACAGTTATTAAGTATATTAACAAGATGTTATTATTAATTGAATTTAATTAATTTGTTTTGTTGTTCCACTTTTTGTTGTTTGTTTTTTTTTTTTTTAAATTTAAAAATAATTTTTTTTTTAATAATTAAAATTTTTTGCAAAATATTCTAAAACACTTGACAAGTTTCAAAAAAATTAAATTTTGAATAACCAAATAATTCAAGTGATAATTGCAATTTTTTTTTTTTTTTGAATTAATTTTTAAATGTCAAAAAAAAAATATATTGTTAATTAAAATTAATATAGAATATTGTGAATGGTTTTTTTTTTTGTAATAATATTATTGTTAATTATTTTGACAGTTTTTGAAATGACATTTATCAATGAAATTATAAATAAATTATAATTTAGAAAATGTCATTCAAAAAATTTAAATACTGTGAGAACACTTTTTTACAAAATAACTGTAACACTGTTTTTTTTTTCAATTTTTTTTAACTGTGTTCTTTTTTAACTGTGGTTGTTTTTTAGGAAGAAGTACAGAAGTTTATTATTATTTAATTATTAGGTATATTGGTTTTTTTTTTTTTTAAATGATGTTTAATTTTTATATTTAATTTATATTTTTTGAATCGATTTAAATATTTCGATTTTTGAATTTTTGAACTTTTTTTGTTAATTTTTTTTAAAATACTTTGTTGAAGTTGGTTTTATTTTATGTTATTGGAAAATTTGACACTTTTGGTTGATTTTTTTTTAATTGTAAACAGCTTTTTGCAATTGTAAATTTGTAATTAATATTTTGTTTTGGTTTTAAATAATATTAATAATAATCGTTTTGTTTTATTATTAATAATTGATTGTTGTTGTTGTATTAATATTAAATTGAACTTATAAAATATTTATTTATACTTAATATTAGGTTTCTTAATTAATAATTATATCGTTGAAATGTGTTGGAGAGTAAAATCTAATAGGAAAAAATTAGAATTTTTAATTAAATTTTTATTTAATTAATTAATTTAAAATAAAATAGCTCAAAATATAATTTATTTCTGGAAAATGTGTAGATAATTTTTAAGAAAATTCACTTAAATTGAATATTCTTAAAAATAAATATGCAAATGTTAATATCCAATAAAACAATTAAAAAAATACTTTATTTAATTTTTTAAATTATAATCGGTTTTGTTAAAGTTAATCTGATTTTTTTTTTTATGAATTATTTAATTTGAATTTAATATTATTTTAATTAATATAAGTATAATATAATTACATAAGTAATTAAATTTTAATAATTTTAGTATTTTAAACTGCTTTTGAATTCTACAAGAGCTAAATATTGTTTTCACCTAATTTTTTGTAATCCATAAAATATAATTAAAAAAAAATAATTAGAGGTTTCAATAATTGTTTTATAGATCTAGTAAATAATATACTGGAATTATTTTTTATATATATTTTAAATATATGCGAATACATGTATCTGTTTTAAATATTCAAAAAATATAAGTTATTTCATTATTTTAACAACTTGTAAATTTTTTTTAAAAATTGATTTATTATAGTTATATTAAAAATTCCGGTAATATACAAGTAAAATAGTATCATAATAAAAACAAATTTTACACTTTCTGGTCTATAATTAAATTTTTGTAGGCCATTTAATTCATTTATTCTTTACTATAATTAATATCACATGTAATAAATAAAATTCATTCAACTAAATTTCATTTAATTATTCATTTGATATTTTTGTTATGTAATTAATGAAATTATATTTCAATTATTTTATAAAATTTATAAAATTTTCCATTTATAAGCTAATTTATTTTAAATTAATTATTATTAATTAATATTTAATGTAATTTCCTTTTATTTTATGTAACGATTATATATTTAAGTGTTTTTAATAATGTTAAATTGATTAAAATTGTTTTTAATGAAATGAAAACATTTGCACATAATTTTCATATTTTTATATATAGTTAATAATTATTAAATAACTATTTATTATGTGTTATAAATATATACATATATATTATAATATATGTATTGATATTTTAAATCAAATAACTCTAATTCTAGTTTATTTTTTTTTTAATTTAATTTCTTCCTGGTTATCTAATTACTTTTCATTTATATTTTTTTTTTAAATACTTAATATGTAATTATACAAATTATCTTTGACCACCAAAAACAATTATGTCGTATATCAAAAAATTCAAATTTTAAAAATTATTAAATTGAAAAAATTTGAAATATTTTGTAAGAATTTAGAATGTATGGAAAAACTTAATATTTAGTTTAACAAGTTTCAATAATATTGCCTTCATTATAAAAATTGTTCCAAGACAGAAAAAAATGACTCTTGTGATCTTTTAAAATGTCAAATTATTATGAAACAATAATTTTAAAATTAGTAAAAGCAAAAGTTGAGCTCAGTTTTATCCAAAAAATAAAATCTGTTAATAAAAATAAATTATCAATGTTAAGAAAATAGTTGTCAATGTTAATTAAATTTGACAGGAAAATCGTGCTTCATTCTCATATTTTTTTGTATTTAACTCATATTTTAAATAATGTGATATACGACTAAATAATAATTGGTTGATAACTACTAAGTATTATATAATGTATTATGTTATTTGAATCTTCTTTAGATTGTTTAAACTAGGTACATATTTATTTTGATTTTTATTTTTTTTTATTTTGTAAGTCTACTATAGAATTCTAATTGGATTAACTAAATATTTATTTTATTCTTTTATTTACTCTATTTACTTTTTTTTTTTTAATATACAATATTATATTTATATAACTTATTTTTTTATATACTCTTATATTTATTATTTATTATATATTATTTCTTAACGTTTATTGTTATATTTGGGTAAATAAACTTGAACCACACTGTATATATGTATATAAATTGTACACAAATTACACATTAAAATAAAAAACAAATAAAAATCAATAAAAAATACGTTGGATATAATCGTATTTAAAAAGTTATGGAAAACAATACTATTTTTTAAAAAAACTCTTTTTTTAATATTAAATTTTTTTAGTTAATAATAAAACTATTTTTTTTAATAAAATTGTTTATAAAATTGTTACGTGTGTAATCAATCTTAGAAACGCACATTTTTCTTTTTAATTTAGGACAATATTGATCAAACCAATCGTTTTGTCTGTTTTTTTTTTACATTTTAATTTAAAACTAATTTTGAATATTAAAAAAATAAAATAACATTAAAAAAGGTTAATAACGTTGTTATTATTTTTTTTTTATTTACTTTTATTATTGATTTTGAACGTTAACTTCGTTTTTGGTTATTTTAAAATATCTTAGCAACATTAACCAAACTTTTTTTTTTTTTATTTTTTTCTTAAATTGAATTAATTTCCGTTAATTTTTATTTTTTTCATTATTTTTTTTTTAAAAAACTTTTTTCTTACACAAAAATATAAATAACAGGTAAATATTTCGTTTTTCATTTATTTTAAAATGTTAACCGCTCACGACCAATGTCTGCAGAGTAATGCAAAGCATATGAAAAATTGAAATTGTAAAAATGTTTGAACACAACTCAAGTCACCACACCATACAACATACAACAACGAATATGACGCACCATACAATCAACTAAAACTTCAACTAAACTTCCAAAAATGAATATACGATACAATTTTCTTATTGTTGTTTATGGTGTTTTTTTTTTCCTTTCAATTTGAAATTGTTTTGTTTTTTGTTGTTAGAATGTGTGTGTGTGTGTGTGTGTGTGTGTGTATGTATGTATGTAAGAAAATGTTGACAAGAAAAATTAAAAAAAAAAATAATAAAAAACAATAATAATAATAATAATTGGAAAAATCATAGCAACATAAAAATGGCCATAACAAATAAATTATATGAAACAATTTTTATTTAAATTTTTATGTTATTATAGTATTAGTACACATTTTATAATACTAATGCTGTATGTGTATATGTAGTATAAAAATATATTTTATATATGTGGTTTATGTAGTGGTTATTTTTATTATTATTATTTAAGTGCAATCTGCATCATAATATGAAAATTGAAAACCAAAAATTTATATGTTGCAGAGTAATTATATTGCATATGGTGTTTATATACATTTTTTTTTTGTTCACAATATTCACATATGAAAAAAATGTACCTAAACTATAAGTAAATGAAAATATGTTTACAATAATTGTTATTGTGGTCAGGGTTAATTGACATTTGAATTTCTTCACATGACTCTTGGATTTTTATTTCATATGTTGGCTTTTTATTTGCATTTTGAAGATATTGAAGGTTTTCGAAAAATTGTTATGGGGTGGTTTTTTTTTAAAAAGTTATGTTTGTAATACGTTTACAGTGACTCAAATATTTTTTAACAATTTTGCATTGTTGGAAATTTTTATTAAATATTTATTATATATTTATTTATTTTTTTTTTAAATATTTACAAGTGCAAACAATATATTTGAAATTCGACTGGCCCTTTTTCCTTACGAGTGTAGGCCAACAGTCAACACTATGTATTAATTTTATAAGTAATATTATTTATTTTCTTTATATCATTTTTTTTATATTTTGCTATATATATTTGGTTACCATGGAGATTTGTAAAGAAAAATTATTTACACAAAAAATTTTTTTAATTAAATATTTCATGAACCGTACAAGAATCGAACCATCACCTATTCGTTCAATAAGCCAAGTGTTTACCCACTACATCATCGAAGCCTCATTTATTGTAGAGGTATATTAAAAGATCCATTTGGGTTATTAAAATTTAACCATAATTTAAAAATTGATTATTAAAATTTAAATAATAATTTGTAGACTCCTTAATGACAATCCGCCATGTACCCGATTAAGGTTATGGAATAAGAACTTAAAGTCAAATTTGGTAGTATACTTATGTTAGCAGATTCAGAAATTTAAACAGATTTTTAATAGAATTTAATTTTTAGAATTCAGTTTCAAAATTTTAAGGGAAACTTCAAATCTAATCTCATATTTCTATAACCAGATCTCTAGATCTTAATTGTTCATTACTTTTACGTAGGATTACATCTGAAGACGACAAATAAATTACTAAATATATTTTTAAAAACCCATTATTTTATATTGTTTATTAAGGGCCACTGCATCTAAATTAAAAACATTATTTTTAATTAAATTTTTAATATTTACACAAGTTATAACCTATAACTTTTACCACATGGTTATTTTTTCATTATCAAAAATTTGGTATCTGCAGAATTCAATTAGGTTAATTATTGTCAAAGTGTAATTTTGAAATTTTTGTAATAAATTTGAAATAAATTTGTACTTTGAAGCCATACGACTTTACGAGTGCATACAACAGAACATCAATTAAGGGTAACTTTTATAAAACGCAATATAAACTACTCTCATTAAGGGTTAATTTTCCATTTATAATGAAATTTTATTTAAATTCACCCACACCTTGCGATAAAACCATAAATAAGATAAAAAAGCAACAACAACAAACGATTGCAACATCAAAACACTCTAATTAATATGTAAAGTTCAGTCCAGGTGTAATATAAAATATAACATTTAAATTTAAGTATATACTTAGCTAAACTATATGCAGTCGTTACATTAAACATATTATATATTCACATTTCGTACATACTATTGTAAATATACATACTAAATAAAATATAAAAAAAGTTCCCAAACATTTTAATTTTGTCCCTCAACATAAGAAATTAAAAAAAAAAATTATTGTAAACAATAACAATAAGAAAACACGTGTTAATATCAGATTTTGTGTTCACCTATACCTTATTTAAAGTCAAAGTATAGGTGAACACATACATATACATAATATAATTTTTACCTGTGAGATAGAAATATGATCAAGTGACTTATTTAAAAAAAAAAAAAAGCGAAAATAAAATGTTGCCTATAAAATATTTGCTATACATATTTTATGTTTCGATATTTTTTATTTGTTTATAAAAAATATGTTTATATACATTTTGCACAAATGTTTTATGGTTAAATGCTTATAAACATTTCCCCTCTTGAAGCAAATTAGTATTAGTGAAAATTTAAAATATGTTTCAGAATAATGTTGCACAAAATTAAAAAACCGCGTTAAATTTTATATTTTTGTTTATAACACAGGTTTAAAATAAATAAAATTGTACAAATTTTCAAAGTATTTTCTATGTATGAATACCTATATATTAGGAAAGTAATTATATTTAACGGTTTAAGGAAAATTTAAGTTTTTAAAAATAACGATCTTATATGTTTCTTAAATTCAGAAAATGTTTAAAGGAATTGGAAATAGACTTTTGTGTTCTAATCCGAGTCTTCATGGTTATATGAACTTATCCTATTTGAATTTGAATTTCAATATTCTTTAATTGGGCAATTTCAATTAAAACCGTAATAATTTATTAAATAAAACACGAGATAAGAGTGAGTATGACATACTTTACATTATTATAATCATAAGAAGTACTAAAATTGATTATACGTACCTTAAATATATTTTTAAACACCCAACTAAATATTTACTTATTTTTTAAAATTTATTTTTAATTAAAGATTCGCATACCAAAAGTTGTTTTTTTTTTTTATTGTAAGATCTGGGGTAGGAAATCTTGAAAAGGTCGTCAACAAAGTGAGAAAGTGAACCATGGCTAGATTACTTTGATATTTCTGTCATAATTAACAAATGACTTCAAATTATAATGTCGCGATGGAGTCAAATGTCAACAGTAATTAAAATGCTTCTATATTTTTATAAATACTTATGTATATATATGTATTTACTTCAAAAAATATATACAATACGTAATCTTAATTATTTATTATTAGTGATTAAGCATTGCATATTGAAACTACAATATTGCATCCTCAATTTCAGATTGTTAACATTGGATTCAACTTTTAAACTTAAATCTAATAAAAAGTCTATATGGTTCAGCAACATTTTAATTTTTAAGCAACAATATTGCAATGTCAATTACAAGAAAATGCATTGTATTGTAACTAAATGTTGTTGTTTTATTTATTTTCAATCTTAATGTTTTGGTTAACCTAGATAAATTTTTGAAATAAATTAAAACAAAACTAAAAATAAAAGAAAAAAAAGAAAATGAAATGACAACATTAATATTATCTCAAAACAAGTCATACTTAAAGTACAATGCCCCAAAAATAAAAGTAGAAACAAAAAATATACAAAACTAACAGGTAAAAGAAAACAGGGAATGGAAAAGACGAAGGGTTTTTAAAGAAGCACATTTTAAAAGCAACACAAATGTTCCATAATTAGTTTTGGATTGGAATTTATTGGAAATTTGGTTAGAAATTTATTATATAAGAAAAATTTTAAAAAATCCCGGAATCTGTCTTCAATTAAATTAAATAAAGTCTTCGTAATTAAGAAAAACTGTTAGCACACGTTAAAATAATGTTGGGGCATTTTTTTTATATATTATTACAAAAAACTATGGACAAGTATTCAAAATTAAGGCACAGGTGTTTAAAGATTGCAAATTTTGTAGATTTCGACTTCTTGCAGCTCCTAAAGTGATGTTCATACTAAAAGCTTTTCTTGGAAACCCTTAATACTTCTAAGATCTAACTCCAGAATTTGTAGTTCTTAACTTAAATTGTTGAAAAGATAAAAGGAGTCAAGAATTTTGCAAAAATTGAGTTTCGAATAACAGTAAATAAAAGTACCGTATGGCAACCCTATTTAATTTTTTTTACATATACAAAAAAAGCTTATATGGAAACAGCTACCATTTCGCGTTTCAAAATTGAATAAATCCTTATAGAGCTTTTGTTATAACAATTTAATTATAGGGCTTTTCTCAACTTTGGTGGGCTGTAGGTTCGTAACGGATAGGGCTACAGAAAAAAGTTCTTTCATGAAATTAATTTTTTTTACAATATCTCCTGCTATTGTTAAAATTTCTTTTCTTTATTGCAAATGGTGTAAAATTTTTGTGAACACACACACGAATGGACGAGTGAAACTATATAGTTATAGGCACATTTTTCTTAAGATTTTTTGAAAACATACCAAAACAGAGCAACAAAACTCATAACAACAACGACAACATCGCATTTTATATGATAGTACGTATGTAAATTTACTTTTAAATAAAAATTTTTTTTTTTTTTTTAAAATGATAAAAAATTGAAAAAAAAACAAATAAAGTTTATAAAACAATAGGATAGCTTTTTTTTTATAGGTTTTATCGCGCGACAAGTCTTTTATTTCTATTGCTGTTTCATTTTTCATTTCAATTTTTTTTTTTTCAATTTTAAATGACGTATGAATTGTTTAGGTTGTAAGCTCTTATTACAAAATAATAAAAAAAAAAAAAAAAAAAAACACCAAACTAGAAAACGGTATGGTCGCTGATTCTTGCAAATTATACAAGATACAAAACAATATATTTATAATATGAAAGATACATTTCAATTTCAAGATTTGTTTTTATTTGGATGCAGGCGTAAGTACTGCACGTATAGTTTTTCCTGTTTTTATTGAAAAATTAAAAATAAAACTGTATATAGTTTTGCTGTGGTCTTCTTTTTTTTTTTTTTGAATTTTGTAGGGTAATTAAGAACAATATATCCGGTTTTATTTTTTTTATTTTTAAATTAACTTTGAATTGTTCTAAAAATAAGAACATTCTTTTATTTAAAGTTCTGTTGTTTTTTAAAATATCATAATTGCAAATAATGCCAAAGCACATATAAAAGCTCATATGAAATACTAAATAGAATCTACTCGCTTTACATTCAAATTTTCAAAACAAATTTGAGTCGATCGGTAAGCATTGACTATTTTTATCAATTTGCATAAATTAAGGGATGTCCCGGAAAACCGGAAACGGAAAACTTAAGAGCGAAGTAAAGTAAAATTCAAATTATTGAGACGTACTTCCAATCTTATTATAATTTTAAAATTTGCACAAAATTACATCAATCATTTTGGTTCAGCCTCGGTTTAATATGATTATTTAACTAAGTAAAAAAACAACAGTAAGTCGATGAAACCGATTTTTAAAAACCCTACAGTTGAAAAATTCAATTAACAGTTATACGAACCCCGATTTCAACTTAATATCAGATATCAGCAACATTAAGCAAACGGAAATTTCAATTTTCAAACTTTATTAATTTTAAAGATATGCTTATAAGGTTTAAGGAGGGCTGTGACAACTATTCGAACCACTACTTTCAGTCCTCTCAAATTTTAGAAACATCCGAAAACCGGGCAGAACACTATTGTACCAAATTTCGAGTTTCTTATCTTTGTCAATTTCGAAGATATGCATATTAGGTCTCGGGAGGAGTATGGATGGTAGCCCAAACCATCACTCTTATTGATCCCAAATTTTACAGGCATAAAGAAAATAGAAAGAAACACTCTTGTACCAAATTTGAAAATTCAATCTTTATTGGTTTCGAAATTATGTTCGTTTGGGCTCGATTCGCTCAAAAGATTTGAAAAAAAATCCAATTTCGCCTATATGAACGCATTTCTTTCGTCATTAATCACATGCAGTATAAATTTCATCAAGATAGCATTATTATTTTTTAAGTTATCTGGCGTACGAATGGATATTGCTAAATCGACTTAGGACGTAATGCTGAACAGGAGGTGAAATCGACTCAGGGGTTAATGCTGATCAAAAATATACAATTTTCTTTATCTAACTACCTGCCTTTTCATCGTAACAAACACCATACTCATAATATGAATAAAAAAAACAATAAAGGGCTAATCCATAAAATTTCTAGGACATAATTTTTTTTTTTAATTCGATCACTCATCTAATTTATCAATTTCATTTCGGCGTATTAAAGCCTGCAAGGAATACAACAGTTTTATGAAGGTTAATAGGTTGTAATTCATCATTAGAAAATTGTACCTACATTACATGGTTCGAGTATTGAATATAACTAACTTTTAAATTGTCATCATCTTTGAATTAAAGCTCTATAATCTTAATTTCAATTCTTTAAATAAAATTATTTATGCAAATTACTTTTTTATAGTTTTATTACAAATGCGCCAGATTGACAGATCTAGATCAACTAAAACATGGTTTTGATTCAAACTGATTTCTATCACATAGTTTTGATTTAAAGTATTTTAGTTAATAACTAAATAATTACTTGTGAAATAGGTATACATATTAATTATTTGCTTACATAATTAATTTTGTTAAATTTTTCCATTTATGTTTCATATAAAAATATGGGATCACCCATAATGATTTCCATTTATTATCTCTCATCGCGTTATCATTTGGAATGTTTTTTTTTCGTTTATGCATTTGTCAATAATTAGTACAAATTACTAACTATATATACCAAAGTATATATATATAGTCGTACCTTGCCGCCCTAAAATTAGTCATCGCATATCCTAAATATTTTCCCTTACAAATTATATTGCTCTTGTATGCTATCTTTATTATTTTACTTTAAAAAAAATTCAATATAATAAAAAAATGTTTCATAAAATGTATAAAAACTGTCATAAATTTTTTTATATTTTCTTCCCATTCTAACAATTAACAAATCCGTCTTTTTGTTTCGCTGCTCTGAATTTGTGTAGTAGCAAATGAAAAGATAATGAAAAACTCTTCAAACTAACAATAAACAAAATATGAAGTTCATTTTAACAAACTTACTTCCTGTTGTGATTTATTGCCCTCCATTTTTACAAAAAAAAAAAAAAATGTAAAATAAAATATAAAAATAAAATATGTATAATAAAATAGAATAATTTAAAAAAAAATACCAAATTTAAAATAGTTAAAACAGATAATAAAGGTATGCAGATTAAATTTTTCTTTTTTTAAATTACATATATGCGCGACTTTAATACGCGACTATCGCCAGTGTGTCGTGAATACATGCAACTGTCAACAAAATAAAATCAGAAAAACAAAAAACCCAAAATTAATGTGACCAGATTCAAAGCACAAAAAAACAGTTCGGGGTATATATTTTTATACTCTGTGCTTAAAATAGGTATAGATAGGGGTAGATATATTAGGTTTGGTATGTAATGTTTGTAATCAATAAATGGCAGCAAGTCAGCGTCATCAGCTGACCAGAGGCACCATTTGAACCGATTTAACTATGTTAGTCCGTCCGTAATGAATCTTTATTGATTAAATAACAGTAGATTACCAATAGGAATGACGAATAAAAGACGGGGTATTTTAATAGAAAAATCAGATCGTGGGTAAGAATTCTGTAAGTTTCCAAACGAGCCGAGCCAATGACATATCTGTTATAAAGGTTATGGTAAAAGCTTTACATTCGATGTAGGTGTATTTTGCAGCCATATTACTTTTCTGTTTTCGAAAATTGGATTGAATGTGAGTTTTGTTTCTAATGTAACTAATGTATGCCTTCTAGGGGCATATGTATAACTCTGTAACGAAGAAATCTTTAAAATTAGCTGAAATAGTTTTCTATCATTGTAAGTCCCTGAAATTTGAGATGAATTGAAGTTGCGGTACTTGTAACTGCAATACGCCTTTTAATGCAAAACTAGCATGGTTCAGATATGAACTAGAAGTGTAGTACTTACTATAAATTTTGATATTTATATTAAAGCTTTTAAGTTATATAAATATTTATTTAGGTGTGGAGTATTAATGAGCTGATTACATGAAAATTCTAAAAATTTATTCTTAAGTAACCGTTCTACATTAACCAGAATGTAATACATAATTAAAAAATAAATATAGGTAAGAAAATTACTCAGATCTATCAAGCGACAAGCAGGTTGCAGCATAGATGCATTTACTATGCAGTACAGAATTAAAATTCACTCAGAAGAGTTTAAGAACTAACGTAATATCACAAATCAGTGAATATGGTCAACTTACTATAATAAAACAATAAAACAAACACTTTTCTTTTTTTTGTACATTTCTCTCAAAAACGTAAAATAGAAGCGCCACTAATTTTTGATTTGTTCTTTTGTTATTTTTGTTTTTGTACATTACGCTTTCTTCCGGAAATAGACGCAGTAAAACCAAAAATTGTTTTTTTTTTTTTGTATAATCTCTGCAAGTACAGACGTAAAAATATTTTAGGGTTTCACAGTGTTTGAATATGTTGATATATAAATTTCTTATTTTTAAATATTGTTCTTTTTTTGTTTTAATAAATTTCCATCACGTAAATGGTAAAACAATGTTAGCTGTCATCAGCGCGCATATATGAACGCAAATATCATAAAAACATTTTAATCAACTTCGCATTTTTTGATACCAAAATTTCAATGGTTATATTCAAAAAAAAAAAAAAATATAGAATTCCCATGCAGTTCACATCCATTTATTATTTTTATTGTTAGTTAAAAATTTAAATTTAACACATTCTTTTAAACGTTGGAAGAAAGAAAGAGCAATTGTTAATAAAAATAAAAGCGATGACACATTTCTTTTGAATTTGTTTGACGGTGGCTGCTGCAATCAACGAACGGCATTGAATTGAATGTGAACTTTAAATTTTAATGACATTTTAATTTTTAATACATATATGTATATAATATATAATATGTAATTGTAATAAAATAAAATAATAAAGAAACAAATTAGCATTAGTACGTATATATTAAAAAAGTAATGATAAAAAACCTGGGGTTTTTAAAAAAGCACATTTTCAAAATAATAAAGTGTTTCATACTCAGTATTTTATCGGAATATAATGTTCAAGCTTCAATATTGACGTTTAAGGGACTGTAAATTTTTTATTTTAAAGTTCAAATAGCCCTTCAATGGGGAAGGTTGCCAAATTTCTCAAGGACCTAACTTATTCTAACCCCCCCCCCCCCCTCTCCCACTCCATTTTTGTAGTTTCTAGGAATTAAACCAAAATTTGGAATTTTACTTAGAATTTTATTATCTAAGCAAAAATGGGTAAAACTGAGAGACACTTTCTTCAATTTAAGGAACAGCTTTTAAATTTAAGAAAAACCTTTAACATATGTTAAAATATAATGTTGGACCTTCAAATTTTGTATACTAATAAAAATAAAATTCGAAAGGTATTCAAGTTACAAGTGCTTAAAAATAGCAAAATTTCAATTTTCGAGCCCTTATAGCTTCTAAACAGGGGGCTTAACAAAAAAGTTTTGTTAACCGACTCCTTCTAACTTTTGAGGATCTTACTTCTCCCAAAATTTCAAGACCCTATCTTAAACCGTTTAAGAGATATGTGGGACCAAAAATTTTGCAACAATTGAGTTTTATATAATACTAAATTTTAGTACCGTATGGCAGCCCTTTAAATTTGATCGACACATTTTTGTTAAGTCTATAAAAGCAGCTCTCTTATACCGTTTTTGGATTGAAAATAAACTAAACAGAACTCATGTTATATATAGGGCTTTTTCCAACTTTGGGGGGCTGTAGCCCCGTAACAGGTGGGACTACAGAAAAAAATTCTTCTACGAAATTATTTTTTTTTGCAAAAACTACTCATGGTTAAAATTTCTTTACTCTATTTCAAACGGTGTAAAAGTTTTTGTAAACATATAGGCGGACGGACGGACAGAGTGAAGCTATATAGGCACATTTTTACAAAATTTTTTGAAAATGTGCTAAAAATTTAATGTACGGAAAATTATTATATAGTAATTTGAAGTTTTGTATTATTTTATAATACTTTGTGTAATTGTCACTTTGTTACTATTGAATTTTTATTGCGGTTTTCAAGTACAAATTATTTAAATAAATTTTAATATAAATTTAACTATTATTTTTTTAAAGTAGTATAGCAGTGAAGAAGTCTGCATGTCGTTAGACGAAATACTGGTATTTGTAAAATTAAATAATTTTAGTGAAATTAAAAAGAAACTCAGGTGTTTTATTTCTATCATACACATTTCACTTATTGTACCTTTGGAACATTTTACCAGAGTTTTTTATATTGTGATTTATACTGTGTTTAATTTATATTGTGATTCTTTCAAACTTTGCTATTAACTTAGTTTTGAAAATCCTTTAGAATTTTTAAATAAAGTTTCACGTAATCTGAAATTATTCCTAGAACAGACCATATTATCATAAGCTTGTAATGGCGACGGGGAAATTATTTTAAGGGCAAAGATACAAATTCACATTTTTTAGTGAATCTATTTTTGTATATCCGTACTAACACAGTTCTAAGGCTTTACAAAATTTGCCATACTGTTTGTGGCGGCGGGAAGGAGAGGGTATAGATATAGACTTGAATGTATAGATTGGATCAGATACGGAAACCAAATCGATCTAGTTACGTGTTTCTGCCTTCGTGTAATTCAAAACCAAAAAGAGTTAGGATTTTAAAATTTTCACAAATTAATTTTTATATATATGCAATTGAAATTCAGAAAATTTGCTTAACGGATTTGTAAAGTTTCTATACAAATTCTTTTTTTTTATATGAGCATAACTCTGCATTTAATAAAGTTCGGGTATCTGCATACTTTCCAAAAGAAGACCAAATGTTTGGTTAGATTAAAGTATGTGGGTCCCGGCAGCTGTTATACAAATTTTTTTTTTATATGAGCATAAATTAATACCTAATAGAGCTGAGTATATATAATTTTGTAAAAAGTAATAAAGTTAAATGGTCAACATCACCCCAAAATGTATTTGGTCAAGAGCAAAAGGTTCGAAATATTTTGTATATCATTTTAGACATAACTCAGACACATTGTCAGACACTTATCAAGAGTCTGAAAAGTCATATGTGAATGCAGTCTACTCTATACTCTATTCCTAATTTTTTCTATATATCAGTTCACACTTGAATTGTACCATATACTAAAACGTGGATGAAAAAATCTGATCTAGAAAAATATTTAAACTTATTGTTTTTTTTCCCATAAAGTAATTTTACACATATAAAACTAGAATCAATTAAGTTTATAGTGTGACACTCTATTAAAAACAATTACTTTGATAACTGATTACTGTATATACTATGACTATTCCAGCATTCTTATTTTAATGAATATTTTAGATAGCCCAGTTTTGAATTTAAGTCTTTGTATCTAATGAAAAATATAATTATAAAATGTATTCATAAAATTTAATGATTTTGGAAATTGTTTAAACATAATGACTTTGAAAGTACTTATAATGTTAAAATTATTTAATAAAAATGTTGAACGTGAAAGTTGAATTTTATTACCATTAAAATTTGTGAATATGTTGTGGTATATTTGTAACATATAAAAATAAATATAATGTAACTTAAGATAATTGTCAAATTTTTTTAATTTTTAAAATTATGTCAGCTCTATAGAATATATAAATTGGAATCAAGGGCAATCGGACTAATGGTTATATAAGATGGCACTTAAGTAATGTTAGGATTTATTTAATAAATCACTTTTGTCTTTTGATTTTAGTTATCGTTGGCAAATATATTAAAATTTAGATTATAATTTGTTAAATATGTTCACATATGTTCACTAATTTAGAACGCATACCAAAAATTCGACTTAACTTTCTCTAAATAATGTTGTTTAATTCTAAGTTCTTAATAGAGTTTACGAGATTACCGATAACAGAAGAAGAATTTGGATAAGTACATTGAATATTGAAACTCAAAGAATAGTGTTTGGGTTGACACATAAGCTGTTATAAAATAAGTTTGAAATATTTTTAAGTTAACTTCTGGGTGGCACAGTAATTAGAATTTCATGCGAAATCACGGGTTTGAATCCCAGTGAAAGTGAAAAAACTTTTCTGGTTTTCAAATCGACTCAACAACCATTCGCCTGTGGGTTCAAATTAATTGCTTAATTAATGATTAATAATTATATATCTTTAATAAAAAATACATTAATATAACAATATAAACAAATAATTTAATTGAATAATATAACTCACAGATATAGAATACCATATAACTCAAACACAAAATATTACAATAAAAACAAAAATAGAATTGTATCTATTGAAAATTTAAGACGGCTCTACATGTTATAAGGCCTAGTGCTATCTCATGTTGAATTTGTATGTGGAATTCATTAAGATCAATTCTAATAACACGAATATAATATGACTCTTTGTTCCAACATGTACATATGGTATAGACAGGCTTATTAGCCTAACAGTTGAACAGTTAGCGCTTAAAAAAAAAGGATTACATTTTGGAAATTTGTTCATATATGTCCACCATTTTAGACTGCATAATTCTTTATTTTAAGTTCTTAAAATGAGTGCATAAAGTTAGCTATAGTTGATGAAGAAATCGGATACCTTGAATATAGAAACTTAAAGCAGAGCGTTTGGATTGACAGATGACCTGCCATAAAATTAGGTTAAACTTGTAGTTGAATGCCTGTTTCTGTTAAGGTGACTGTTTCTTCCATTCTACTTCCCTGATTTGGCATTCTCTTTAATTCCCTATTTTTATAATTTTTGAACATCGCACTAAATCGCACTTATTACATCTTTAACATTATTGTAACAAATTATATTTAAATTAAAACAATAAAACATTATTCGCATATTATTATTATTGTTATTATTATGTTGACAAGCAATTTCTACAACTTATTTCTACAACGTACATGTATAACACTTACCTATAAATATAAATTTTTATTACAAATTGCATTTTTAAATTTGTACCATTATATTTAAATTGCAGTTGTTGGTTTTTTATTTTTCAACCACACCTGTGTATAATTAAATTTTACACCTTAACTGTAATTTAAAAAAAAAAAAAAAACAAAAGCAAAATAACTTATGTAGCAAATTACAAGATATACCGAAGGGGAAATAAAGTAAATTATAACATCAAAAAATAAAAAAAATTGTAATAAACTTGCATAAATTTGGTAAGTTTAATATTACATGCGTTGGTGTTGTTACATATGAAAAATGTCAACCCAATGTCTGTCAAGTTTATTACAATTACATTATCATAAATCACCTTAAATCATTTTCACCTATGCATTATAACAATCATTTCTGTATACATAATCATAAGTCATATTCAAAATTAGTGAAAATACATTATATTCAAAATAGACAATCGCATTTATCCGATCGCAAGATCGTTACAATTTAAAATTATTATTGTCGTCGTGATCTAATAGATCTGATCCGATCCAGTTATTCATTCATGAAATTTAAATATGTAATGACATCGTCTAGAAAAAATGTTTTTTTTTTTTATTTTTTATTTTTAAATAATTAACGAATGTTATTTATATATGTATATATATATACTTCGTTACTTTTAAAACTGTATAGTGTATACTAACCGATACCAGACAACACTAGCATCGCATCATATAACAATGTGGGTAAATGAATTCCACCCAGAATTTATAAAACGGAGACTAAAAACAATTGGTAATAATTATAAAAACAAAGAAAAACATTACATGGTTTTTGTTTATTTTTTTTTTTTTTTTTTTTTTTATAAAAATTACCATTTTCTGAACGATATTAAAAAACAAAACAGTATCGATGTCATTGTGTGGTGTCTCATATAAAAGGAAGAGTAAATAAAACAGTATAATAGCGCAACATAACCGCCACTTTTTAATTTATAAATTAGTAAGTAGTTCAGGGTTTTGAAAACTTTTAGTTTAAGTGATCATGAAAAAAACGATTTCAGTGTTAACGCTCAACGCTCACTCCACTTACCCATCGCCGCTTTATAGACACCTTGTAAGGACGATCATCTGTTACAAGGCAATGTGCGAGTGCGACAGATGCTCATCCATACATAGTGAAATGACGAAACACGGCTTATTGAAATTCGTTTGTTATGCGTACATCGCGATTATGGGATCAGTTACCATGTAATGTATTTTTTAAAATTGGTAGTTTATTTATGTTCGATCCAAAAAAGTTTAAGAAGAACATTAGCATCTATCTTCATAATATCGCCCGAAAATGTTGCTCTTTATCGAAATTAATCCATAATTCCCAATTCCTACCGCACATTTCCTTTCCCAATCCCGATTCTTAAAATCAAACGATACATATGTGTTTAAGTCCCATTCCAAGTTTTTTGTCGTTTTTTTTTAGTTTATTAAAGTCCAACTCTACCTCAACGAACCTGTTTAGTGATTCTTAGTGGCTTTCCATTCTTTCCATCAACCTTAGCAAAAAAAAAGTAATAATAATTGAAGAACCAATGTCCGTAAAATCTAGAGTTGCTTAAAGCCAAAAGAGTAAATCTAGCGCAACTTGGAGTCATTGTCATCAAAGACAGGGCCAATTACTCAAATCAACCAACCAATCATAAAATGTCATATAACGTAGGTAACTAATCTAGTCGAATATAGATAAGCAGGCTTTATTAAAACTTAACATGAAAAAATGGTCCCCTCTGCTCATAAAAAATACTGGCCCTCCCAAATAAAAAATTTCCAAACCCCTGATTATCTATTATTAGTACAGACACTACAATTCATTACGTTTAAAATTCCATATGCCTAAGATATGTCTATATATATACATTGTAGATTACCTAAAAAATTGGAAAACAATTGAATTGTCTCACGTTTTTTTGGCGCGAATCATTTTTTTTAAATCTTAAATTGTGATTTGCTTACTAAATATTAAGCCTTACCTTGTTTATTTTTATCTATTCCAAAATAAAAAACTAAAATTAAAATTTTGTAAGGTAAATCAAAATATTTGATTTTAATTTTTCATTGTCATCAACTTTTAAAAATTCTTTACAACCGCGTTTTTATTAAAATTCAAAATAAATTTTCAATTAATGGTATTTGTTTTTGGTTAACTTTATTATTTTTTTAATTACGAATATTAATTAAAACCTGAATTTTTATTAAATTTTAATTTCCAATTTTATTTTAAAATATATGCATGTTCGAATTAAAGAAAGTTTTTAAGTGAAATTTGATAATATCAACAAAATAAATTGTTAAAAGTGTAGAAGCTCATTGTGCATAATATTAAAATTAAGGTATTTAAAACAATAGGTGATAAGAATGATGTGAAAAGTGATAATCAAATCACGTTTAAATGTTTTTCTAATTGAAAAATTATATTCAAACAACAATCGATTTTATTGTGCCACGAATTGTCACATTTAAAAAATCAGGAATTTTTGAATGTGGTTTTTATTTTTTTTATAATCAAAAAGAAAATCAAGGAAAATTTCCATAGACTAATTTAAATGTAGTCATAAATGGCTATTTCTATAGATAGAACTTATTATTTTTGTTCAGAGTTTGGATGATTGCGAATAACTATAAATTAAATATTTTTAAGGTAAATGTCACACAAGGGCCTTGATATAGCATAGCTTATTAACTTCATAAGTACAACTCTCAGAGGGAATGTGAGTTCAATTCCCACAACAAGTCGTTTACAAAATCCCCTTGGTAACTTAATATATAAAGTAAAATAAAAAATATATGATAAAAATAAAATAAAGCAAGGCAGCATAGGAGAGCATATTAATTAAGCGAAAAAAAAGGTGTAGTTAATGAAGATTAATAATTTTTGAAGTATGACTCCAATATGAAAAATCATACTGAACACCGAGTTTGATTAGAATTAAAATTTGTGATATCTAGTAAAAGTCATCTTACACTACAACTGTTTTACACACATTAAAATGCTTGATCATATGTCTTCACAATTTTCAAAACTATATTAAAAGCAATTTATATCACGGATTAAAAATCATTTATTTATTTTTATCAAAAGCGACATTCCTAAGCAAGGTACATATATTATCTTTTGAAAAATTATTGTTTTTAGAATTTTGAATTTAATTTTAATAAAACAGCTGGGTGGCACAGTGGTTAAGTGCCGACCTTTCATGCCCTATCCTAGTGAAAGAATTCTTCTGGTTTTCGACTCGACTCATCTACCATATGCCATTAGGTTCAAATTAACGGGTTAATCGCAAAGTATACACAAATAATTTAATTAAATAATATAACTCACAGATATAAAATACCATATAACTCAAATTCAAAGTATTACAATATAAACATAAATTGAATTGTATCTATTGAAAATCTAAGACGTTTCTACATGTTATAAGGCCTTGTACTATCTCATGTTTAAATAGTATGTGGAATTCATAAAGACCAATTCTAATAACACGAATATAATATGACCCCCTGTTACAACATGTACCTATGGTACAGACAGGCTTATTAGCCTAACAGTTGAACAGTTAGCGTTTAAAAAAAAAAATCAGGATATAATTTTCTAATTCCAATTCTTTAATTTTATTCTATATTAATTTTTCCTTCCTGTTTTTCTAATTTCCATTCCTTCCTGTAATTCTGACAGTTAGCAATAGCGTAATTCCACCCACTGCTTCATCTAATCATCAGAACTAAATTATTATTTTATTAATCGATTCTAAATTATTCCGAATTTCCATAATTGGTATTAAAAATCAAATCTGTTGCACGTATACCTACAACAATATCCATTACAAAAGTTTCTTCCGTAACATTATTATTATTAAAATGTCAAATCAAAATCAAAATATTGACAAAATTACAAAAAAAAAAATTATCATCGCTTTCAAATTAAAATTATTTACTATCACTTCGATTTTCGATTTTTTTTTAATCTTAAATACCATATGAACGAAAAATCACTACAACTCAATATGACATTTCCTGTCACAAATTCAAAACATTTCCAAAATTACAAAAAAAACAAGTAAAGCAACAGTCAGTCGGTGACACCGACTTAGAAATACCCTACACCTATTTGGTTCAAATTTAAGGACATATCCATAAGTCATTTTAACACCATAGAAGCTGTTATTAATTTGATCGTAAGACATAACTAACCAAATTAACTGTATAATACTAAAAACATTTTCTAATTACCCTATCTATTAAAAAATACTACAAATTCTTACTAATTTATCTATTTAAAAATATTAAAAAACAAACAAACTTGAAATAAATGATAATATATTTATTCCAATTCAATTACAAAATGAAAAAATTCTAATTATTAAATTTTGTGATAAAAAGATAATCAAAGCATAATATATTTAATAATCCAAATTTTTAAAAATTGCAATTATTTTAAATGGTTAGTTTATATACCTAATAGAAAAGCTTATAAACGCAAAATATGCAATAAATGTATTTCTAAAATACAATTAAAAATTTACACCTTTTCATATAATTCATTTAAATATAAAAATAAATTTTACATAAATGCAGCAAGTACCTTTGAACATAGCTGAACCCCTACAATTAAGTCTAGATTTCGGAGACACATAGGACATAGGAAATATATTCTTTGGCTTCGAAATTAAACTCGACCACAACCAATTCCCATGGTACTTTCATTACTAGTAACCTACTGTTAAATTTCATCTAAATACCGGCATTATTTTTTGAGTTATGGTGTTTTTAAGATATATGTTTGTTAGTCCTTGAACTTTTCAAGGGTTCCAGGACCCGAAATTATGGTACGATTTCGCCCATATGCAGTCCCGTCATACTTTCAATACTAGTTAACCCTTGTACACAATTGGAACGCTCTATCTTAATTTTAAGTTACTAGTTTTATTAATTTCGATGATAAGCTTTTACACATTGGGGGGTCTAAGAGAGGTTCTGAACCACCACTCCAATTGATCCCAAATTAGGGGGGCACGCAAGAAATAGTAAAGAACACCCTTGTGGCAAATTGGAAGCTTCTACATTTGTTTCAAGTAACTATCTTTATTAATTTCGAAAATATGTTTTAAGGGCCTTAGAACTGAGTGGCTGGTCCCCGATCCAATACTCCAATGGGGCCCAAATTTCAAAGACACTTACGAAATAGGAAGGGACACCCTGATACCAAATTTGGAGGTTCTATCTTCATTGGTTTCGGAATTATGCTCGTTTGGCCTAAATTCGATCAAAAAGTTCTAAGTTCCGAACCCATTGTCCAATCCTCACCGTACGTAATCACCGCCGTAGTTTCGCTGCCAATAACCTACAGCACAAATTTCATGAAGATAGCCTCATTAGTTGTTGAGTTATCGTGATTTTTTATATATGTTCCTTAGCCCTTACATCGATTAAAAGGTCCGGAATCCGAACCGTTGGGCTGATTTCGCCCATATATAGTCCGCGCTGTACTTATAGTACTAGTTAACCCTTGTACACAATTGGAACGGTCTATCCTAATTTTAAGTAACTATTTTTAGTAATTTCGATTATAAGCCTTTAAAACTTGGGAGGTCTGAGAGGGGTACAGAACCAACACTCCAAATGATCCCAAATTAGGGGAACACGCAAGAGATAGTAAAGAACACCCTTGTGGCAAATTGGAAGCTTCTACATTTTTTCAAGTTGTTATCTTTAATAATTTTAAAGATATGCTTTAAGGTCTTCGGAAATGTGTGGCTGGTCCCCGACCCACTACTCCAATGGGACCCAAATTCACAAGACACTTAGGAAATAGGAAGGGACACCCTGATACTAAATTTGGAGGTTCTATCTTCATTGGTTTCGGAATTATGCTTGTTTGGCCTAAATTCGATCAAAAAGTTCTAGGTTCCGAACCCATGGTCCAATCCCGACCTTACGGAATCCCCGAAGTAGTTTCATTACTAGTAACCTACAGCACAAATTTGATGAAGAAAGCGTCATTAGTTGTTGAGTTATCGTAATTTTTTATATATGTTCGTTAGCCCTTCGATCGATTAAAAGGTCCAGAATCCGAACCCATGGGCCGATTTCGCCCATATGCAATCCCCGCCGTACTTTCAGTCCTAGTAACCTACAGTTAAAATTTCATCAAGATAGCTCCATTATTTTTTGAGTTATCGTGCCTACGGACGGACGGACGGACGGACGGACGGACGGACGGACGGACGGACATGGCTATATCGACTAAGGCGGTCACGCTGATCACAAATATATATACTTTTCCATATCTAGCTCGCTTCCTTTAGGTGGTTACAAACACCATACCAAAGTTAATATACCCCTTTACCTATTCTATAGGTGTAGGGTATAAAAAAACAAAAAAACTAATTTCAATTTTAATACTAAGATTTCACTCTATAAACTTACAAACTGCAGTTATAATGAGTTTAATCTAATTTTTAATATTTTCATATCATAAATTCATAAACCATCAAATAACCAGCACTAATATGTAATAAATTTTTTTTTTATAATAGTTCAAAAAATTGGAGGAGTGGGGAAGGAAAAATCAAAATATTGTCCAAAAACAAATTGCCAGAAACTCAATGAATATTTTAGTCAAAATGTTGTAAAAAAACAACAAATTTCTTTTCAAATCAACTGACACTTAATCAGTTTTAATTTTGGTTTTTTAAACCCGTTGTGATCCCAAAAAAAAAATTGTAACAAAAATATAATGTATGATACATGAAAGAGTGCTCCCCTGGGGAGAGATATTCAAAAAATTAAATTCCCAATTGGAAAATTAAAAAAAAAAATGGATTGTAAGTATTTGAAAAAAAAGTAACCAAGAAACAACTCTATTATTACTTAATTGAAATTTGGCAATTCTTCCGATAAATGAACTCGATGCATAAACAAAAGAACAATCAAATAAATTTTATTGAAGAATTCGACGTTTATCTTACACAATTGCTAACGCAAGACATCTATATAATTTCGAAAGCCCGACTTTTTTTTTGAAGATAGCGGAAAGCAAGGGATTATATTTTTATAAATCTACCTGAATTTAAAGTTTGAGAGGATCCGGGGTCGAACTCTAGATTTATAATCATGCCTGTAGAATCAATAGTTTTAGACATATATCGATATATAACGTTAGCAATGTTTTGTAACACTGTAGTCCACGTCAGCATTACCAATGGACATTTATTTAATTAATTAATTTAATCTGCTTTTATCTAAACGATTTTTAACTTAAGCACTTTCAGTATTTCCAGGATGGAGAACAGACTGGACGTTTGAGTTCACACAGTTGATTACGCGTACATTAATTTTTCATAAATATTCACATTATTTATATTTACCCTTCAACTACATCTAAATTTCGCAAAATATAGGCATCTTTCGGTAGTAAACCCCAAAAAAAATTCACTTTCAAAATTGAAAAATAATCATTTAATATATTTTGATCTTTATTAAATTATTTAACAAGCAACAAGACAATCTTAATCTAAAAATTTTCTAAAAAAAAAACAAACAAAACAAAATTATTATCACGCTGGTTTAAGCATTAAAATCGCATAACAACTTGTTTTTCTTTATTTTTCTACCTTGTATATTTTCAGTTACCTTTAATAATTCTCTCAATTTTTCAAAATTATAATAATATTTTGTTTTTTGTTTTTTTTTCCTGTATTTTCTTTTATGAAAAATTGTTACGCTTTTTAAACTTTAGACAAATATACAAAAAACAAAAAAAAAATTTATGAATCGATTTTTGTGTATAACATAATCATTTTTCAATTATAATAATTCGATTAAAATCGATTAACTTAATTAAGTCATGGATTATAGTGATGGCGGCATTGATGATGATAACGGCTTAAAAAATATATTCATAAAAAAAACAAATCTTCGATCACAAACAAACATATTACATGTACAAAACAAAACATTTAGTTGTTCAGGGAAACTATAGGTTAAGAATATATTGTAACAGAATTATTTGTGATATGTGAGAAAATTTATACCACATTGTAAGCTAAGTAAATAAATAAAATCGCATATATCAATCGGCTTTTACGGTCACAAAAGTGCCGGTCGCGGCTCAATTATTTGTTTATAACTATTGGTAAGTAATTTGAGTGCGAAAATTGCTTGAATTTCGAGTGCTTGGGGCACAAGTATTATAATTAGTTTTTTAGAACTGATTAAGTTTTCCATACCTGATAGTAAATAAGGTTGTTTGTATAAGGTCATGCCTGATTGCTCATGACATTGTTTGTATAAGGTTTTAGCTTAGACGCTTGTAACTAAATGTCCTAAACTTAATGAATGTGAGCTCTTTAAATAAAGGTTTTAAGGCGAGGTGTATTTTAATTTTTTAATTAAAATACACCGACCAGTGCCGACCTTTCATGCGGAAGGGCCCGGGTTCGAATTCTAGTAAAAGTGAAAAAAACTTTTCTGGTTTTCGACTCGACTCAGCTACCATTCGCCATTGGGTTCAAATTAATGGCATAATCAATAATTAATAGTTATAAATCTTTAATAAAAAATACTTTAATATAAAAATATAAATAAATGCAAAATATAAACAAATAATTTAATTAAATAATATAACTCGCAGATATAGAATACCATATAAGTAAAATATAAAATATTACAATATAAACAAAAAATAGAATTGTAAATATTGAAAATTTAAGACGTTTCTACATGTTATAAGGCCTAGTACTATCTCATGTTTAAATTGTATGTGGAATTCAATAAGACCAATTCTAATAACACGAATATAATATGAACCCCTGTTCCAACATGTACCTATGGTATAGACAGGCTTATTAGCCTAACAGTTGAACAGTTAGCGCTTAAAAAAAAAAAAAAAAAAAAAAACAAAGAAAATTTGAGTGAATAGAGAGAACATTTACATTGTTGCTTATTGTAGACGAATCATTACTCTTAAGATCATGTCTTTTCAGAGTTTCACATTGAACAACGAAACCCATGTGATATTAATCATATATAGCCTAACTTCAAATTATTATCCAATCGAACGACTTAAAAATATAATATTGATTAAAAATAACATCTCTGTTAAACTTCCTGCTCTCAACACTACCTAATGTCTCATGAGTCATTTTAAATTCTTTATTAATTGTGAAAGATGTTTATTAATTTTTGCTAGTAGCAAGAAGTCGGTTTATCGAATTAAAAATTGGAAGTATTAAGGGATTGCCTTTTCTTTGGTATTTTAATTTTTATTTAGCATTAATGTATATAACGCATTTCACATGTCCTCAAATTTCTTACGAGACCTAAAACCACATCAAACAGAGTATACCAATTTATTACGTACAATGTATTAGCATAAACTATTCTTCAGTTGACCTTCATATTTCAGTCATAAAAAAGTTTAAAAGACATAAGTTAATATTCAATACTAACTTCATAATTCAATAAATATAAGACCTCGCATGGTCTTTAAGAAACTAACAAAAAGTCATTCCATATCATATATTAGTAATAGGCATTATAGGCAGGCATTACAAATCTATATTGGAGTTCTGTACAAACTTTCAAAATTTTTTCGTATAATTGTTATTATGCTGAAAACCAAATCATGTAAAGCTCAAATAGCGTTGTCTAATTTAAATATTACATACATAAGTATACGTATAATTTTCCCATTTTTCATCATGAATATTACAGAAGTATGAAATGTACACTTAAGTTTAAAATATAATATTCATAGATATATATATATTATATATATATATATATATATATATATTAACTGTTGTCTACATCATGACAATATTTTTAAAAAAATTTCACCGCCGGAGGACTAAAGATTTTGTGGTGAAAAATAAAACTCACATATAAAATCGATCACAACATCACTAATATTGAAACTGTTGAATGATCAGATCATTCAATATATGACACTGATGATGAAGTCGGTGTAATACAAAAAAATTAATATTTTATATCTCAATGTCTAGTATTAGCTATAGTTTAGTTGTATACTAATCGCATTTTCTTCACTTTTATTTTCTTGCTATTTTAATTAGTCATCATTTTGGTTAGAGCGCAGTGATTATTTCACACGTCTAAACAACCGCCAAAATAATGGGGATTATTGATTTTTTTATTATCATATACGTGGTTTTTCTAGACTAAAATAGAAAATTAAAAAAAAAAACATGAGTTCAAACTGAGTTCAAATATGATCAAACCATGTTTTTTGCGCTAAAATTGCATCAAAATGCTGAGACAAGTCAATTGGCATAATTTCAGATAGCAGTATGTAAGTGTAAGTGTATATATTTCAGTGAGTCTACATGTGATGGAAAAAATTTAAATTGAGTAATTGACTAGCTAATGAAGATGGATTGGATTGGTTTGAAGTGGAATTTTAAAATCATATATGATAATGATCTAAAAGGTTATGTATAAAATTTAACATTTTTTTATTCATATGTGTAAGATTTAAAGTGTTGACATGTCAGTGTATAAAAGAGAAACACATTTAATATGTAAAGAGCAAAAAAATACTTGGTATATGTTATGATCCTATTACGCCGTTAGTCATATACATAATATATGCATGTATGTATATAATTAAAACTATTGAAGTAAAAATGCACTTTAGTCAATCATTAAAAAAGCGTGTGCCTTAAGATAAATTTTAAAATATAAAAGAAAATAGATATAATTTTCATGTCATTCCACTCATATTTATTATTTTTTCAGACTTTTGTTTTATTGAACCCACTATATATATAAATATATTTTTACGTTTTTTTAAATTTCAGATGTTGTTCAAATTTTGATTTGAAGTTTTTTTAAGCTTAATAAAAAAAAAATGATATTGAATTATTTCAATATACTCAAATTTTCCAAGGATTAACAACGAATTTGGTGAATCAGTAAAAGGAATAAAGCTTTTCAAGTGCCCTGATGCATTTTAAGTGTTATAAGATGACATTTCTATATAAAATAAAGAAATCGTAAATTTAACCAAGTTTAACTAAATTCAACGTATAGGTACACAATGGGTAGCTAGTGTTTCAAGAATAAAATTTAAAAAAAAAACTGCAAAACTTACTTCTACTCCTCTCATCTGCTTAACACCTATAAAACTTATGTTAGGCAGAAAATGGAGTATAATTCACATATTTGGGCTGGTGCAAAATAAGTGAAAAATAGAGCTATTCGCCTTTTAAATGATCCCAGTGTCATACAGATAGATCACTGACCTTGTTTAATAGATATCTCGTAGGGACTAACACATGTTCTAAAGAAATTAAACAACTTATGCCTCCATTCAAAATATTCCAACGAGAAACAAGAAGAGCAACAGATGCTTATCCCTACACAGCTGAGCTAGCCAGATGGCATGCGCTCATCATGTTTATGGAACCATATTCCCCTAAATATGTTCCCAAAATTGATAATGTATGTATGTACGATTAACCCAAATTTAAGAAGAACATTAAAATCTTTCTTTTAAATATTCCATCCAATTTTTCCCATCCCCAATAATCCAGAAATTCCAGATAACTTCATCCATAATCCTAAATCCTTCCGTATTTCCATCCCTGTAAAAAAACTGTACATTTGTATTACAGGTTCCATCCTAAAGTTTGATTCAACAAGGGTGTGGTTTTGGTGTGTTGTGTTAAAGCAGCACACTACCCAAAGAAAACCCGCACAGGTTCAATTGCTGGTTTTCAAGTTTCCATTCCCGTAAATCGATTTCCTAAAACATATCGTCCCTCAATATCTCAATTTTAAGAAAGATCATGATTGAATAGGCTTTCATAGCCTTTAAAAAGTCCACGCAAGGTAAAGGGCAACAAATTAGAGAAAGCAAGTATAAAAAGTTGAAGTATGTGGAAATGACTGGTAGAAAAAGCTTAGCTGTAACCCGATTTAGTGATAAAGATTTCAGTAAAAACGCTAAGCTTTAGAAAAATTATTGCCTTTCGTGGTTCCCTTAAAAATAAAAATTATAATGTGTTCATTTTTAGAGTTTGATTACTAAAGTAAGAAATTAATACTTATAAAATTCCACAACAATGTAAACATTTTATTAAACACAATAATAAAATGCCAAATTAAATTTAATTGAACCATAATAAATTACAAAATTATACTTTTCAATATAAATTAAACTAAATAAAAATTAAAATAAATTACCAATAATTATAAATTAAATTGATAAATTATAAAATAAAAAATTTATATCAATTTTTATACCTAATTGAAATAATTGTCATCATTATTTTTAATACCCCAGCATCATCAATATCAATTAAAATTTTATTTGTATTAAATCAATACTAAAAGTTTTTATTTTTCAATTTTTCTTTATTAATTCTTTCTAAGCTTTCCTTTAATTTCATATTTTGTTTTTCTCATTTTTTCTTTTTATCACTTTTGTTTTATTTTTTCTTCACTTTTTCAGTTTAATGTGATATAAACCACGTGCTTTTTATTTTTATAATTGCATTTTTTCTTTGGTATACATTTTCTCTCTCTTTTTTACCCTTTCATACTTCTTTCATTCACATTTACTTTCTTTTTCAAATGAAACTGGAAATCTGGGAATTTTAATTTAATAAAGAATTGAAAAAAAAAATATTGCAATGCATTTCAATCTGACCAGATGAACTTCTGAAATAAGTGGCACACTTAATATATCTTGAGTATATAAAAAAGTACACTCATAGACAAAAAAAAAAGTTATTTCTAATTTTTTTTTTTGTAAATTTATGAGTAAAAATAGAAATCAGTCCTTTTATTTTAAAAAACCCTTTTACATCATAAGATAAATGGATATAAATTTAAGAAAATCAAATAAAGCCCAGTCTTTGGAAATCTTTCGACATAACTAGTTCCTTACTTTTATACTTCCTAAGTATATTAAAATGTTTGGAGAAATGTATGGAAACATCTTCTAGGTTATTGATTGGTTGAATCAATGTTAAATAAAAAAAAATAAATAAAAAAATTTTTAATTAATAATTGTAACAATTACAAACAATTTTTTGTCACTAAGTGTACAATAAAAAATGAAAAATTTCAAAATCAAAGGTATTTCAGTTGATAGTCTCTTGAGATTGAAAAAACAAACAAACACATATACATCAAAAATTCCTAAGTAAAGGAAAAAAAAGTTAACTCCGGACCAAACTTTATATATAAGTATATATACATTATTATATATACTGCAATGCAACCAAGAAAATACGGAATAACAAAAATTTATCGAAGTTTCAAGTCAACAATGACTCTCCCTTTCGCTTTCATTTTAAGTACTTTAAAAATAAACCGATAAAAAGAATTAACTGCTATCGCATATTAAAAATGAAAGTTAAAAAGAGATAAAAAAAAATTGAATTCCAATAACAGTTGAATATACTATTAATATAGGTTCTGGTTGAATGAAGTTAAATAAATAAACAATCTACTGCCTTTTTTTTTCTTTTGAATTAAGGTTCGATTGGAATTAAAAACATCAGAAATTTTGGTCAGTTGGTAAATATTAGGAAAGAAATAACTGTAATATCTTGTAATGGGTACTTCTTTGTATATTTTTGATTGGGTAAAAATATTTTGGAAATTTTTTCTCTATCCTATACCTTAATGCAGTTATAGTTAAGTACATTTCAAGTGAACCTAAATAATATGATTATCTATTCAAATGTAGTATCCAAGTGTTAATTTGACATTTTTTTTTTTTTTATTTCATGGCTTTGATTGATTTATAGGCAATTATAAAAATTTTAAAAGTAATCAAGGATTTAACTTTCAAAATATTTCAGTATAAAATAAAATTTCATGTTTTTTTTAAAGTAAAAAAGAGAATGCGATACTTTTGAAAGATAAAGGAAACTAAGTAATTTTTAAACTATTTCTGTCTCATGTTTTTTTAATCAATTATAATGAATTTTAACTGTTTCTCACGGTAAATAATATAAATCATATTGTTGTCATATCTTTTACGTTTTCTGGGACATTTTTATTAAAAAAGCTAAAAATATGGTTACAATTTGATTTTTGAAAAATTATTTATTTGAAAATTAGTGTGATTACAAATAATGATGGATCACTGAATAGTTTAAAAGGAATCATTTTTTACAAATATAGACTTATTAATATTGTTAAGATTTTAGATGTTTTTGTCTGGTTTTGTACAAGAAGCATCCTAAAATTCTAGGACTCTTGGAATATTTTAACTTATTTAATATAAATTTAATTTTTTTATTTTTATTCCCCTCTTATTTCAGTTTTTAAATTTTTAAATCCTTGCCTTTATTTGACATTTTTTTAGAAATCTCACATATTTTAAATCATATTGATTAGTTTTTAATGGAGGTATAATTTGATGCGTGTAATATAATCTTCCTTAACTCATACATAACTAATAAGAACGAGGATGAGTGTAGTAGAGTAGACTGTGTCAACTGTGGGATATCCGTATGACCGTAATGTCGACATTATATCATTCGGTTAGAAATTTATATATCATCCAAAATAAAATATAAATTGAAAGGCAGCTCTTCGAACCTCTTCCCCTACACCAACTTTCAAATGTTGGTCATTGTTGAATAAACTATTTATTATTGAATAAATTTCAGACACCCAACTTCATTAGGTATAGAGGAACACTATAATAAAAGAAGAAGTTGTATTTTTGACAAAATTTCAGACACCAAACATCAATAGGTACAGAGAAATACTCATTTAAAAAAAGAAGTTGTATGGCAGGTACTCCAAATTTCAAAATCCTAGCTTCTTTATTTTTTGAGTTTTTTGAGTTGTGGGGGCGGAAGATTCAAATATGAATGTCTAATTTATTAGACAGGTACTATATTTGGTTTTATATTCGAAAACTACAAACATTCGAAAAAAAGAGAAAAAAGGAGATTTTGAAAAAAAACCGAGACTTTGTACAGCTCCCCAAATTTAGTTTTAAGTCAATTGATCGAAGTTTTTCTTCGCTAACCTGCTTTTATAAACCAATCATCTCTTATGATCACTGTAGTCGTCAAAATAACTAAATTTTTAAATAGTTGATTTATTTTTAATGATTCTAGTTATTATTTCATTACTAAATTATAAGATAAATAATTAATTTCAATCAAGATAATTAGGGGTTCTTTGAAAAAAAAAAGAAACAAACAATTCAATGTCAACGTTTTTTATTATCTTCCTACAAACTTTTTTCTAAAATTCTTGAGTTTGACAATCAGCATGCTACCAATGAAATTAAATAAAATAAAGATTAAATTTTGATTACCGTTATTAAAAAAAACGTTTGATAAAATTTTAAAAATATAAAAATAGTTCTAAATTATTTTTAATCATCTAAATGGAATAAATTGAAAAATTTGGAACTAATTAAGTTCTTTTTTAATTTAGAAGATAAAATAGTAGATAAAGACATTAATTAAAAGAAGAAATTAGTAGTTTGATAAGTATATGTTTATCAAATTGATCAGTTTAAATAATACAAATATATATTATATTATATTTAACTAGTGGGACTTTCCATTAATAGAATGTTCAGTCATTTGACTATTTAAATTTTTTAAACAAATATTTGAAAGAACGCTTTAGACATAACCTCAATTTGTTTAAAGCTTAGTCCAACAAAATAACTGTTATATGTAGTTTATCCATTAAATTTTTATTTATAAAATAATTGATAGCACTTCATTGTTAGAATATATATGCCCCTTTGTAATGTATTCACAGGCTCTTTTTGTTCTATAGCCTTATAATATTAAAGCATATAAAAAGGGTTAAAAATAACTTAACACGAATTTGTAGTTACATCTTTATCTATATATATAAAAGCGAAAGTTTGTTTGTTTGTATGTTTGTTTGTTTGTTTGTTTGTTTGTGTGTAGCGAATAGGCTCCTAAACTGCTCAGGCGATTTTCTTAAAAATTTGTATGTAGAGGTTTTTGGGTACGGAAAGATATCGTGGACTAAAAATTTTGCTCTAACGGACCGCCAAGTTAACCCATGTCGGCCAGACGGTTGGTCAAAAAAAATTTTTGGAAGTAAATTACGTCCAATTTTGTGAAAGTGTAAATTACTACAATAATCCTAGAAAAATCGTTCTAAAAAAATTGCTTTAATACATTTTAAATTTAACATGTATACCATATGTAGTTTTTGTGTTAAATTTTTGTAGTAACATAAACTTAAATTAAACTTCCTTTGAAAGGCGCAGCAACGCGCACCAGGTATTAGCTAGTCATTCTATAAAAATGTCAGTTCACCATAGCTTAAACTCTCTTCCTCCTTATTTATACAATTCACAATAGTTTACACGATCACTTGTATTAAATTAAATTAAATTATCATCATCTGGGCCCTATTGCACTAACAACTTATAACTAATGAAGTAATAAACTCATCAAAATTTTAGTTGAACCCAACACTATATTTGACAACAAATGTATGAAGTTAGATTAGTAAAAAAAAATCACTTGTCAAAAAAAATTATTATTTCATTAGTGATTAGTGTTGGTGCAATAGAACCCAGCTCTTCTCTCCTCTTACATTTTTCCAATAAATTTTCTAATTAATTTTTTAAATTTCAATTAACTCACATTTTCATTAAAAAATTTACAACAAATTTTAACGCAATCAAAAACGAGAAACACCCAAAAATAAAAATTTTTTTAATCATAAATCTTTTTCTTTTTTTTTTCTTAAATGTCGCTTGTCTTTAATTTCTTCCGCTATTTGTAACGACATCTACATACTACCGCCTTAGTTATCTTTTACATTAAAATCAAATCAACAAAATTGTTAAAATAAATACTAAAATTTAATTTTAAACTTTAAATATACATCAAATAATAGCTTTGGATAAAAAAAAAACTAACCAAACCACACAGATCATAAATCATTCTTTTGGACTAAAAACATCAAAATTTATTATCAATTGACTCATTATTCAAAATTTAAAAAAAAATAAGACGACGCGATGCGGCAAATGTCTTAACTCTTTTTATGGAAAACAAATTAAAAAAGATTTGCTCATTTATAATTTATAGTATCTTACACAAAAACAAAAAATAAACAAGCCTCCGCAAAACATTCAACCAAAATTAACAAATATATTCAATGACCAATTTAAGTTTTTAGATACATTTTGATTTAATTTTAACATTTTGTAAATATTTTTTCTAATTTTGACTCTCTTTGGTGCAAATTTGACAACTTTTTAATGAAAAAATACAAAACACTTTATGAGTCAAATTTAATTTAAGAGTTAAATTATGACAAAATTTTTGTCATATTAATTAAAATAAAAAAAGAGTTGTTTCGGAGAATTATAGGAAAGATTTATTGGGTAGTATGGCATTTTGAAATGAAATGGTATTATAAAATAGACAAAAATTATAACTGTAATTGTTGAAAAATGAAATTCTATTGAAATAAATGTAAAATCACGTTTCTTTGAACTTATTTAAAGTCTACACCACTTTTGTTTGACATTATGAACGACTCATCTATGATATGACGAGTTCCTGATTACACATTTCAACACTAGATACATTGAAAACCGCTTTATTAAAATGATAACAGCTTCTGGTGATATTCCAAAAATTAAAAACTGGACATAAGCTCTAAATTGGATAAAATATTTCAAAAGGTTACCATGGTAACCATTAAATTGACAGTTTTAGTTATATTGTGAACTGACATTTGGAATAAAATTAAACTTAACCAAGTTGATGACTCCTTGTACATAATGTGATTGATTATAAGTTAAGAGGAGGAATAAGTCATTAAGAGGACTATTGATTCTGACAAATTTTTACATTTAACTTGTAACTGTCAATTTGACATCATATTCGGATAATAAATCTCATAATACACATAAATATTTCTAATATTATATTATATTAAAAAAATCAAAAAAACCCAATAAGCACCAATTACTAAGAAATTAATTTAATTTCATTTAAGTCTACTTACATAATGCTGCGATTTGGGCGCACACTAATTCGTGTTGCATTTTGTTGCATTTTTACGACAGTTTAACAGAAAAATTAATTAAAAAATTAAGTCTAATAAAATAAACATTTATTATTTAGCTACACAGACTTAAATATTATTTGTCAGTTAATAATCTCATTTAATTTGAATTGATCTCATAAAAAAATGTTTACTACTTATAAAAAAAACTTTAAAACCGGCTGTATCCGAAAATTACAAGCAATCAATATAAAAATCAATAAAGTTTTTTTTTTTTTTAAACACACTTTAAAAGTTACATAAAACTTGCGTTCATTCACAATTTCATTGCTTCGTTGTATTTTGTTTTTTTATTAATTTAAATTTCAAATTAAAAAAAAAGTTATAGTTTAAAAAAATCAAGCTGAGCTATTGATGAATATGTTATTGCGTTAGTTGAATTTGTAATCAAATGTGTCAGAGCATTTTGTACAATAATTTGTTATTGTGAATTTATGAGATGCTTGAAAGTGACAAAGAGGCATCTAAAGATTAAGTTTTTTTTTAGATTATTCAATGATTGCTAGAAGATTATATTAAATGGAGTTTTTTGAAAAGGGTTTTTTCTGTGTCTATCTGTAAGAGACAAAATTGTCATATTATTTAAATTAGATATTCAGTGTTAGATTGACTAACACTTGACTTATTGATTTGATAATATGTATTTTCGGAAAACAAATTAATCTTCGTGGGATATTTTTAAATTGATTTGTTATTCACTTATTTTTTTGTATTCAATTTAATTGATTGCAGTTTTGTTGAAAATATTGATCGACAAATTGTATTGTAATTAGAGTGAGATAAAATACACCAATACTAAAATACAAGACATGTGCCATATGACAACACAATTCTGTTAAAGCTAAATAATCTGTGCATAGACTTGCCAAAAATATAGGAATGATTAATATCAAAAATTTTATTAGGGTTAATAATTTAATGCAATGTCTTAAGATATACATTCCTAGAGAGTCCACTTAACGCAGCATTCAAAGCAGGATTCAACGCAGAAGTAAACGTATTAGTTTTATTTACTACACCTAAATTATATGATGCCTTAGAATAAAGACTTTGAATAAGAACTTACTGTTTAATAATTTAATTACAATTTAAACACGCGCTTTAAGGTCGATTTCCACTACACTAAACGCCGCATGAAAATGCTAGACTTGACGACATCGTACATTTTATTCACCGGCAACGATTTCGAGCCGGAAAAATTTAAAGTAAATCAACGTTCAGTCCTAGTCGACTTTAGAGATGTTACTGCCGTTTAATGTGAATATATATTCATAAGAAATGCATAGAATAAAAATCACAGTACGGCGTCTTCAGTAATAGGAATCTACCTTTAAGAGGAATAAACCACATTTCAAAGGTTTGATTACCATAGGGTTCAATCCTATAATTTATTAATTTTTTATAAACAATCGTCATAAAAATGTGATAAGCAAGTGATTTAGCCTTTCCTTTTTCTAGTTTGACAGGTATATACATTAAATTATTGAGTGAAAGGCCAACGTCTAACCACTAAACCACCGGTCGGTCAATCCTATAATAATTATTGTATAAAAATTAAGGAAATAAATTAAAATTAAAATATTATTTACTTGTTGAATTCCAATTTAAATTAAAAACAAGTAAAGAAACAGTCAGTCGGTGCAACCGACTTAGAAATACCCTACACCTATTTGGTTCAAATTTAAGGACATATCCATAAGTCATTTTAATACCATAGAAGCTGTTATTAATTTGATCGTAAGACATAGCTAGCCAAATTAACTGTATAATACTAAAAACATTTTCTAATTACCCTATCTATTAAAAAATACTACAAATTCTTACTAATTTATCTATTTAAAAATATTAAAAAACAAACAAACTTGAAATAAATGAAAATATATTTATTCCAATTCAATTACAAAATGAAAAAATTCTAAGTATTAAATTTTGTGATAAAAAGATAATCAAAGCATAATATATTTAATAATCCAAATTTTTAAAAATTGCAATTATTTTAAATAGTTAGTTTATATACCTAATAGAAAAACTTATAAACGCAAAATATGCAATAAATGTATTTCTAAAATACAATGAAAAATTTACACCTTTTCATATAATTCATTTAAATATAAAAATAAATTTTACATAAATGCAGCAAGTACCTTTGAACATAGCTGAACCACTACAATTAAGTCTAGTTTTCGGAGACACATAGGACATAGGAAATGTATTCTTTGGCTTCGAAATTAAACTCGACCACAACCAATTCCCATGGTACTTTCATTACTAGTAACCTACTGTTAAATTTCATCTAAATACCGGCATTATTTTTTGAGTTATGGTGTTTTTAAGATATATGTTTGTTAGTTCTTGAACTTTTCAAGGGTTCCAGGACCCGAAATTATGGTACGATTTCGCCCATATGCAGTCCCGTCATACTTTCAATACTAGTTAACCCTTGTACACAATTGGAACGCTCTATTTTAATTTTAAGTTACTAGTTTTATTAATTTTGATGATAAGCTTTTACACATTGGGGGGTCTAAGAGAGGTTCTGAACCACCACTCCAATTGATCCCAAATTAGGGGGGGCACGCAAGAAATAGTAAAGAACACCCTTGTGGCAAATTGGAAGCTTCTACATTTGTTTCAAGTAACTATCTTTATTAATTTTGAAAATATGCTTTAAGGGCCTAAGAACTGAGTGGCTGGTCCCCGATCCACTACTCCAATGGGGCCCGAATTTCAAAGACATTTACGAAATAGGAAGGGACACCCTGATACCAAATTTGGAGGTTCTATCTTCATTGGTTTCGGAATTATGCTCGTTTGGCCTAAATTCGATCAAAAAGTTCTAAGTTCCGAACCCATTGTCCAATCCTCACCGTACGTAATCACCGCCGTAGTTTCGTTGCCAATAACCTACAGCACAAATTTGATGAAGATAGCGTCCTTAGTTGTTGAGTTATCGTGATTTTTTATATTTGTTCGTTAGCCCTGAAACCGATTAAAAGGTCCAGAATCCGAACCCATGGGCCGATTTCGCCCATATGCAATCCCCGCCGTACTTTCAGTCCTAGTAACCTACAGTTAAAATTTAATCAAGATAGCTCCATTATTTTTTGAGTTATCGTGCCTACGGACGGACGGACGGACGGACGGACGGACGGACGGACGGACGGACATGGCTATATCGACTAAGGCGGTCACGCTGATCACAAAAATATATACTTTTCCATATCTAGCTCGCTTCCTTTAGGTGGTTACAAACACCATACCAAAGTTAATATACCCCTTTACCTATTCTATAGGTGTAGGGTATAAAAAACATTCAGAAAGTTTAAATTTTACCATTATGCAATAAATTTTATTCAATTAGATTGTTAGTTTTTTACATAACTTATTATAATAGTGCATGTTCCCATGATACACAAAAAAAAAACATTTTTATCACTTAAATTTTCCCTTTTGATGACAAAAAAACCTTTTTTTGCAGCAATTTTAATAAATTTGAAGTTTTTCATATACCGTTTAGTTATTTTAATTTTTTTTTATTGTGGAAAAAGGAAAAAGTGAAAATTAACTTGTTCATAATGATCAACTTTTTATTGCAATTTTTCCTTCCAACAACACCTTGTACACATAAAATAAAAACAAAATCATTAAAAAAATTTTCAGTGAATATTTGTCTCAGTATCTTTCAAAAAAATTTATTTTCACTTAATTTTAAATTTATTTGAAAAGAAAATGTCATAAAATTTATAAGTACAAAAGAAAGGTTACAAAAAAATAGCGATATCTGTAATCACAGAAAAATAAAAAAAAAAAAACTGGCGAATTATAAGGTGGCCAACTGTTTTATTTATTTATTTTGAAAGGTATGGATAAGACTTTCGACATATGGGAACTCTATATAATCAATGAAACATATTAAAATCTATTTTAAAGCGTTATATAAACATTGGTATTTAATATTGGAAAATGATTACTTTAACGATTACTTTAATATAATTTATAGTTAAACGATATTAATGAATAATATTTTAATCACGGCTTATTCGGTTATATAATTGCCGATCGTGACTCAATTACTTACAAAAAAATATAAGTATATACTTGAAGGAGAATATCGCTCGAACTTTGAGCGCTCTACTGTACTAATATTTATTAATTACTATATGTTATGAGATAGATTAGCTAAATATCTCTACGTTTTGTTAAATATCCCTAAAAAATATTCCTAGAAACAGGCATAGGTACATTAATCAAATGTACTTTTCCGAAATTTCATAAACTCTTATTTTTCAGCACTTTCATGGTCCAGTACAAATATTGAACAGTGTATATACCTACTAGAAGGAAGGCGTATGTAAAAAATAGTAAGCAACCCCTAAAGTGAAATATATTTAGGTACACGATAATGGTCACCAGCAACACACTTACACTGGAAATCTTTATAGACATTATACAAACGTTTAGGAATAAAACATATTTAAATTAAAATTCTGTCTTATACTTGAGTTATCTAATATATTATGTACCTTTAACTGCTTAATCAAGGTGGGATGTAAAATTGTGAAAATTTCAGAAGGTACATTTGCATTTCTTTGATTGAATCGTCTTTTATAAAGAAAATGCTGCACAAAAATGCATTACAAATGCATTTTGCACAAAAAATAAAATTTTTTAATAAAAGTGATTAATAAATGAAAATAAGAAAAACAATTCGTAGTTAAAAATACGAATGTTAATGAGGAAAATATTTTTGAATTTTATTATACAATAATTACATAGGATTAATTTGAACGGTCTTTTATCTTAATTACGCTTACTCAATAAAATGCTTTTTTTAAGCGCTAACTGTTCAACTGTTAAATTAATAAGCCTGTCTATACCATAGGAACAGGGCATTCACATTATATTCATGTTATTAGAATTGATCCTAATGAATTTCACATACAATTTAAACATGAGATAGTACTAGGCCTTATAACATCTAGAAACGTTTTAGATTTTCAATAGATACAATTCTAATTTTGTTTATATTGTAATATTTTGTATTTCAGTTATACGGTATTCTATATCTGTGAGTTATATTATTCAATTAAATTATTTGTTTATATTTTGCATTTGAAAACAGTAAAGTTTTTTCAGTTTCACTGAAATTCGAACCTGAGCCTTTCGCATAAAAGGTCGGCACTCTAACCACTGTGACACCTAGCCTTTAGCTTTTAGTTATTAAGTAATTAAGTTAATAATTAAAAGTTTAAGTTATTTAATAATGCATACATAATATATACATAAATATACATAAAAATACATACATATATATACATAATGTATATAATTTGTAATAAAAATATTGTACGTATATTTTTGACGTATACTAATTACTATTGTTAATATATAAAATTTCATATTCCTAACTCCATGTAATATATCCAAAACCTAAAAACTAATTGATTTCCTCTTTAAAATAAACTCAAACTTTTTGTAATTAAAATTAGTAAAAATTTTTTGATAATAATAAACTTTTTTACTTTCAATTTTAACAGATAATTAAATATTAATTGATATTATACTAAAATCAAACATTGATTTTTACTTTCAAACAATGATACCAATAAACTTTAATTTGTGGGGGACGACCATAATACCAAATTGTTTAAGAAATAAGGAAACTACTAAAAAAAATTTTTTAACAATTGTTTAAATGTTTTCTGTAACTTCCTTGACTTTTTATGACATTAAAATCACCTGAAATTTTGAAAGTTATGAAATATGAATGCATATTTTTTCATGAATTTAATGTCCATTTAAAAAATGAATTGAATGAAAAAACATTAATGTTTTGTAATTTTAAAAACAACAAGGAATTGTCTTATGTTTAAACAAGTAATGAAAAAAAAATTAAGGGTTTTTCAAAAAGCACATTTTCAAAATTAAACGAAGTTCCATTACAAAATTTTCAGTAAAGAGTACATATTAAACATAAATTTATATAATTTATTAAAAAAAATTTTTATAACTCGGATCTGATTAGAATCGAAAAATAAATCGGTTTAACTATGTATGTCCGTTTGCACTATGACTCACAAACTAAAGGTGCTAGGGTTTTGAAATTTTCACAAATTCGTTTTTATGCAATAGCCTTCATCGATATTGAAATTCAGCCAATTTGGTTCAAGGGGTTCGAGTACCTGCCATACAACTCCTTCTTTTATATGAGCATTACACTACACCTAATAAAGTTGTATGTTTAAAATATTGCCAAAAGTAAATAACCGGATGATATAATGTTTATATTACGGTCATACGGGTCTCCCAGAGTTGACACAGTCTACTCTACTACACTCTTCCTCGTTTTTACAAAAATTTACTTCCCATATAACGGTAAACTATATAATACTGTATGGCAACTCTATTTAAAATTACTTTACATATGCTTATGAAGCTTATACAGCTGTCGTTTGGCATTTTTTTTAAATGTATATACCTTTTAGAAGTTGAGTTATAATAATTTAAATAAATAATATAGGGGGTGTTTTTCGAACTTTAGAAGACTTATAGCCTATAACAGGTCAGCTTCAGAAAAAAGTTCTTACATTACCAATACTTAATTAAATTATCATTAGATATTTCCTTATGTAATCCACAGTTTCCAAAATTTGTAAACCCTCGAACAGATGGTTAATGTAAAATATTTTTTTAAAAATGTGCTAAAATTGAATATTTTTACCGTACAATACAAATTTAGCCAAATAATATAACGTTAATCTAGCATAAGTTTTCCCGCCTACAATCATTAATTTTAAAAAATCTAAAAATAATGTGTTATCCAATCGATTTAAAATCCCAAATCACAAAATCGCAAAGTAACAAAATCCCAAAATTTTTAAATCCCAAAATTACAAAATCCCAAAATTCAAAATTACAAAATAACAAAATTAGAAATTTTCAAACTAAATTTGGTACAAAATTTGGATTATGTATACACTTTTTTCAGAATATTTATACATTAGGAATTAGGAGGGATTTTAGAGTTAGATTCAAAATCAGGGTTTCAATAATTTGTTAGTGAGGATTTAGGGTCTATTTTTGAATTTTTTTTTGTTGAAATGTGCGTGTAAAAAATTATTGGGATTTCGATTAAGTACCCAACCCCAAAATATTGTATCCAAATCAATTAAATTTTTACTTTGGTTTTAGTAATGTTTAGTTATTATTGGAAATTAACTGAAAACTTAATTAAATATTACTTAGTTTGCTTGCACTAATACAATTACAAATTTTATAACCTAATTAATTTAAAAATTCAACAAGTTAAAAGTAAACGCCCAATTGCACGTATTAGTAATTTTAATTAAATATATTTGCATATTTAATTAAGTGGCAAAATTTAATTTATACTTAAATAACCACAAGCGTTTTTAACGTTTTTTACACATTTGTATCTTGCATCTCTTTCAGTTTTTTAAATAAATAAATAAAATTTAGTAATTTTCCATATAATAAACACTGAAAACATAATATTTATTTTTTTACACACTCAATATCAAAATGCCCATCTATTTATAAATGTGTAAAGAAACGTGAGAAAATTTTTATCAGAGTATTTTGCATAAATTATGTTTCAAATGTTTATATTTAATTTTTCATTTTTTTTTTTTTTTTTTTTAATAAAAAATGACTATCGAAAGATATTTATTTATTTGGATATTTTCATTGTAAAACAAATGATCAACATTTGGTGGTGTTTGATTTTTTTTGTACTATAATTTAATTTAAAAAATCATGCAATTCGATATTTTTTGGAAAAACAAGTAATAATTTTTATATTTTGTTTATAAAAAAAATCGAATTAATATTAAATGAGAATCATTTCGAATAACAAATCGAATTTGATTTGTTTAGATTAAATAAAATTAAATATGTACAATGTTTTCAATTAATATTGATTACTATAATGTAAACAAAACAATAGAAATCGAAGATTAATTTTTTTATGTGAAAATAATTCTATTTATTTATATTTAAAGGAGTGCGAATATGGATATTGATCTAAGTATCGATTAAATTGATTTAAATAAAAATTTCGATTATGAAATTTTAAGTTTTTGAATTCCTATTTTCTAGAGCAGATTAAACACATCTCAGCTGTTCATAACTTAAGTTTTGAAACAAATCATATAACTATAACGACCAACTAAACTATTTATAATTCTATTAGACCCACAGAAAAAGCCAGGGTCGTGCGCAAACAAATAATTTATATATATATATTGTAAATCTATTGTAAAATTTATCATTAAGATTTTGAAATAAAGAAAAAAAAATGTTCCCATATTTTATTCCTCCTGTCCTTTAATCATTCCAAGGCAATTTTGTTCTTCAAGAAGTTCCGAGTGTTAATCTCATTACTTCGAACACGAAGAGAGTTGTTCTGATTGTATAAAAGTGTCACACTATTGAAGAGGCTACGATTTTCCAGGCGCCTTTTAAAAGTTTATAACTCCATTAGTAAATAGAAGTCTTCAGAATTATCCAGTACTGCACATTAGATTAATAGGAGTGAGTGGAAACTTTAGAAACAAAGTAACTTCTAACGTTGTGATAAATAAAAATATCTACAAACCCGAAAAAACAAAGAAATAATTACATATATCGAAGTATTGCAAGTATCGAAGTATTGATTGAATTGATTTATTGGATATGAGTTTCAGAGTACTCAAATTTAAAAAAATTTTACCGATTTTGACCAATATACATAAGATTTAATTTCAATGATTTAGATTCTGGGAACTTTTCAATTTTAAAGTTAAATACAAATATAAGCAAAATAACCTTAATCATTGAATGACTACTGCAACTCATCTTAAATTGAAATTTAAAAATTAAAAACAGATTTATGTATATTTACATTAGTGACATATTGTATTGTAACTTAAAACCATTGTAAAAATATCTGATCTAATATTAAATATGAAAATCGATACAGATATCGATTGATTTAATACAGATACTCGATTATATTAAAAAATGCATAAACATGAATCAAAGAAAAGAGAAATTAAATTAATCTAAATTTATAAATAAATAAATAATAATAATGAAAAAACTAATCAGGTTCATATTCTCTTTTTTTATGATTTGATCAATAATAATTGAATTATTTATTCTAGTAATGATCAAATTACAATTGAAAATTGTATCGTTTATTTTTTTGAAGTAATTTTTATTGTCTGCACTCTACAGTCTACATCTACACTATAAAAGATGAGCTCTACTTAACTTGAGTAATCAAAACAAACATAATTATAATATTTGATTACTTATTTTTTACAAATAACTTTTCTACTTAACTCAAACTTTATTTAATTTTGTTTTTATGCAGAATAACAAATAGTGCAAAAAATTTATATAAGAAAATAAATTTCATATAATAAACACGTTTATTTCAGTAAGATAAAAAAAAAATTTTAAACTGCGCCTTTAAATATGCAATTTCAAAAAAATTTAGTAATATTATGTAGTACGTTTTTGACGGTAGGTAGAATTGTGTAAAATCGAAACTTGTTGAAATAATAATATTTTCTACTGTCTACACTACAAAAGTTGAGCCCCACTTAAATTTAGTAATCACAACAAAACCTGTTGGTGTTTGATTACTTTATTTCAAAAATAACTTTTCGACTTAACTTAAACTTAGTTTTTTTTAGTTAAATACATAATAAAAACTGGACTTAAAAAAATACATAAGAAAATAAGTTCCAAGTAATAAATATGTTTATTTATGTATTATTTAAAAAAATAATTAATAATGCCCCTTTGGATATGCAATTTCAAAAATATGGAGCTGTTCAGCTTATTGTAGCTTTCTGACAAAGGTTAGGGTTATATAATATAAAATTAATAATAATATCTCACAATCCAACAACAATTTAATCATAGTTTATTTTGAACAGGCTTTAATATCAAATGAAATTGTGAAGAGCTAATGGCAATATTTAAAATTAGAACATAATCTCATTAGAAAGTCGTGATGAGTGAGAAAAAATAATAGACTTAAATTATAGGCTAAACTTCTTTAAAACAGTTTCAATTGAAAAAATTTCACTTTGAAGATTCAACCCCAAAGACACTGCTGATTAAATATCAGCCGTCTCTCCATATTTCTATAACATTTTAAAACTTTAATTTTACTGAAAAAAAAAGTTTTTAAGCAATTTCTTAAGTCATTTTAAGTTTGACCATTTTTCCATTCCATATATCAATTACTCAAAACTAATCGGTAGCTTTCATTTTTATTTTGTCAGTTTTTATTGCTTTACACAGTTTATTGCAAATTTTTAAAATTTATTACAATGTTTTTTTTTTATTTTTATTTAACACCTTATAACAACATTTATGGACTTAAATATTCAATCTCTTCCTTTATTCTTTTACCTTCCATATTGTTAAAAATTCAAATGAAACGCTAAATGGTTGTACAACAATATAAATACTGATGATCATCTCATCATTATTCAATTTCGTATTTCCTTTCTTAATGCAAATAAAGACATTATCTTTTTCTTAAGAAATACATTTTAAAATCACTTTATATATAAATGTGCAATAATTCTTTTTAAAGTCATGAAATCTTTTTATATTTTCTGGTTTCTTTACATATACAAATTGTTTTACATCCCAATCCAACTAATTCAATATATTCAACAAATATAAACAATCTTAATATGTGTTAAAACAATGTCTGCAAAATGAAATAAGAAAAACTAAAAATCTTCAGCAAGTTTTCCATCAATGAAATAATCCGAAATTGGATCTTCTTCATTGTAATTTAGTCTCAATCCAAAGACTTCTTTTACTATTTTCGTATTTTACTATGTATAAACTCTATATTTAGTAAGTTGGCGTCTTCATCAGATAATTACTTGTATTTTAAAACAAAATAAAAACAAAGATTGGAATATTTCAAATTAAAAAATAGTCAATGGGAAATTCGAGGAGATGATTGTGAAGAAGGAAAAGAAAAAAGTCCGTCGAATGATGGAAGCTAAATCATTGGAACGAGTGAAATATACCACTCATACCAGTATGTGGGTATTGAAATGCAATAATTGTATTAAATCAGTTATTATAACTATAGATCATTCATAATTTTTAATTTTAAGAAAATCTGGGTCAAAAAATAAACTAGAAAACCTTTAGGATTGGTTACCAAACCGGATCGGTATCAAAAGTTCGAAAATTAAAATCGTAAATCTCCAAATAATACAATCTCCGAAATCAAAATAGGATTGGTTAAAAGACCGGATCGGTATTAAAAGCTCGAAAATCCAAATCTCTTAAATCATAATTCTCTAAGTATCAAAATCTCGGAAATGAACATAGGATTGGTTATTAAAATCATAGAATCTCCAAATATCAAAATCGCGGAAATCAACATATCTATTATTAAAATATCGAAATCAAAATCTCGAAATTAAAAAAAAAGGATTCATGTACCGAATATACAAGTAATTCCGGTTTTTTAAAATTGCTACCCTATCTTCTGTTTCTAAAAATAAAAAAAAACTCAAAACAATCTATTCCTCTGGACAAAAAATATTCTAACCATCTAAATTTATTTCTAACGACTCCTCAAAACCCGAGAAAATCGTAAAATATTAAATTAAAAAGGACTTTAAAGTTAAATTCACAATCAGAGTTAAACGTCTTTTAAATTACAAATCAGGAGGGGTCTTAGAGTTATACTGCAGTGCTAAGGAAAAAGGTCGTAAGCGCCAAAGCAAATTTTTGGGATAATGGAATATTGGACATCAGATAAATGTCTCACAACTTTGTAGTAACAAAAAATGTCACATATATTTTTGCAAATTCATTTAAAACTAATAACTAATATGTCGCATAAACCGCTTAGTCGCATCTATGTTTAGGCTTTAATAACTTAATAAATCTAGTATTGCTTAGCAAAAATGTCGTATGTGCAAATTAACTATGAACGCCTAATACTATCTTATCTCTAGTAAGTTCAAAAAAAAATAGTTTTTCTTTATTATTTGTTTTTCAAGACTTCAAAAATAATTCAACACTAAAAGCGAATAAAAAACACTAAAAGTTAAATTACCTATTAAATTAAAAAGGACTTTAAAGTTAAATTCACAATCGGCGGTAAGATTCAAAATCAGGGTATTCCCTTTTTCCAGAATTATGAATCGAACTCTAAAATGTCTCCTTATCTCGCATAAATACATATATGTACAATAAATATTCTGCAAAAGGCGTATAAATCTTATTGTGGGTTCAACTCTAAACTCCCCTCTCCTAATTCAGCTATATTGCATTTGCATGCATGAAATTATTATGTTTAATATATTATGATTGTAATACTGTAATGCTGGATATATTTATCAAATAAAATTTTTTTTGAAATTTTCATATTTCGAGATTTTGATTTTTGGGCTTCTGATACCAATCCCACCAAACCAAAGTTGTTATTCAGTTGTAAGAGCTATTTTATTTTATTTTTGTTTTTTAATTGCAACAAAATTATTGTTTCTATTTTTTTTTTTCAAATAAGGTAATTTTATAATAATAGAAAACACAGGGGTGCAGGTGGGAAAGGGTAGGTATTCGTTGACGGGTGTTGCATGAGAAATGAACCAGAAATTGAATTTATATTTTGTTTTTGTTTTTTTTTTTTAATTTTTAATCTTGAAATACATAAAAGGGTTCACAGAAAGTGTAATTTTATAAGACAACAAAATGTTATTTTTAATTTTTGTTGCATATGTTGCATACTAAGTTATATATTGTCATCATGACATGACAGTAAAAGTTTGATTGACAGATTAGTTTTGTTGTTGTTTTAATGTTTTGTATAGAAAGCGATAAAATTTCTTTGAAGATAGTTTAGGTTTAAAGTTGTCATATGATAGATGAAATAGAGAGAAAACTTATTATCTGTCTATAGATTATACTTGTTTTTTTTTTTATAATATCTATAAAAATTGTGTCAAATATTATTAAATTAGTTTTGTTATTTTGTATTTTTTGATTTTATTTCTTATTTAATTATGTTATTATTTTATTAATACAATTTTTTTTTTTTAAATTGCAATGAAATTAAATAGTAAAAGTTTTTCAAAGTTTTGTATTGTAACTTGTTTTTTAAATCAAATAAATAAAAGAATAATTAAATATATCCATGGAAGGTAAATATTTTTGTAGGAAATTATTAAAATACAATTAAATTTTTTTATATACTAGTATAACATAAAATATATTGCACATAACTTAAAATGAGGTAATTAAGTGAATCAAATTAAGATTTCTAAGTGAAATTACTTGAAATACAAGGAATTTTACTTATTCAATAATGGAGTAAATATTTGAGCAATATGGCTTTGTAAATTTGTAGATAAAATTAATCTAAATAAGTCCGAAGATCAGTATGATAATTAAAATATCTGGCATACCAATGGGAGATTCAATGAAATTATTCGAAAATACAAAATTGATTTAAAGACCTTATGGGAAATATTACATATTAATAGCAAAGAACTCATGATAAAAATTTAAAAAACCTTTATCAGATTTTTAACTTTACGAGCCCAAATTCAAATACTATTTAAAATACTCACAGCGACTCTACCCATATTCCAATGTCCTAAAAAGGACAACAATGTTCTAAAAGAGTAGATTCTTTAAAGAAATGCTACGCTTGGAATATATGATCCGTTGTACTTCTGATTGTATGGGATAGTATACGGATGGAAAAAATGAGAACAACGAGGAGTTAAATGACAAATCCATGAAGCAATTGTTAGGATTCTTCAAAAATTTGGGCATGTTACAAAAATGAGAAACGCCTTCATTTGGGAATACATGAGATGGTAGTAAATTCCCCATTTTTGCAGTTCTAACAACAAACAAATTGCTGTAATCAGTAGGGAACCACTTAATTTGCTCCACATAGTAGGAGTGCGCATTTGCTGCCCCTTCTGGTGATTCATTGGAATTGTTTCAGAGAAGACATATGTGCTTTTATTTCAAATGAGGATGTGTCATTACCTTCCAGATATCTATAGAAAAGAGAAAGAGCTCCATTATTACCATGAATGTCAAGCGCATATACAGCATTATTCACATTGGGTTCATTAACTAGAAGAATAGTTCGTTTTCGAACTCGATCGAGAAACTAGAAGCACATAGATGAGGCGCCAGCCCAAATGCATGAGAAATATACCATCTTTAGGTCTTATATATGCTTTATAGATTTTAGACAGGTTCTTGAAGAGAAATACGACTTACACCTAAAGAGCATTTGAAATCCAAGCTTTTGGCAGAACTTTAAGCTATATATCGAACATATGATCAAAAGTCATTCCTTTTAAAGTTTTAATAACTATAGTTTTACTTTAAATTCAATCTACTTTAAAAATTTTCTTACTTTTACTAGACAAAAACTTTCAAGATTAAAATACTTATAGTTAATTATAACATGAGAGAATATAATAAATACCTAATGGCAATATCAATATAAAAATTAATGACATTTTATTATAGAAAATCACTTCAAAAAATGGATATATATAAGTGCAATATCAAAATATTTCTTTTATTGTCAGACCAACATTTCTACAATTATTCCGATATTTAATCAATTAAATATACTTGAAAATATAAAAAAACACTAATTGATTTCCTTTGCTTTAATACCCTTGAATTAATTTCACAAAAATTCAGATTTGAATGCAAAATTTCGTTAGGTTTTTTCCTTCCATTTTCAATTGAAATGAAAAATATAAAAAAATTAGAAAATCCAACATTTATAGGAATTAAAAAAAATGGACATACACAATCATGGCACAACCATTTTTTTTCATCATAGAAAATAGTTGTGCCATGATAAAAAAAAAAAACAACAAAGTCCAACCATTATATATGCTTCACTGGGTCATTGCATCGTTGCTTAAATGATGAATTTAAATAGCATTTTAATAGTAGCTATAGGTTATGATCATGCAATGAAGATAAGATAAGCACATAGCAAAAAAATAAATAAATAAATAAATACTATATACCTGCAATACCAGGTATTTAGGTAAAACAGGTGTATAATTGCAATTTTTTTTTTTATTATGGTATTTGAAAATTTAGAAAATATTTATGGATTGCAACATTTAAAATTCTCTATTTTTTTTACAATTAATAAATATCTTAAGATACTAATATGTGTACATGTTTTAGGCGGAGTGTAAAAAACCCAGGGGAAAAAATTATAATAAGTGGGTTAAATGTCTCCAAAATTTTTAATATTATACAATAAAAAATTACACATTTTAAATTAATGGTCTATTGGAAATAAAGAATGTCATCTTTTTCCAAAAATTCAAATTTTGTTACCAATTTAAAAATCGGTTCTTGAAAATACAATCAATTCATAAATAAACTGGAAAAAATGGGAAACCTTGATTTTAACAATCATCTTTAATTTGCTTCGTATACTCTTAATATAGAGTCTCGGATAGACAAATTTTTTACTAATACGTCTTATACTTTGGTACCAAGCAATTGTAAAATTCATAACATACTTAGAAAATTTTTTTTCAAAATAAAGGTAAAATTCGACTTTGAATCTCAAATTTTTTCTTCTTTTCTTTCCAATTCCAATGCCATTTAAAATTTAATCCCATTGTTTAAAAATATAATTGGAATATATGTCTCATGTTACATGGGACTTTCGCCTCACAGTAATAATTTGTCGAGGTCTTCTGACTAAATTTTTGAGTAATAGATATATGGGGGACTTTTGACTCTGGGACTTTTGTCACTTCGCCTATATGTTTTCATATCTTTTCACATAAATGGAGTGATTTAAATGAAAAATAAGACACTGAACGCAAGCTACTTACTGCAAGACTTCTTATTGCAAATAAATGCATTTTCTTTATAAAAAAACAAACTAATTTTGAAACTAAAAGTTTATGTTTTAAATTGATTTTTTTTTTTTAGATTTAAATTGTGATTCAACATTTGAATTTATTTATAGTCTAAAATTATCTATATTAGTTTATAGATAAAATGAAAGTAAACTGCATTTGGAGATTTTTTGAAATGACAAAATATTTAAATGAAAAAAAAAACTAGACAAATATTTAAATAAAATTTAAGTTTTAATAGTTTCATAATCTCATCTATTAAATCTCTAATTATCTTGCAAAAAAAAATAAATAAAATTTAATTTATATAAGATAAATTTTAAATTGATTTGTTCAATATTTATTTTATATTTACAAATATATTAAAGAAAAATTAATATGGCAGTATAATAAAGTAATAAATTTTTAATATTTATTAGTTTAAGTAAAAATTAGTAAATTTTATTGATATCATTTATTTTTTATAATAAATTAGAAATTAAATTATTTTAAATAAGTACTCAATTCAAATTAATGCAACTAAAAACAAATAATTGTATAAATTTCACTTTTTTATTGGATAACTCTTTATCTGTTGGACTTAAACCTCTTTCTTTATACCTTACTTATAATTAGAATTAATAGACGAATTTCACATTTCATTCATAACTATTTGAGACAGTATTATCACAGTTAAAAAAGGATTGTGTTTCAAAATCTCGTGTGTCAAAATTTCGCGTTTCATATTCTGGAAAAAGCCCTATAAATTACTGATTCTGTCTATGAATTCATCCCTAAAATCTCTCCTAGTTAAGAATCTCTCATATGTACATATATACATATATTCTGTAAAATACGTACAATCCTGATTTTGTACCTAGTACAAAATTCCTCCTAATTATGTTTTTGCATACATATTTCAATATTAAAACATTAAAAACCATTTTCAAATAGTGGGGGCTGCAGCCTTCAAATCTTCACTAAAGAAAATATATTTAGACCAACTTTAAAATCGCTTTTAATTATATTTCCTATTCATGCAGGATATTTCAACTACAAAGTTATAAGAAGCGCGAGATTTTGCAACACGAGATTTTGAAACACGAGATTTTGAAACACGAGATTTTGATACGAGATTATAAAATGCAAGATTTATAAAAGCACGAGATTTTGATTCGCAAGATTTTGATACATTCCCAGTAGAAAAGAGTCTGATTTAAAAATTTTGTTCCTCATATATTTTAAATTCTAAGTTATTTGTGTATCTGTGAGTTTTATTTTTAAAATAAAATTATTTTGTTTATGTTTTTATTTAATTTGTTTATATATATTATTATTAAATATTTTTAGAAATAATATTTATTAGTTATGCCATTATTTACAACCTATCATAGATTATATACTAGTATACACATAAATGGACAACATCAAAATATCGAAAGCAGCGCCATTAGAGTAAACTGTTTGTAATGGGTGAAATAAAATTATATTTTGCGAGAAATTTTTTTCCTATTATTTTCACAACTCAGTGGATCCTTAATTACACAAAATAAGTAAGCGTATTCTTTTTTTTTTAAAAACAAGAGTTTATAATACTGTGTCCTTGGAAATTGACCTCTCTATCTTATATGGTTGGTAAATATGCATTAAGATTCTTAAAAATTTTTATGTGGCATAGAATTTTAAATCAATATCTGATCCTGATCATATCTCTTAAGATCTTACTTGAATTTTCTTCAATGTCAATTTTAGGTTTGTTCTGTCAGCTTTGCATGTTCACAAACAAACTAGAAAATTAAAATTCAAGTAAGATATTCTTAAAGGATACGATCAGGATCAGATATCATCTTACATGGTCCATCTCATTATTGAGTTAAAAAGCAATTAGTTTCAGTTCGTTATACTTAATGCCAATTAAAATTAATTTTCAGTAGAGCTGGTGAATTTTAGGTACGAGTACCAATACTGGAGAAAGCACTCAATAAAATTTAGTGGAGAAAGTTTTAGATGCCAGTAAAAAAACTAGTACTGGTACTCACCCGTATTTTTACAGTATCTTATTATACTTATAATATTTGCAAAAAAGAAATTAAAAAGTAATGATTTCTTAATTTGAAGTGTGAATTCTAAATAAGTACTTACTAAATTGTCTCAATTACCTGACTTTACTACATATAAATACTGGTAAATACTGATAAATAGTACTGGTACTTGGTGATACTGAAAAATACTAATAGGTGCCAGTGTCAGTATTTTTACTGTTATTTATATTTTTTTCAGTTTCAGTACTAGTATTTGAATTTTATTGAGCATATTTTTCAGTATCAGTACTGGTTTAATTTTTTCAGTACTGGTACTTGTTTATTTATATAAGTACCAAAATATTTGAAAATCACCAGCTCTAATTTTCAGAAATTATTCAATAATAATTCAAAATATCACAGATTGTGATTTTTTCATAAAATAAATTTGAGGTCAATAAATGTCAAAGTCAAAAAAAAAAACTTTCATTTAATGCAATTTACTGGTTTATTCAACTTTTTTACTACCTTATACATTACGAGAATTGTCATGGATATGATATCACTTGCAAATTTTTTTTATTTTGAATTAAAAGTAATTTAGTAATTGATTCAATAAATTATTATATCTTTTTTTTAATCATAATTCCTTCTGTTATGTCAATTCAAAATTAATTAAATTAAAATATTAAACAAAATTATTATTATTTTATTATTATGTATTAATTTCAAGAAAAAAAAATTATAATTTCAATCAAACTTTTTTAAAATACATTCAAAAAGCTATTCAATTAATATTTATGACATTATTTTTTAATAATATAAAAAACAAAGACTTAAAGCGCAAGTAACAATTTGGTGACAGATCTACAAATGATACTTACTACCACTTTTTCTTTTAAAATATATAATTACAATAAATTTTAAATGAATTTACAAGCAATAATTATTCGCGTATTATAAATTTGTTACAACCTGTTATTAAATAATAATAATTATTAATAAAAAACTGGAACAAAATATTAATATTTAATATTAAAAAAAAAAAAATGAATGTTGACATAATAATAATTAAAAAAATTTTTCAACATATGCAATAAATATTTCTTGAAAAAAAAAAAAACACCAAATCTAAACAGACTTTTTTTATTGGAAAAATGTTAAGACCAATGAGTAAAGTATGTGTTATTTAAAAAAAAAAATGTATAAATATTGTTTTGAGCACTTTAAAAACACTGATTGTCAATTTTATATATTTAAAATCGAATAAGCAAAATGATAAGAAAAAAAGATAAGCAAAATATCATTATAATACAATAAGAAATACGTCTTGAAATATGCAATATTTGTTTTTCGATGTCAGTGCATAAATTTCTAATGAAATTGCAGAAAACTTCTTGTTAGTATAGTGCTTAACCACATGTCTTTTTAATATAGGCATTACCTTGTGATAGAAGAAGTCTAATCACAATAACTTTAAAATTTTTGGAACCTGAAAAACGAAAATTACAATTACAATAATTATAAAATTAAATATAAAATTAATCTTAAAAAACCTTTCGTGATTTGTAATATCTATTATGTAAAGAATCGCGTACGAAAATAACTTTTTGTGGACAACTGCACCTCAATCTAATTGGCTTGCTAAGCTTCGTAAAAAAATTCGTAAATTAGGATTACGTTGACAGCTCGCTACTCTGATTTGCTCTGATAGCTCTGATTTGTTAATCATTTTCGAACGAACAATTATTTGTTTCGCCCATTCTCTTGACTAAAATGTCCAAGTTCCTGGCTTCTGATTGTGCACATCTAGGCGTAAGGACCCTACACTCTAGACCTAAAAATCTCACAATGGGAACAAAGTTGTTGGTTTCCTATAACTCGGATAAATGAAATGAAATTTGAGATTGAAAAATTTAATAAAGTGGGAGGTTTCTAAAGTCACCAATCAACCGGAACCTCAAAGTGATTCAAATTAACATTATAATTCATAAATTTTGGAGAATAACAGAAGTTCATTAGAATTTTAATTTAAAAAATTCATTCTAAATATTTTAATAAAAATTTTAATTAAAATAAGATCTAATAGAACTATGTCAAACTTTCCAAAAACTCTAATACTACAAGTAATCAATAAAAGAAAATAAAAATAATTGATTATTTAATTATATTTAACATTTATAGGTTATGGTTACATATACTTACAAAATTTTTTTAATTAATTTTTATTAAATTAATCATATTGAAATTCATATCAGCACTTACCTAAAAGAAAAATTAAAAAAAAATTAGAATTAATAATATACATTTAATCAATATTTTGAAAATAAATCAATTATTTAGTTTGAGTTAAAAGTATCTAACTATTAAAAAAAGAAAATTGTTGCTTATTTAGTGCACGTATTTCGTCACAAATTAAGTGTCAAATAATTTATAAAATTGTAAGCAATTTGTAACTTTAATCATAGGGTATACATTAAAGCGTTTTTCCAAACCAATTATTTATTACTTGCAGCATAAAAAACCAACTTCTAAATGTTAAACGCATTTCAAGAATCAAAATTTAAAAATGCTGCAAATAAATTTTTATATTCTATCACTCAAGTGTTCATATGAAAAGAGGTCTTAAGTTACTTAGTTAATTAAATTTTGTTCATATGATGAAAACTGAAGACGAAGTCCTAAAACTTTTTTATCCAGCATCCAAACTGTTGGTTTTGGAAAGATAAATACCGGACACAAAGATTATTAAAGTACTGAGACAATCTGCTTATTAATTTCTCGTTCTGCACAAAAGTATAAGGAGAGGCAAAATAAAGTCGACCGAACTTTATTATTCAAAAATGTAGAAATAAATCCAAGATAGATTGTATAAGCTTTTCTTCTTGCATAATTATCTCTAAAGTCTGTTAATATTTCTTTTACAGTCTGGTTATTTTATATGAGAGCCCCACGATCCCGTAGTTAAATTTGACCCTCACAGATGGTCCGTTTTTGTTGTTTTTGACAACAAAAGCATTCATACCAAATTTAATTAAAAATGATTGATATTTTGATGAATTATTAAAACTTGACGTTCCCGCAACTTCTCATAAATAGCAATTTCGCGTAATTAAAAATATGGAATTATAAGGTCTTGAAAAAGGTAATGTACTGACTTTTAAACAATCTAAAATTTTTTCCTTATGGTTCTCTTCATACATGTATATGTATACGCAGAGAAGTATTAAAAATAATGAGAGCTGCCGGTCCAAAACCCTCGCTAAACAAATTTTTGGAATTTTGATTTTGTGTAATCTTAAAAGCCTTCGACTGATTCTTGTAAAATATATATTTAAATAACAAAGAATTTAAAATAAAGGGCTGCCGTCTCCAAACCCCTGCTAAACAATTTATTCAAATCTTGATTTTGAATTCAATTCTTAAATATTAACCAATTTGCATATACAAATATACAAATGTGTAAATATAACTGAACAGGGGGTAACCCTAATCTAATAATCAACACCAACTACAAAATCCTTCCTAGTTTAAAATCCGGTGAAACTATTTATGCTTAAAAATGTTTTCCAGAAAATTTAAAAAGAGTTGTGCACAAAATTAGGATATTCCCTTTTTCCAGAATTTTTAGATCTTTTTCCACCTATATCTATTTTTGTGCTGTTAATTGTAAATTAGCAAGAATGTTAAAGTTGAGATCAAAATCAGAGTATTTTTCCTTTTGCAAAAAATTTTTAAACTAAATTTGTAATTAGTTAGGTTCTATACCTCCTAAAGTTGAATTTAAAATCAGTTGCTCATATTTTAAGTTTATTTCAGAATCAAGTTTCAATATTAGAAACACATATATTAGGATTCTGAAATCCTATTTTTTCTTCACTCTCACTCTCTATCTCCAGACACCTGTATGAGTATTCAGAGTATGATACATTTTATTGACTACAGATGAAACGGGTTTAATTACTAAAAATCACTAAAATTATATCAATATTCAAGGAATTGAGTTTTTTATGTGATACATGTCGATCTATTTAACTTGGCTGGAAATCCACTACATATTTTTATTTCAACGAATGAAATTGCACATTAAATTGTTCAACAATCATTTAACCCTTTAAATTCATTAAATTTAAAGCTGCCAAAATTAATTTGTTCCTTTTGAATTTATAAGTACACCACAGGTACAATATACATATACCTTTTTATCCCATAATACAATGTTTCTGTGATTAAATAATTTTGTAATATGACTATTAAAAAAATGTTTTTTTAAATTACAATTTAATTTTTTTTGTAAATTTGTACTTCAACCTGTTATTATGAAACTGGAAGTTTTTTAATTTAAAATTATAATGTAATAGCACACAAGTGAAATCCAATGAGTCTTTTTCTATACGTTACTGTACGATTACTTACAATCGATTTCAAATGAAATGAATTCATGTAACCAAAAAACTGAAAATAAAATACAAAAAATACAAAATTATAATAAATTTTCTTTATTATTTTCTGATACTTATATGCCATCATTATCAGTGGTAATTACATATTATGTGATATATGTGATTATGATTTCATCTTTTATCATTTAAATAACAGTACATTGTACCTTTATTCAAAAAGTAATCAAAAAATCAAAAAAAGCTTTTCATATATTCACCAACTTAATACTGGGGATTGAAAATTAGCATTTAAGATTTAGCATATATTAAGGAAACACCAGACCAGACCAACAGCAGCAAAAAAGAAAACCACTATACATTTTATATTTTGTGTGGTCTATACAGCATATACAGTTATGGTAATTGATAATGATAATGTTGATACCAAGTACCAAAACACTGCAGTACAAGAAAAGTACCTGTACAAATGTACCTGTACTGAAGAAGAGAAAGGAAATCATTATGATATAAAATGAGAGATAAGGAATTGAATGAAAAATGCAACTATACAAAACAGTTATGCAATTTTATATTCAACAAATTGCGTGTGAAAGTATTTTTTAATTTTTATTGTTTTTTTTTTTGTCCCTCTTTATCAGTGCTTTATCTCTCTTTCTATTATTATACAATTAAAGTGTTTATATGCATTTTGTGGTAGATATTTTCCTTTTCACATTAAAAAAAAAAAAACTGCATAATAATGCGGAAAATTAATATGTAAACGTATACATATGGAAATGAAAAACCTTTTAAAAAAAAAAAAAAGTATTTTAAAGAAAAGCTTAATAGTAATATAATTTTTCCTTTTACTTATGTTTTATATTTTTTCATGAGATGTTAATGTCACTTTTATAAGTGTTAAGTACAAAATTACTTAATAACAAATAGTTTAGGTGGTTTATGTGTTAAAATGTTAAAAATTTAAATTATTTTATAAAAAGTATACTTAAATATGTACTTGCAATTTAGAAATGCGATAATTTTTCTCGTATACTTAAATAAGAAAAACTATAAGTACCAAGTTCTTCTACAGTTAGAAACTGATAAAAATATTTTATGTAATAAATGCATCTTTGAAAGAGTAAGTTGAAAGAGTAACATATCTTATTGCTTAATTAAAGCTACGACTGACGAGTGTCTCCGATTGAGTAGGTATATACAAACATAGTTGACCTTATAATAAATGTTAAATGCAAACTAAAGCTTTGTCTCATTAAATGACTTAGTAAACACTTCTTATGGCCATAAAACAGAACAAAAAAGAACAAAAGAATTGTAAATTCTTTTAAACAATCAAAGGATAACTTTTCATTATGATTCATGACATTTTGCAAAATATAATGTTCGTTAAATGAGTTTCCTTTATTTATTATGTAAGTCTAACATTTTTAATTTTATCACTCTCTAATATTTCATTTTGAATTAAATGCATTCCGTATAGCTTATGTAAATTGACTTTTATTGCAACTTTAATATATTTTTTAATTTATATCTTTATATATTAATTTATTAATTTAATTCATTAATAATCTAATCATACAATTTGAGTCATTGGTATAACAATATGTTGTTATGGAAACTGGTATTCCCAAACTGATAATTTCATATTTTATTGATTTTTTTCACACTTATGACATGTAGTCTGACTGATCATTGCCTTATATAATTTTTAATTAAGTTTTATATAATTTTACCATAAAAAACTGTTAAATTTTCATATACATTTAATTAAAATAATTTTTCTATATTTTAACCCATTATTGTATCTTACAGTTGAAAAGCCATATGTTTAAAATAAATAAAAACAAAATCTTATTTTAATTTTACTTCGACAATCATTCTATGCTTATTCTCCCCAAAATTAGCTATATACATATTCTTAAGTTAAAGAAAATTAAATGTCTTCAAAATAACGGCATTTCCTACATTAAATTTTCAAAATGAGAAACTTCAGTATTTTGGTTATAAACTATCGGAAAAACATCTATTAATAGTCCTTTTGCTTTTCAATGCATCACAGTAAATCAAAATATATTGAGACTTTGTAAAATGACCACCTTTTAATGAAAGGGGTTTTCCGTACCTAGTGGTTCTATCTAAATGAAACCAATTTTCACTGTCTTATTTATTGAAAACTATAAAAGTAATTTTGTTTATTACTAATTATTAAAATATTAATATTACAATATTGTTGTGTCTAAAATGATAATTAGCAAATTAATTTCATATTTTTATATTTAAACTGTTTTTTAGTCACTTTTCATTGAACGCCTATGTGAACTTTTAATCAATTGAATTTCTAATAATGAAACTTTCTCAAAACATGGTATACAATGCAAGTATGTAACTCATTATATATTACACCAACTGATTTGTTACATATCCATACATTAAATTATTATTCCTACATTATACATCTACACGACATGTTGTTCTCCACATGGATAATGATCGCAAAAAACTTTTTTTTTTTTGTAATTAAATTAATATTTATAATAATTTATAAAATAAATAAAAATACACTTCATTTAAAGTTAATTTATCCTTAAATGGATAAAAAAAAGAAATCCTAATGATTAGTATTAACATTTTTCTATATATATATTTATACAATAGATTTTAGTTAATTTTTATGTTTTGTTGTAATCATTATCATGTCATTTCTAAAAGAAAGTTGAAACATTCATCAATCATCAAAAACGAACAACAAAATACACACTATTATTATTTGATTTGTGTGTCTACATTGTGTTTAAAAAAAAATAAAAAAACAAAAAAGTTATCTGGTCGAATATCACCTTATACAGTAAGGAAACATAAAAACAAGCGGGGTATACACACTCAAGAAAAAAACAACAGCTATGTATACACTCCAACTCAAACTCCAACTCTATTCAACTTACAAAGGAAGTATTTCCACCTTTCTTCTGGATAAAAAACAAAATGTATTTAAAAATTTTTTTTAAAAAAAAAATTATGTCCAAAACTATTGGTGAACGAACAAACAAATGCACAAAACAAGTTTATATACAAAACATCTGATAACAAACAATCTTTAAAAATGGTACTTAAATCTCTTAAATACACGCAATTTTTGGTTTGTAATCATTAACCAGATATCAATAAACAACACCAAAAAAAAAGAACTAAACCCTATATAAACTTGCTTTGCTATATTACAAAAATACAACAACAAAATAATTAAAAAATACAAAAAAAAAGTTTGTTGCATTATCTTGCGTCATGCCAATATTTAAAGTTTAAAATCAATGTACAACAACATTATTACAACATACATATTTGCAATATTATTTTTAGCGGCATTCAGTCTGCAACAAAATCTGTGTATATGTATATATTTAAGTTGCAGCTATATTTTTATATTATTTTGTATTTAATTTGCAATGAATTAAAAAATTGGACATTCTTTGAAAAATGCATTGAAAAAAAAATGAATTTAACTTTTAATCATCATCAGCCGATAGGTACAATAACATGACACAATAACTAGTGGCGCGACAACAATTTGCGAGTTATAATAAATATTACGCCGTTGTAGTAATAGTGGTATTGTAAATTTTAATACAGAAGGATTTTAATTTCTTAAAGAAATTTCTTTAAAGATATTAACAGCATTTGTTTGAATTTGATTGAAGCCTCGGTGGTTTATTGAATAAGCATTTGGCTGATTAATCGAGGGGTTGCGACTTTAAATATTGAATGAATTTTTCTAATCAAAATCCCCTTGGTGATTTCTATAATTTAAATAAGATGGTTCAGATGGTTTAATGGTTGACATTTTTACTCAGTCAACTCGTTTCATTCCTTAGTCCCAAGATTAATTAAATATGTAAAAACAGTAATGTTAAAGGCCTTGCTGTAATGAATAGGAATGTTTTAAATTTTTAATAAAAATAGTGGAAGTGTATGAAAAAATAAAATGCTAAAAGGGTGACTATATCTGAAGGAACTCTTCCTTGAGATTAATGGTATCTTCAAATATAAATTTAACTTTTGGAGTCAAAGAATAAACATGTAGGACCACTTCGACAATTTACAATTTGTAAATATTCAAGTTTTAGGTTAAGGAGATTGTCTGTACCACAAATATAAGATGGAAGATATGAGTCTTTCAATATTTGTATTATTAGAATTGATTTTATTAATTTCCATATAATTATTAAGTGCGACAGTGCACTACGTTATCACATTCTTCGTTTCTTCAAGTAATATTTGTTTCTTTTATCTGTGAGTTATATCCTCAAATTAAATTTTTTGTTTGCATATTTTTATTATTGATATACTTAGAAATCATTTAAATATTGAGATGCCAGTAATTAGAACCCAATGTGAAACAGAAGCTGAATAAAGTCAAAAACCTAATGAAAGTTATTCTTCAATCTTACTTGGATTCCATATCTTCTGGATACCCCGCATGGTAGATCAACAGCCTAACGACTTTGCAAACCGTTTTTATATTTATTTTATTTTTCAAAATTTTAAGGCAATTCAATTTGAGTAAGACCTTTAAAAATAAAGTGTTGTAAACAGATATTCAATTTAAGAAACACTGGCACTTTGGAACAACAAACTGACAGAAAAACAGTTGATAAATTTCATTTAAAACGATAAAATATTATCACATAATTTTTCCTGTCGAACCAGATTCATTTTCTATTTCCATTTGTTTTCAATTCATTTCCATTTCATTCAATTTGTTTTTGCTTTTATTTTTTTTTTTAAATTTTCTTTATGAAAATGAAAATTTTCATTGTACCCATTTTTGTTATTACATACATACATATAAAAAATACAACTTATTCGCATATCATTGATTATATTATTAAGTAAAATCTGCATCATAAATTCAGGAAAAAAAAAATATTGAACTAAAATCAAAATGAGCTGGTTCAAGTTTCCATTTAAAAAAAATATTTTATAAAATATCTGTGCTTTAGTTTATTTACCTTATCTTCTTTTCTGGATTTTGAGTGCCGCGCAGACATTAGGCTCGCCAAAAATAAAAATAAAATATAAAAAAAAATAAACCGATTTCAATTGACTTTTAATATAATGATGATAGCAATCTGCTGCAGAATATGTATAAAATATTAAATTTATTTACTTTCAATCCTTAATATTAAAAAATAAGAGTGAAATAATCTTATATGAGTGAGTTGTCTGTACGGAATTTAATGAATTTTAATTTTACCTCCGGATAAATTTTGTGTATATGTATGTATATACATTTGTACCCATACACATTTATGATAAAATATATAGCTATTAAAAAATTACCATAATATTATGTGATATACAAAATGAAAGTGTTACCAATTATGGCATATGATAGAGTTCCATATTTTAATTGATTTTATGTATATATGATTCATTGTTGCAATTTAAGTAACATTTTTTTAATTTGTTTATTGAGTCAGAAATAAATGGTTTATATAAGTACTCTTTTTTTAAAGTGCTACATGTAATTGATATGGTAAAGGAGTTGCTTTACTTGTTGAATCTTGAACCTTAGCTCTTGGGCTTGGTATTAATGGATATTTTTCTAACTACGGTGCTAATAAGTTTGGAAGAGGAAACCAATAAGCTACGATGTAAAAGAATTCTTCGGGTTTTGTAAAAATAACCACATTACGCTAGGGACTTATTTTGGTTACCCAATCTATGTAATATATCTTCTGGGAAAGATTTTTGAAAAGATATTCACCAATCCTCTAAAGTCTTAATTTTTGTTTTAATTAGATTATAATTTGGGTCCGTGTCATAATGTCGACTGAGAAAGTTTTCAAACCTATCGAACAAAAGGTAAACCTGATTTTGTATTCAACTCCAAAATCAATACTAAAGTTGTAGGCAAATTATCAGTCGAAATTTTCCAGTCGGTATTTTTTTTTACAATCGACTTTTTCTCAGTCGGAATTTTTTTACATTCGAAATTTACAACTTTGTCGTAAAATTTTCATTGATCTGGAAGACATATGTCCGGAAAAATTGAAAATTTTATTTCGAATTAATAACATAGGTTTTTCTGAAACACTGTCTGAAATTTGAGAAAATTAATCTGATATTTTTTCTTTATATTTTTCATACACTTTTTCTTATCAGTGCTCATTTTTTTCGAACCAGTGTTTACGCCCTTATTAAATTATGAAACATTTGTCATTAGAATTAAAATTACCATTAAAATTTTTTAAGATAATGTCTCAAAATTTTATGAAAATTATGCATGTTTCTAACTTCTTAAAGTCCTGTAAAATAAACCTGGTCTTTCACTGTTAGTTCCTTTAGTTAAATAGCTTAATTATTACTTCTTCTTAGAGAACATTTTCAAAATGTAGAAATCAGACTGAAATATCAGACTCAGCTGTAAAGTGCCGGCTTTTTAATCGAAAAGTCTTGGGTTCAAATCCTGGTCGGATCATATCTAATAAAAAATATAGTGTATATTACAATAACTTAATAATAAGTCCAAATTTCAAATAGGTAAAGGATTATAATATTATCATGCAATATTTACTCTTGTCTGGTAATATTGATGAAATGCAAATCCTATCTAGTGGATTAGGAAGTTGTAATTCTTGCATAAAATACATTTTAATACACACAACAACTTTTTTATGCATACTTTTTGCTAATTCAAATTTTTAATACATTATATAATAAAAATCATTAGTTATTATTAAAACTTATCAAAGAAAACAAATCCAAATAATAATAATTATAATTTAAATTAAAAAAAAAACTTCACCTCACACGATGATACTCAATTATCATTACTTTCATTTAATTTTTTAAACATTTTTTTAAATTCACATTTTTTGAAAAGAAACATGCTATTGAAAGGGTATTCATTAACAAATTAAACTTAATGTTTACGTATACATGTTGTATATATGTGCCATTTATAATATCACAACTATACTTATAGTGAAATCAAATTAAATTGTAATACAAAAAAAAAAAAAGAAGCCTATCAACAACACCCTGTTATTATCCAATTATTTTCTTTAATTTTTTTTAAAAGTGTTGAGAGTAAATTAAAATTTTTGAAATGAAAAAAATAAAAACCCAAAATTGTTGAAAATTGCTGTTAAATACAATTTGACAATGTGAAACCCTCAAATTTTTTTAAAATAACCAACAAAAGCATTATTACCTTTAATTTTATAATAATATTTACCTGTATTCACTTTCTTTAAAAAAAAATATAAGAAAAACAAAAAACACTTTTATTTTGGGTAATTTTCATTGAAAATTTTGAATTTTGAAAAAAAATTTCATCAAATTAATTATAATTTATGCGTAATTCACATTTGTTGTGATATGCGCAGACACAAAAAAAAATTGTTTTCATTAGATCAGCCATTCATAGTTTTGTACTATAGCTATATGATTTTCGTTTTTTTTTAAATTTGATTACAACTTATTATAATAATTTTTCGACAATTTTTACAATAATATTCATTATCGTATCTATTACAGTGTATCTATCTATATGGTATTTCTAACTACCCAATGATAATGCAAAAATCGTTTTAATCATCTTTCTTCTAAAAAAAAATAAAAAATTTGGAAATTATGATAAAAAAAAAACCAATGTTGAAGGTAGTGGTAATGATGGGGGATTTACTCATAATGATATGTTAGAAAAGTGGAAATAGCTTTGTATACAAAAGCATTTGGGACTTGAATTTGATTAAGTTTAACATAAAAGCGTTGTAGAAAAGTTTTAGCAATTTTTATTTGAATTGCAGTTTATTTTTGGGGAGTATTTCCTTTACGTAGAAATTTTGTTCTAAAAATGAGTAGAAATGAATCAATGCGGCGTCTGACCAATGGCGTACTAGTAAAGATACCGCCTTTCATGTGGAAAGTCTTGGGTTTAATCCCAAGTCGGGTCATATTTAATAAAAAAAAAAAAAATATCCTTAATTTAAATAATATAAAAATAATAAAGGAATAAAAAAACGCAAGTCTTTGAATTGAAAACAATGAAAGACTAGAATTATTTTACAGGACTTTATAAGACGTCAAATATATGAATAATTTTAAATTTCCAGACATTATCTTAAAACTGATGAAAAGTTAAAGGTATATAAGCAATTTTGTCCACAATTAATACAAGTAAAAATTCTATTTCAGTCCCCAAATTCATATAAAAATTCACTTTCATCTCTAGAAGCGATGCCAGACTATAAGATTTATATTAATTTTTAAGATTGTTGGTTTTAATTTTTCATGCATCAAGATTTTTTCAAGATTCGTATTACTTCTTTTTTTTTTATATATTTTTATTTTGCTGATTTTTAATATTTTGATGATTTAACATTTTATTTTATAAAATAAAATTTTTTTTCAAACTTAAAATTAAAATATTCTATTACATAACATGCATTCATTTTATATTGCACTCTACTTTATTATTATTAGCTAAAACGGAAACCCTAAAAAAATTTCTATTTTAAATGTCATTTGCTTTTAAAACAAAAATTATAACGGAAACCCTGATTTGATTATTCTATTTTAAATGTCAATTAACTCACGTCACTTGTTTTTATTTGAATTTTAATTTCTTTTAAACTTTTTCGCAGATTAAAATAAATAAAATCATATAAAACTAAAATCAGGAATAGATTATTTAAAAAAATGTTAAACGGATTTTTATTAACAAAAGATTACTTAGTTTAAATATGCTATCTCATTTCAATTTATTTATTTATTAATTTCTAAAACCTAAGAAGATCGTTACAAAAAAATTTCTTAAAAATAATTACTTATATTAAAATTATACAATACAATGACTTAAGCAAAGTTAAACAACCCATAGGCATAAGCAAGTTAATATAAAAGTATATAAAAATAACAAAAAATGCATTCTTAAAAATTTAATTTAATTTAAGATTTATATTAGAAAATACCAAGATTTTTAAGGTTAAACGATCTGGCACATAGGTCTGGCAGCTCCTCTACTTAGACAGTAGCGACGATACAATTACGAAAAAAATCGTGTACACAGACTTTTACGAAATATTTTCCGATTACCTCGCCTAGCACTTCAAGTACAAACCCTTATGCCGAATGAAGTCGAAAATTAAACGGAATCTTTGACTGAATGAAACTTGGCCACTAACCGATTGACCTATTAATCAGTTATGTATTGAATAATGTTCCTTGATCATATAATAGTAAATATTTACTTTTTATTTATTACCAGGGATTGACTCTTACGAAAGATATCAATATGATATCAAATACATATATAAATTATTGCTATACAAGCCAGAAAGCTTAAGAATCAAGTATAATAAAAAATATTGTAATAATATTGAAATATATTATTATATTAACTTGCAGAAATATCTCTAACCATTGGAATAGTTGTATTATAAGTAAATTTAAACAAAGATAATTTATCTTCTCACGGAATAATCGGTTGAACAGATAAATTTGGGACACACTATTTAATATATTATTGTAATCTACCATAAAAATTTTTTGAAATTCAGTTTATTAACAAGTTAATAAATAATTCACATTAATAATAATGAAGATTCAACGATTTCCTGACTAAACCTTTTTAAATAATCCCTTCGTTTCATGCAAATATTATAAAAATTCTCTAATCAATCAAAATTTTTCAAAAATTTTTATAACCTATCAAATTTTATTAGGGACACTTTTTTTCAAAGATACTATAAATCAATAAAACGCTTAAAATATTACGCAATCTGTTATGAATTTATAATAAAAATTTATAATTTTTTGAAAAATATTAATTCAAAATATTCAACGTTTTCTAATTTCGCCTATTTTTTTTTGTTTTTCAAGTGCTTTAAAGAAGGGTTTAGTCAAGTTAAACCTTTTTTTTGTATATAAGTATCAATATATATATATATATAAGTATCTATCACTCCTATATATATATATCTAATAAATAAAAGTATTTAAAATATTTTTGCGTAAATATTTATGTATAATATTTTCTAATAAAATATCTAACAAAATGCCAATCCCTTCCAGGTACACAAAACAATAACAAAATAATATTAAAATTTTTACAAATAAATAATATTGAAATTTTATACAACAGGTACAGAAATGTAAAGATATATATACAAATATATATACAACAAATAATTCATTTTGACATATTTAATTACCTTTTGAAAAAAAATTTACGTGCAAAAACTTATTTACCTGTGTTTTCTTTTAAATATATATGTATAAATATATGTATATACATACTATCTATCAATAATTACAAAGAAAAAAAATAAATATAAAAACGTGAACTCAATGCACAGATAAGAATATTAAAATAATATGAGACAACTGACAACAATCAAGCAAACTATGTATTTAAAAAAGTGAACCTAATTTTTTTTTCATTTAGCTTAAAAACCGATAGTACGCGGTAATAAACAAATTATATAGCCACTTACATACATATAAGATTCAACGACCGCCAGTTACATTTGTTGACATTTTAAAAACAAAATCATTGTTTGAGAAAAAAAAAACAAAATCTTAAAACGCAACAAAATAAAACGACCAAGCCTATATATCTTCTATCTCTTTTCTTCATGGCATTTAATATTAAAATCTTTTATTTTTTTTTCTTATTTTGATTTTGATCTTCAATGAATCGCTCTTTTGAAGTAAAATTAAAACTTTGAATACTTATATATAAATTTTTTTTTAGTTAAAATCTGTCCAACGTCATCGCATGCGATTATTGTCCCCTACGGGTTCCCCATCAATTGAGATTTTCTTTTAATACATTTTTATTTAATTTCAACCTACACCTGAAAAAGGTACAGAGAATATGAACTTTTGTATGGTGTTTGAACCAAAAGAAGGGAAGCTATATATGGAAAAGTATATATATTACGTCACCTCCTGACTGAGTCGATTTTGCGATGTCCGTCCATTTGTACGCCGAATAATTCAAAAATAATGATGCTGTCTTGATGAAATTCATACTGTAGGCTACTAATGAGGACCGAAAGTCTTGGATTCGAAAAAAGGCCATACGAGCATATCTCCGAAACCTATAAAAATAAAATTTGATACAAATATATTCCTTCATATTTTCGTTGTCTTTCTAAAATTTGAGATCAATAGAAGAAGTGGTTCGGGTACCTTCCACGCATCTTGCAAGATTTAAGACCTTATCTTTGAAATAAATAAAGATAGTAACTTGACTTAAAGATTGGACCTTCAAAGTTGGTATCAGAATATTCCTTATTTTTCTCTTTGTGTTCCTGAAATTTTGGGATCAATTGGAGTGATGGATCGGGTAGCTTCTACGCACCTCCCAAAATCTAACAAGCATATCTTTAAAATTAATAAAGGTAGAAATTTGATTTTTGATACAAGAGTGTTTCTTAAGGTTCCTGAAATGAGTTGAAGTTGGTTCGTTTAACCATCAATTTAATTTGTCAGGTGTATGGTATTACTAAATCCATTGGATCTTGTTTCATTACTTGTTTTTGAATTTATTTAACCGTCCAATTTTATAAAACATGTAAGTTAGTTTTAACAAAGTTAAAAAATATCTTTAAATCTAAAAAATCCGTTAAAATCATTATAAAATGCCCGCTTAAAATAACCACCAACGCAAGTACACATGCTTTAAAATAATTCAATATATTAATAGTAACTTTGAGATTCATTTGCATTAGATAGAAGAGAAAAATTTGAAATCAACACTTAAGTAATTAATATTGGAAAAACAAAATATTTTAAGATTGTAGTGTTAGATATAAATTATTTAGATACAATAAATATGGCGCGAAATTTTTTTTAGATAATAAATGTTGTAAAATTGATTGAACAACGATAATAATGTGTACAAATGATTTAATTATTTATGGTTGATCTTTTTCTCACGGATTTATACAGATAAAGAAGAAGTATTAAAGAAGTTTCGTTGTGGTACACGTTGAACCAGTCAACATAGAACCTTAAAGAGAAAGTTTTTTAATTTTTTTTTTGGTTCTTCCTTATGCGAAGGATACACGACATTAATTGGCCTTCTTCGTTGCTTTTATTAGTTCGGAATGATACTGACACCTTCCCAAGTCTGGTTTTAATTTCTCTGTCTTGTCTTCGGAGTTTCCATTACAAAACCATTCTTGTGATTTCCGCCTGTTTAAATATAATATCAGCCATATTAAGCACCTGTTGCTAATGGGGTTGGTGCCTAAAAATATTTTGATAAATTTTCTTTTGAAATGTTTTCACAAAAACTGATGTTATTTGTAGTCAACTTAGTTTTACTTAGTGGTTTTAATATCCTAATATTAGTTTTCTTAGTTATTTGGTCACACTTCCAAAATGGACGCAACCCACCAAAGCGTTTCTTTAACTAGGTAGACCGTTGTGTTTTCTTATGTTATTTTACTGTAACCCAGTATGTAACCCAGGTGCTATTTCAAGTTACTCCATTTTTTGTTAATTAAGAGCAGTTAAGTGCTACTAAACATAAATCGTCCCCAAGGTAGGTCCATTTATTCATTTTTCTTTTTTAATAATATTTCCCGATTTTTAATGTGCACGCAAAGTATTTCCTTTGTCTTATTTTTATTTTATCGATAACCATTTAACATGAATCATGATCTCACCCTCCAGTCAAGTTTCTTACGACTTATAAAAGACAAATAACAGTAGATTCTCCAACATCTGAAATGTTGAACCTAAGCAATATCAACCTTAGCACTTCAAGTAAAGTTCAAATTTATAATAACACAATAAAGTACAGCCTAAAATTTTCCCTATATCCCTATGTCATTATTGCTGACGTCAGACCTGCCAAAATTTTTATGTAAGTTTCCTTCAAAAACCTAAGTACAGACCACACATATTTCCTAGTAATCAATATATGTACTAATTGGAATAGTTTTAAAAACCAAAAACCCACAAATTATTTTTCACACAACCTTTAATCTCCATTAATTTAATTCGGAATATGCCCACCTAAAATGCTTATATCTCCCAATCAAAAACAAAATAAAAACTTTATATAAAAAATTAGATACGATAGAAATTCATTCTCTGTTTCATTCTCTATTATGACCCTAAATTAGTTTGAATTTTTACAACATAATTATAATGTTTATATTAAAACCCTTTGAATAAAGTATAGCTATGTACAAAAAATATTCAGAAGTGTTTATGCACCTGTACCTAAAACACCAGGATTCCATTATTATTATTTTTTTTTATTTTGTTAATTTAAAATTCAATTCTTGTTTTGACGTAAGATCTGTCCATAGTAAAATAAATGACCAGGAAAATAAATATTAAGTATTTGTAGATATCTTGCATAATGTCTTTTTCATGTCTATTTGATGAATAACTAATAATCATTTAAATGGAAAAACAATAAAAATAAAAAAAAAAATGAAAATCATGGAACCTCTTTTCTATTATATTCTATTCTCTCGTGTTTTTTCAATCAAATGGAGAAAAAAAATGGTTAAAATTACAAGGAGGATCCAATAAACGTGATTTAAATTGTTAATTAGATTGGAGGAGCGTTTATTAAAAATCGTTACTTTTCTAATTTATGTGAAATTTTATTTTTTTAGTTTCTTTTAAAGATTGTATTATGGAAATTTCAGTAGAAATTTATATTAAATATTAAGGCAGCTCAAAGTTACATTTATATACGTGGAGACTATTCGAAACAAAGCAGCTCCTTATGTGAAATTTCCAAATGGAGAATACATTACCACAACATGTGTTTTCCAATTCCTCAATTCCAATCTACATTGCTTTATCTACTCGTTAATTAGGTAGGGTATCGGTAGGACATCAGTCTGTCAATCGAAGGGTCTCGGGTTCAAACCCAGGTCAGATCATACAATAAAATAAATACCTCTCACAGCTGAAAAGGAAAGGCATTCAAAAAAAATAACACGGCATTCAAAAAACTTTCATAAAGAAAGTCAAATTGAAGTGTTTCGTTCATTCAACACTATTGGAGTCGTCAGTGGGTTAATACTAGTGTTGGAAAACCCAGACAACTCCATAAAAATTTTGATCTAACAAATGCAAAACAAAATACTTTTTACTATTTTTGTTTTTTTTTTGTTGTAATTTTTGAATTTGAGTTATATAGCCTTCTGTATCTGTGAGTTATATTATTCATTAAAATTATTTCTTTATTAGGGAATTTTTTGTTTAAGATATATAATTATGAATTATTGATTAAGCCGTTAATTTGAACACAATAGCTGAGTTGGGTCGAAAACTAGATAAAAGTTTGTTCACCTACTTTGATATTCAAATCCCGGTCGACTAGCATGACAGGTCGGCACTTTAACTAAGGTGCTACCTACCCATTTAAGAAAATATTTAATTTTGGAAATTTAACTTATGATACTTTTACATATACTGTTTTGATATATACTCAAGTTCCGAAAATTCATTTAATTCAAGGTTTTATTATTCATTCAATTAGCATTAAATATTATTGAAATTTTTTATACCACAATACTAAGTAAATACTAAACATTAATTTAAAATTTTGATCTATTTCACAAAATTCTTTGAAATCTGAAAATCAAAGCAGATAAGCAAGTAGTATTAATCTGATTTTCTTTGGATATTATCTGGCTTTGAATATTTTTTGGGAAATATATTAAACAAAATATATATATATATATACATTATTTCTAATGAAAATATGAATTCCAACTGTTTAGATTCACAGTGTATACTTAGACTTCGCAAAACACATGTTTTCTGAATTAGGTTTGCATAAATACTATTTAATTCTATAAAATTTATTAAAGAATTGAAAGTAGTAGTTATCAATGTTAAGTGAGTACAAATACACAACTTAAATCGAAGTATCAGTGTTTTATAAAAATAAATTAAATACCAAAAGAACGCATCACACTCTAATCATTAAATTTTCTCAAAACATAATTGAAGAATTGATATTTTTTTTTTCATTTTACATAGGAATACACCATCAAGAAGTAATTGCATAAAATATTAATTTATAACAAGCGATTTTTTTTCTATAGTCATTATATTTTATGTAATATTCGGTATTATGAACTTTAAATAATAATGCCATTTATAATTAAAACAAAAAAAAATCATTGTTATTATAAAATAAAATTGATATTTTTTCTACTTATTATTTTTATTACTTTATAATTTCTTTGTTTTTTACGAACCATGAAAATCATATTTAATACGAATCAAAAAATAAAATAAACCTTGATAAATTAATTTAATATGCTGGCAACGCTGACCAAGGAAAAAAAAAATTTAAAAAAAATATTGTCATTATCATTATGATTATTATTATTGATAAACTACTGTCATTCGCATAAAATATAATGTAATAATGTATACCTACACATTAAAATGTTTTGATGCATTAAGTTTTGATATATTGGTTTATTTGATAGATATTAAAAATGACAGTCCATATTAAGTAAGTATAGCTCTCGTAAGAGTTAAATACTCATTATTTGGTGTCAGACTCTGTGCACAACAAAAAAAATAATATCTATAGTGTAGAATCTAGATACACATGATTGATCTTGAAAATAATCTTTAATAACAAATTTTAATATTATTACTCTTAGAAATTAATCATCAATGTTTTTATCAATGTGTCATCAATGTTTCATCAATGTTTAACTTTTGCATATATGAATATAAATAAAAATTTATAAATAAATCCAAGACGGAGTATAAGTTCTTCTTCTTGCATAATGTGGTTTGTATTGCAAAAAGTCTGGTTATTTTATATGAGAGGTCAGCCAATCGACCCCGTGGTCTGTATTACGAACTTAACCTTGCTATTGACGAAAAATGCATTCATACAAAATTTCATCAAAATCGGTTGAAATTTATGAGGGTGGTCGAGCTAGCAGACTCACATCAAAATGCACACAAACACATAAAAGAATTTCGGATTCAAGCGTTTTCGACAAAATGGAACAACTTTTGGGAGGGCAGAAGAAATTCTATTTCTTTTTTCATCCAGGAACTTGAAATCTTTTATTCTATAGTAACGATACTGAAAAAAATCTAAAAATTGATGCAACTTCAATATGTTGAAATTTTAAATTTAAATCACACATGCACATTTAGGAAACCTAAAATCCAATCAAAGTTCTTTGACAATTATAAAAAAAAAACCGTTATCAAATTTTTTTAACTAATCTTGTATTAACCTCGTAATATTTAAGTGCACCATCAAATACAAGACAAATTTAACTAGACATATTTTTATAGCACTTACGTATATTTATTTTTATTTGTTGATTGAAAAATATTCATTTTGTTACGGTCTAAGAATTTTAATAAGGTTTTTATTTTTGTATCTGTTTTTTTTTTTTATTTCTATCTCTTTCTATCTTACAATTATTTTATTTTCTTATGATAAACATATTTTTAGGCGTTAAAATGGACAATTACATGGAAAATTATTTTAGAAAATGGCAATTTTTCATGGCTAAAATACAAGATATTTAAATTATTATTAGTAATTTATTTAAAACTAATTTATTATGTAATTCAACATAATATTATTAAAAATTTGAATTTAATTTTAAACTCATATTTTAATATTGCAATAAATTAGAATATCTAACACATGACTATTGATTATGTTTTTTCTTAATTAGGCAAATCATTTGATTCCCTAATTTTTATAACCTACACCTTAAATAGGTAACTATAAGGGTATATTATCTTTGATATGGTGTTTGTAACCATCAAAATGAAGCAAGCTATACAGATATAGTATATGTATTATAGCTTAGTGGCACCTACTGGTCAATTTAGGGATATCTGTCCGCCCGTCCGTCCGTAAACAGGAAAAATTTAAAAAAAAAAAAAGTGATCTATATCGAAAAAATTTATACTGCAAGGTACCATTGACGAAAGTACTGCGGGAATTTAAAATGGAGATCGGACCACGAGCATAATTCTAAAACCAATAAAGATAGAACCTTCACACTTGGTGCAAAGGTTATTTTGTGTCCCTAAAATTGGAGTAATGGTTGAGTTCCCTTCCGAACATCTCCCAAGACTTAATTAGAAAACTAATAAAGGTACATCTCCCAAGACATATCTACAAAATTGATAAAGGTAGAAACTTGAAATTTAATACAATATAGGGTTTTGTGCAATTTTTTTTCATGTTTCTGAAATTTGTGAGGAATAAAAGTAAGTTGTTCGTAATGCTGCCTCACGCCTGCTTAGATCTAATCAACATATCTTTGGATAAAAAATTCATAAAATTTTAAAATTTAAATTTGATACAAGGTAGTTTTGTCTTCTTTCTAAATCTTTTCTGAGTTAAATTGCGGATTTGTGTAATTGTTCATTGAACTTCGCAGGTGTGAGCTATTCCTAAGTAGGTTGCATCATCTTTCTGTTGTTTTATTACTTGTTTTAAATTAAAAAGGTCCAATACGGATTCCTTGTTTAGATCTATTTCAGTGACTGAAGTGAAGTATGTAATAATAAGAATTCATAAACAATTAAAAAATAATAGTTTTCCCATTTGTACTGATACACATTTTCTAAATTTTATATAAAAGCTAAAAATTCAAATTTTCATAAGTTAATTAGCAGAATTACGAGCATTAGTTATTTATCTAGAAATTTCTCATCTAAATTACTGTTTAATTACTTAAAAAAAAATTTACCAAAATTATTATAACTATAATGTTTAGTTACAAAACTTCTCAAACATACGTAAATATTCTAAATTATTTTTTTAAAAATATTACAAAAGAACGCTTGTGCTACAGCTAAAAATTAAAATATTAATATGATTCGGATTATATTTACCCTAATTTTCGCAGGAACATTGGTACTAGCAGTAAGTAAAATTAATCTCTCAAATTAAGATTTATTTATTTAAATTTTCATTATTATTTTAGAAACGCTTTACTGTTCAATCGGAATATTTTAAACAAATCTATTGCAATATGGAATATCTTAATATAACTGCAAATTTTACAAAAGTTAATAAAACATTAACATTAATTACACTTAGTGGAGAACTTCTAAAAGAAATTGATGTATTACTGGTTAAAGTGAACAGTACACAACAAATTGGTACTATGAAACGTCCCAGTTTGATACGATATTCAATAAATGTTTGTAAATTATTAATGGATCCAATTGAATATAATTTTGTTATTGGAATATTTTATAATTATCTTACAGCTGGTAATAAGTTTTTAAAAAAATGTCCAATTGAATGTGGAATATATGCTATTGGAAATTTTCAATTAACTGAAAATGCGTTTCCATCGTTTTTTCCACCCGGTAAATATACATTGGAAATTCAATCATTTACAAAAAATTGGAAAACAAAATTATTACATTTATTTTGGAGTTTTAGAGTCACTCATTAATTTGTAAATTAGAAGGGAAAATATAACACTAACTTAATAAAATTAAGATTTTATTCTTTTATTTTGATCAAATAATCTTCTCTACTGCTTAATGAGTACCTACACAAATCTTAATGAAAACGGATTCCTAGGAGACCTATTTAAAAATTTAAGTAACACCACAATCATAAAAATTAATAAAATATAAAAGGAAGAACGTAAAAGAGAATTTGTCAACTTTGAAATACGTGGAGCACGAACATAACTTGTTTTAATATTTTTAAGCTATTTTAGGCGCTTGACGAACAAATAGCGTTAGCAATAAAACTTAACTACATTTGAAAAAGTTTAAGACAGCTTTTTAATGAGGCGATCATTACTCCACTTTTTTCTAGCAATTATATAGGAACTTCTCACTCAAGATTAACTAAGTTAATTAGAGGTCTTTGATAAAGATTTAGCTCCTTTTGGCCAAGTTTCAAGTACACAATATAGACTTTTAGAGATAGTTTAGGAAGTTTTGTGGCAGCAATTCGAACTTCTTCCGAGCTGAACCAAATTTTGTGAAAATGTTGGCCACAAAACTAGACTCCTTTTGGAAATGTTTCAGATATACGCAACTTTAAAAAAAGAATTTGTATAGCAGCTAACCGAACCATTCGAACAAACAGGCTTTAAGAACCAAAATTAAAGATTTTGTATAAGCACAAATTTGTAAATTTTTAGAATCCTAGCCGTTTTGATTTTTGAATTATCGATTCAAATTCGATCCATACAGTAGAATCTATGTTTATCTACCCTCTCTTACGTCTCATCAAATTTGGTATAGCCTTAGAACTATACGTATAGTACGGGTGTTAAAAACAAAAGATGTTCTATATTAGATCTAAAAATATATGTCTAATTGTATATATATTATATAACTATAAAGTACAACCTCTGAATGATTACTAATAAATAATATTCCAAAATTTTTAGTAATTATTTAACGACAATTTAGTTACATGTCTAATTACTTCTAATTTTTTTTTCAATTTGAAAATTTTTTAATTGAAATCATAAACTTTTTTGATTAACTATAAATTTTTATTCATTTTAGTTTTTAAAACAATTTTATTACTTTTTGAAAATTTTAATTTAGAAGTGAATATATAGTGAATACTATACTTTGTATATTTAAAAAAATTAGCTATGTAATAAAATTTAATAATGTCAGATATAGATAATATAATTTTAAAGTTTTAATTCAAATTTAATGGAAAACTGATTGAAAATTCATGTAAACAACTAAGTAGTGAATGAATAATCAAAACAAGTGAATGTTATTAACTAAATATTAATTCAATGTAATTATGAATGTTCTGTTTAAAAATTATATAAATAAATTCAAAATAATAAATGGAATAGTTTTCATTTCTTATTTAGACATTGAACATTCATGTGGTGCAATTTATTATCGATCATAGGCCAACTGCAATATATGTATTTTATTGGGCAATTGTAGTTGAGTATAGAAATTGAGACTATAACTCTGCCGTCAATCTTACTAGACATAACAAACAGCGTTTTTAAAGTACCAGGACAAGTCAAGTACCAACACTGGTGAAAAAAATATTCAGTAATGAAAAAAACATTCAGTAAAATTTAATTACAGTAACTGGTACTTGAAAAATATAAGTACTAGTAAACATACTGGTACTGGAAGCAACAATTACTTTACCGGTACTTACCATTACTTAATCAGTACTATCACTATTTACCAGTACTAGCTGGTCGCTATAGTGATAGTAACCAATACTGTAATTGGTACTTATATTTTTTTAAATTACTAGTAACAAGTACTTATATTTTATTGAATATTTTCCCAGTAAGTAATCGTTCTGGTATTTATTTGTTTAATTAAGTACCAAAGTACTGGAATTTTACCAGCTCTGATATCAAGACTTGTTGGTTATTTTAAGAATAATCAAACTCTTGTCATGACAATAATTGTACTAACAGTACTATGATTAATTCTATATCTGAAGATTTACTTATATAACACGTTATTATTTTTATTATGTTTTAAAACAAGTTTTGAATTAAAACTTAAACTTTAGTTGTAAAACCACAAAAAAAAAACAATTACTTAAATGAATACAATTATATAATAACCATACACAACTCTTTTATTTAAAAATCTGTATAGCATCCATTTCAATTCAATCAATATTTAAATATATTTTCGATATTCATGAATGAATCTTAAAGATAACCTACTTTTGTAATTTATTTTATTTCAATATCTACATATGTACATTCACAAAAGTATATAGATTTTTTAAATTTATTCAACTTTAATTCATTTTTAGTTTTTTTTATTTCTTTAATTTCATTTTTAATGAAATCATTAGCTTCTGTTTTAACATATACGTATATATTATAAATATATTACCAATGGTCTACATCAAAAATACATAAATTAAAAATCGTTTGTATATTCATGCTGAAAACTATCATAAAACATCAAAAATACTAACTATATCAGTTTTATAGTATAGTAATTGAACTCATTGCCATGAAAATTAGAACATCGATCGAATCATATATTTAAATCATTAATTTCCTCCTCTTTTAACACATTTTTAATAACTAAGAAAAAAATCTAATTTGAAAGTACACTACAGGCAGAAAGTTTTAGGACAGCTAATTAACATATCTGTTGCTAATCTACCACATTGCAGGTCTTCTACAAATTTGTACAAACTTTTGAAATAACTTCCTGATTCATGCTTAATGCAGCTGGATACTGTAGCTATAGCTTTTTTTGGTCATATACAGCCTTCATACTGGTATCTCACGAACTCATTAGAGGATGTTAACAACTATACATATGTCTCTTAGCCCATACAAAGTAGACAAAAATCAACAGACTGGCAATATTTGCTGCAGTTGTCGTGCAGAAAATTAATATATGAGGGAAAACTGAGATAATGAGAGTGAACACTATATATACCACAACGATAATTATAAACGATACACCGATAGTGTACCCAAATACAACTATCTGTGGTGCATAATTACAATCGAGGACGGAGCTTAAGAAGATGCTAGAAATTAAGTCAAGAAAACAAAAAAACTATGGAATATATGACGATCATCTCAAATTAACAGAACTACAAAACTTAGGATTTTCGAAGCATACGTAAAATCAATTTTACTCTATGGAAGCGAAACATGGTTCGTCCAAAAACACAGAAAAAATAGTCCACAAACTTCAAGTATTTTTTGAACAGATGTCTGCGCAATACATGTAGGATATTCTATCGCCAAGGAGAATTTCAAGCCAAACCCTGTGGAAAGTGACAAAACAGAAACAGATAGAACTAGTCATCAGAGATAGAATTGTATTAATGCCCGATAAAAAACAATAACTCGATCGCCAAGAAAGCCCTCGATTTGAATCTCCAAGAAAAAGGAAAAATGAGAATCCCTAAAACTATAAGAAGAACTGTAGAAAAAAGAAATTGAAGATACAGGAAAAACGTGGATGCCAATCAAGCGCTAGTTCAAAATAGAATAAAATACAGAAGCTTGGTGAAAGCCTAGCCCTTCATGGCCTTCTAAGAGTGCAGAAAAGGAAAAAAAACAACCTTTCTAAAGATTAAAGAGAACTAATTTGAAAATATGAGACTTCTCAATAATCTACAATTTCGCCAACATATTTTTATGTCTTTACAAGTTTCATTAAAACATTAGTTTTACCATGATGTAAATCTAAATTTTAACATTTGGAATTCACATTTGAGGAATATTCAAAGTATTCCAACTTTTTATTGATAAGTAGTGTGTATATTAAAACAAACATAATATATTAAAATGATATGATTATGATATGTTGAAATCATGTTCATGAATTTTATTAATAATAAAATGTATATATATCTTATAAATCGAACAAATATTGGCTATATTTATATCAGTAGGTTGAATGATTTGTTAAAGATATATTTATATACGAAATAAAATCGTGCCCAATTCAAACAAATTGAAAATGTTAGAATGAAAAGAACAGAAGCAAACAAATAAACTATCGGATCGCACATCTACACATATTGTGAATTAAAGTCAATTAGTTAAATGCGTGACAATTACATACATCCAGGGTAGAATATAATGTCAGGAATCGATACCTACACTAATAATATGATGAACTAATGTTGTTACATGTGTAAATGCAAAATGAAATCAATTTTATTTTAATATCTGTGGTAAAGAAAATGTTTATAAAAATCAAAATAAAGAGGAAAGTAAAGGAAAACAAACATATAAATAGAAAATATAAATTGATGATTTCCTGTGTTTATTGCTTTCAATATTTATAAAAGTTTTCTTTCGATTTTCTATTTTAGGTGTTCAAAATTCCCTTAATGTTCATTAACATATGTCTGGATATTCTTTGATTTAGTCCTATTTTTTTTTTTTAGCTTTTTTTTATCTTTAAATAAATAAATAAATCAGAGTTTACCTTATTCTTTTGTATTGTAATTGTACTTCGACATAATTAAGAATAGATGTTGGATGCAATTTCAGTGACTCAATTGATAAATAGTATTCAATAATGACTGTCTAATTATATAGTCTTAGATTTGTTTATCATTAATACCTTAAAATTTTATTATCATTTAATTTCAGAACAAGTGCAGACTTAAGCATTAAAAAATAGTTCTTATCTCTTGGGCAATGCTTCCTGACGAATTTGAAGATTTGTAATAGAAAAAATGGAGCTCAGATAATTAATTATATTTTTGACACCTTAAGTAAATATGTAATATATTTTTATTTCACGAGGGATAGAGGAAAGCTCGAAAACCACGATGTTCCTTTGGGTATTGTGTGCGACTTTAACAACCCAAAACCATCGCCCTTTTGGAAACAAACTTTAGGATGGGACCTGTGATACAAATGTATAGTTTTGTTATGAGGATGTGGATATGGAAGGATTTCGACATTAGATTGAAGATAATTGGGTTTGTTGTATTAGGTCCCAAATTGGATGGGTTATTTAGAAGATTGACTTCAATATTCTTCTTAAATTAAGCTAAATCGTACTAATACACATTATCACCTTTGGGGAACACATTTAGTGCAATATGGTTCAATAAACGATGAGCGCATGACAAACGAATTCGCGCTATCTGGTTAGCTCACTGTATAGGGATGAGCATCTTCTGTTCTCCTTGTTTCCCGATGGAAAATCATAAATAGAGGCATTAACTCCTTCTTATTAGCAAACAAATCTTAAAGCTTCTGCAAACTTTAAAAAATTGTACTTAAATTACTTATTATTAACTAATCAAGTACATAGTTCAATAAAAAATAATCGATCTTAAATATTAGATTCTTTTAAACAAAATATTTATATTAAAAAGTCTACTACAAATGGCAGAAGCGTTCCTTATATTTTAATTTAAAGTTCTATTGGTTAAGAGCATCAAATTCTAAAACTTTAGCATTAAAACTAATTTAAAAACATTCATAGTAAGTATTTTAAAATTTGCATATTAGAAAAGTATAAACATACTAGATTCATAATGATTAATTACTTAAATTCTAGCATTCATATTCCACCCTAAAATTATCTGCTATAATTAACTTTGATCATTTATAAATTTTTCATCCAAATCATGGACAAAATCAATTTCGATCTAATAGCAATCAATACCTCCTGTCTGATTTACTTAAAATAAAATATAAAAATAAATTATTTAGTTATTAGCCTTGAACCGATTTGATGTCAGCCAATCAACCTAAAGAAGTATTTAAACTATTTCTGCTAATTTAAGAAACTAAAAATAATTTACACATAATTATTTCGTTCTGTTGTCGATTAAATTTTAAAAAATTCCATTCCAAAAATATATCTTTGCATTACATCAACCAAATTTATCATTGAATTTTATCTGAAATTAGCATCAACTTAATTAAATTACATCAAATCATTCGGATCAATTGCAAAATTTATTTCATTTAATTAGTACACGAGTGATTAAAAACTTTTTTATAATAGCTGCACTTTAATAATAAATCAAGTTTAAATAAAACTTCTTGTCTTAAGTTAATTTAGTGCAACACGCCCTTCAATTCTGACTAAGAAAACAAATAGACAAAATAATTAAGTAAATAGGTATATGTGACAGAACTAACAGATCTAATGGAACAAAAAACTGCAAGTTAACATTTAATGAAACAAAATACTTAAAGTCACCATTCACATTTTACACGCATTCATACACACAAAAATTTGTACCCAACCTAGATCACAAGTGTTGATAGACATAACAATTTATGAACTACTGATAACCTTTTTTTTTCTGAAAATAAACCATTAATAGTAAATTTTAACAAAATTGGGACGCACAATATAAGACAAATCTATAGTTACGATTTAATCATGTTTTTTCCCATCTTTATTGAAAATATACACACATATTACATATATACATGTATATGCGTACAAATGGAAAACGCGTGGTGACATTTCCACTGCTAAGCATAAGATGTATATTTGAATAATTTAATGTGGTGATGATGCTGCAAATATGCGCACAGAAAACATTTTCCCTTAGTATGCGCATATCAGACTTCGTGCACAGGAAATGCACTCATATAAGAGAAAGTTTTGTATATTGAATCTTATATATAGGTTGTTTTTGTTGTTGTAATATTACAATAAGACTTACTGTATTTTTTTTTGTCTTCAACTTACCATTTACAGTAAAAGTAATCATAAATGCGTAATGATGGCAAGGTGGATGGCACACCTTTTGGTCACAATTGGTTGTTTTTTGTTTTTTTGTTTTTCTTGGGTTTTAAAATGATAATTTAAAAAAAAATTAGGTATTATGAAGCAGGTATATTTTTTCTTCATTTATTATTTTGGTACTTTTGGTTTTGTTGTTGTTGGGTTGATGTTTTTTCTTACAAATCTTAAGTGTTTGATGATTAAAAAAAGTAGTGAATTCAGTTTGGTGCTTTTTTTATAACAATAAGTGAAGATTTACTTATATATATATATATAAGAATAATAAACGTATACAAATAGTCTTTTATATTTTTACTTAAATAATAGAAATTCATATTATTTTGATCATATTATATGTATTTAGTATTAAAAGGGTTTATTTGTAGGTAATCTGAGATTAGATTAGAACATGGTATGTATGTTATTTTTGTAGAATTTCTTTTCTTTCAATTTAAATGATAAGAATTAAAAATATGTATATATATTGTTTCTTAAATATATATACTTATCAAATTTTAAGCAACCTTTCTTCTTTAATGCTTTTAAAATAAAAAGTTTTGGGTGTAACAACAAAAACTTCTAAACAATATAGAAGATTCATTAAATTTAAATAACAATACGTGAATTTATTATTGAAATTTTAAAACTTTAGAAAAAGAACTTTATTGAATTTGGAGGAATCTATCAGATCGGAATACTAAGAATACAGCAATTAGATGTAAGTAACGTGTCACTCCTATATAAAGTTTTGTATTAAATTTGTCAAAAACAAAAATATAGTTCCATTGAACTTCTTTTCTATAACGGGTTTCCTCCAGTAGTCATTCTTTCGTTAAAGAACTCTAGATCAATCAAGTAATTATAATAAATTCAAGTGCCATTCTCAGCAAGAGATTTTTGGGCACCTGACAAAATCTGAAATCATTATATTATAGTCCAATGAAATCCGTAACCTTAACATATGTTAGCTCAAACAATATTGCTGTCAAATAAAGAAATTTTGGATACCTTGCACATACATTTCATTTTAACTGGCGCAAAGGAAAAAAAGAACTTAACGTTGGAAAAAAGCGAAGTTCGAAACTTCAAATGTTTCAATACTTGATGCACTATTTAAAATCTAAGACACCCCTTCTAAATTGTAAAACATAATGTGGTAATATTCAACATAGTTAACGAGTGTGAACTTACAAAATTTCTGTTAAAATATATAATTATCTAAGACTAATTTTCAATAATTCTTGAAGCTTCTTTTCCTTCTTCTTATCCCCAAAATCAAATTGTACTTTTGCATTAAAGGCAAAACGGTCAAATTAGATTTTAAAAGTGGTTTTCGTTAATTGAAGTTCTACATTACTTCGAGATTCTCTTAAAATTTATATTTAACTCCAAAAAAACCACATTCTAACATGGATCTTATATCTTTACCATATTAAGTTATTTAGCAACTGACTTCAGCCATTTAGTTATAGTAAAGAAGTTTGGATATTAAATCAATAATATATAGTTCGTTCCTACTAAAATATAAAAACTTAACGCGTCTATCGGTCTACGCTTTCTATATAGACATGTACAATTATTCTAAATTTACTAATCCGGAATAAATTCATCCAGAACGATCATTGACCTTTTACACCAATTTTCTGATATTTTTAATTAAAAGATATACGAATAACGATAAAGGAAAATAAAAATTAGAACACTAACTTATCTAGTCCTTGAAATAAATTTTAATTAATTAAATATAAATATATATATGATTCGCTCTGATTTTTTATTATCTTTTCAATGAACTGAAATTTGTTTATTCTTGGCACCTGCTCTCATCAACTGGACTGGAATACATATTACCCTCCACATAAAATATAAATATTTGAATATTTTTTTTTAAACTTATAACTTATTAAAACGTTTATCTCTTTTTTCCCCACCTTCTCCTTCCTTTTCCTTCTCCTGTTTTATCTTTTTCTGAAAAATAAATTAATGCCAAAAATTGATAATAACATCTGTTTTCATCCATTTTATGTTGATTTAAAATTTATTTAAATTAAAAAATAAAAGTTTTTTTGATTTTCTAATTTTAGAAACATCACAAAAATCAAAAACACTCGCACTGAAGAAAATTTTGAAAATCAAAATAAACAAAGATATAAAAACAAAATTGATAGAAATCAACTAAAAGTTCGTTTATTTTTGGGAGTACGTTGACGTAAACAACAAAATAAGATTAGCTTTATTTCCTTATTATTAAAAATTTATTAGAATTATGCGTTGTACACTTATGGCTTTGTTTGAGAGGCTTTGGGGTTGAATAAATTGTATCTACTGATAATATGTAAGAACTGGGCAAAAATTTTTAAGCTTCGATTTGTAATTAAATTAAAGATATGACGTCTATTAAAACAACAATTGTAATAAGTTAACCTTAAAATTTAGCGTACGAGGCCTTGTATTTCATAGGGATATGGAGAGCAAGAATAAAAAAGATTTTCAATAAAACGGGATTGATATGACACTGAAAACGGGATATATATCCTATTTTCCTTCTTACTCCATATAGCCCCATAGCCAAGCTTACATATCTATTTTTTAGCTATGTATAAAGGAATCCGTTCCTAGAGTTTAACTAGCGTGTAAAAAAAAAAATTATATACTATGTACTTTGATCTCAAAAATATCGCATCTTATTACTTGCACTTTCACGCCATACTAATATTTTATATTATTTTTTTGGAAAGTTTCCATTAAAAATTTTTAATTTGTATTTATTAAACATTTTTCCTCAATAAAAAAATGTTTATGTGTTCTAAGTTAATTAATTTATTATTTTATCATTTTGCGAATTGAATATAATAAATTAAAAAAATTAAGAACATAAGACAGACAAATTAATTGTGAAAATTTCTGACAAAACAAAGAAAATGTAGTTGATTAAGAGCAGTGCCGTTTATTTCTTAGTCAACTTCTCGGATTGGTCAGATTTTCAATTAGTAATTTAGTATAGACTTTTATATATTATATAAAATATTTCTGTAAATGAAATCTGAAGATATTTCTACTATACCAAATCTTAATATTCTTTGCCTCATAATCCCAAAACAGCTTTATAAGTACACAGATAAGTTTATCAGCTTGATTTAATCATTAAATTATAGGAAGATCAATCATGTTTGTCCGACCGTCCGCAACTCAAAAAATAAAGGAGCTTAAATTCTAAAACTTTCACTGCGTTTAATTCGAGTCCCAATGAAAGTCAAAAAACTTTTCTGGTTCTCGACTTAACTCAACTACCATTCGTCATTAGGTTCAAATTAATGGCTTAATCAATAATTAATAATTAAATATCTCTAATAAAAAATACATTAATATAACAATATAAACAAATGCAAAATATAAACAAATAATTTAATTGTTGCAGATATAGAATACCATATAACTCAAATACAAAATATTACAATATAAACAAAAATAGAATTGTATCTATTGAAAATCTAAGACGTTTTTTATGTTATAAGGCCTAGTACTATCTCATGTTTAAATTGTATGTGGAATTCATTAAATCAATTCTAATAATACGAATGTAATTAGGTATAGACAGGCTTATTAGTCTAACAGTTGAATAGTTAGCGGTTACAAAAAAAAACGTTCATGTGAGCATTCTAGAGTTGATACAGCATACTTTAAACTCTTCCTCGTTTTTATTAAAATTTTAATAGTTTAAAATAATACATATATAGAATTATTACTTTAAAAAACATTAATTATTATATATTTCGACATTCAAGTATTTCTTGAGACTATATTATTACCCTTTAATAATTAGTTATTCTCTTTATATTTAAAAAGTTATATGCATTTCCATTACATATTTAATCATTAATCTATTCAATTCGATTTATATCAAATTAAACAATCAAATATAATATTTCCATGGGATAAAAAAAATTGTTTCCACTTATTTAAAACCCTTTCAATTTTACGAAAATATAATTTTAAAGCATTTTCAATTCCCAAATCAAGTACATATCATCAATGAAATATTCTTGAGTAAAAATATTTATATGAACTTTTAAGTGGGCTCCAAAATATCAAAATTTTTTAATTCTAAAAATAATCCAAAAAAAAAAATTAAAATTTATTAAGTGAGTCAGTAGTACGAGTTAAAATTATTTTTGCATTTTCTCAAACTTAACTATACATATATTAAATTTAAATTATTATTTAATTTTTCACTTTAACACTTGAATTGACTTAAAAAAAAAAAGAAAAAACACATCATCAAAACACAACCAACCACTTGACAAATTCAATCAATAAAAATTATTCCCACACACAATTATTATTGTGAATATAAACATTCACAAAAGCAAGAGGAACTTTTGAACCATATAGAACAGAATGAAAAAGAAAATGAAAACGCATGTACGATACACATTTTATTTTCATTTTGGGAATATCCAAAGAATTTATAAAAATAGATTAGCTTAAATTTAAAAATTTAAATAAATAAAAATAAAAACAGAAACAGAAAAAATCATAAAATTTCAAATAAATATTATTTAAAAAAAAATCAAGTGAATAATTCAAGTGCGACACATAAGTGAATTATATATTCTTAGAATAATTTTTCACTAGTCACACCAAACGTGTTACGTCAAATTGAATACATATATAATAACAAAAAATGCATACATATTGGATTGCATATAAAAATACAGCGGTCATTTTTAAGTGTTCAAAACAGTTTTACTCATTCTTCCTAACTTTTGATTTTTGTATTTTGAAAGTTTAAAAAAATTTGGAAAGTAAATTTAAAAATTAACTAAGTGACTTGACTTTATAATAAAGATGATACCAAACAAAATTTTTTATTTTTTTTTAATTTCAAATCGTAGGGTTTGACTCGTGTCTAATTTAATTATTTCCGAATTATTTAAGTTAAAATATTGACTATTGACTCAAACAATCGAAGTGCAGCTACACCTCTAATATATTTTTTGGCTAATCTTTGTCTGGCCTGTCCAATACTTACTTATAATACTTATTTTGATATATTCAACTACTTATATGTATATTACAAAAATTTAAATTTTTTAACAAGTAAGCATATGCACACCAAAAATACAGTTGTCATGTTGAAGGCATGTATGAGTTTCAGTACACAACTCAGCCATTTTAAAATATGGATAATACAAAATTAAAATAAAAAAAAATAAAAATACTAATGTGCATTTTGACAGTAAAAAGTTTTTTTGAAATCAATTTAAAATTGAAAAAAAAAAACAAATATGAAAGCTGTCAAAAAATATGAATATTGACATTAATGAATTATTGTGAATGGAAATTATTTTTTTGAAAATTTTTTGAAAAGAAAGAGCAGCAAAATATATAGAAGGAAATAAATTGCGTTGGAGATTCAAATTTTAAATAATATTTTATATCATTTTATATTTCAGGGCTGAAATTAGTTTGCAAAATTTTAACTATGTAAATTTTTATCTATCAAGTACACCATTTTGATCAATTTATATAGCATTGAAGTAAAGGTGACGGCTGATCGAGAACTTATATAATCGAATTATATAATTTTTCATTGAAACATGCTTCTAAATGTCTCAAAATTGAGTTTAAAGTTTTGTAAAATTAAAAGTATGATATATACTTGAAAATAAATTACTATAAATCAAACGAATTAAACAAATCATACCATACTTAATATGGCGGCACTAATGGTGTAACGAACTATTTAAATAAACTGATTGTCAAAAAAATTAAAATGATTTTCCTTTATAGGCAAAAAAAATATTTAGTTTTTTATATATTTTGCTATATTTCAGGTGAAAAATAATAAGCCAAATACTTAACCACTACACCACCGAGGCCCCTATTATTTTATAAGTATTTGAAGTAATCTATTCAAATATAAAGAAAATTATTTCAGAAAACAATTTTTTAAAATATTTGATTTAAATAAGTACATAAATTTAATTAATATAGTCTTTCCTTTGGAAGGCAATATTCATTCTTTGAACACGATAATATTAAAAAATATAGGCTGGTTCTTCACTTCTGCTTTTGCGTAGATAAGAATTTTCATATAAAATTTTTTTTAATGAAACCAATGTTAATATCAAAAGAATTAAAGAAAATATTCAAAAAAGTACTTCGCCAGTGATGTAAACATCTAGTATTCTAGTATATATATAGATAATATAGTTCTACATATAAAATTTACCAAATTTTAAAAAACAACAAAACAATATTTCAAAAACAGGAGCACCCAAATAAAAAAACCTTAACTACTAACATACAATGATTAAGATAACAAATTTAATAAATTTGAATATTTTTGATTAACCAGTTCCTTTGAAAATTTTACATATTCTCAATATAAGTTTTATTTTAAAATCAAAACAATTTTATTTCATTGAATACTCGTTACGAAGGATCTCCAATTTGATAAAATAAATTGAAACGCTTTAAAAAAATAATAAACTCTCAAATAATAATAACTGGAATTATAAAAGTTATTTTTGTTCACAATTAGTACTGTTATCACTTTCTTTATATCAATGTGTGTCAGTAGTAAACACAATAAACCATTAAAAGATTAATTATAAACATACCTTTATTTATATACATATACAATATATATACATACGGGTGATTTAACTCCATTTCGAAATAGATAAAAAATATTTATTTTTTTAATGTAATTACTATTGTAAACAATTACAATTATAATAAAAAGAAGGTTAATTTACTTTTGTTCTATTTTTAAAAAATAAAAACAAAATTAAACCAAGATAAAACGGAAAATAAAAGTTATCTAAGCAATTTTCAAATTTTATTTTAATGTTTTATTTTCTAAAAATGGGTGTTTACAAGAAAAAACTAAATAAAAAAACTTGCAAAGCCTTATCCGTTTGATACCAAAACTATAACAATCATTTTTTTTTTAATTTACACTGTAGTCATGTGGTGTTTTAATTCCTTAATAATATGAAAATAGTAAAATTTAAAGTTAAATTATTGGTACCAGTTTGTTTTTGACTCTAAAAAAAAAAACATTTTTTTTTAAATTCCTTAATTATCAATCAGACTTCCAGTTTTATAGTTGTACCTTACACCATATACCTATTAAATTACATACTGCGATAGTAGAAAAAAAAAATTTAAACTCTTAAAAAATTACTATACAATAATAGGTAAAGAATTAAATTAAGTTTAAAATTGCACTACATAAATTTTTTTTTACCACAAATATTGTCCACACTGGTATGCAAAATGATATAATTACTTGTTAATTATTTTAAGATATTAAGATCTAACACAAATTAATAAAATGCAACATTTGGATTGTATAACAACTTTTGAAATCTAAAATTTTGTACGTCAAATTTTGGAACATGGTTTTCTAGGGCCTATTATTAGTTTTCAGATCATTAATGTGAAAAAGGTCAGAGAAAAAAGTGCACTCATATTTCTGTCTTTTTAACACCTTCTTAATGTTCAATTGTAAGACTAACAAGCCTGTCAATACCATAAGTATATGTTGCAACAAAAGAAGAGCGACTCATTAGATTCCTTAAATTTGGATTGCTCACTTTCGGAAGACTTTGATAATCTTAATGAATTCCACATACAACTTTTACATAAACTAGTACTAGGTCTTATAACATAACATATAGAACGTTTTAAATTGCAATAGTTATATATTTAAGTTTTAAGGTATTTCTGAATCTGTGAATTATATTATTAAATTATTTTAGTTATTCATATTAAGGACGTAATATTTATTTTTACTAATGATACCAACAAATTGAGAACAACGGCGTATGTTAACTAAATAGAGTCGAAAATCTGTAGATAAGATTTATCCACATTAACTGGGATTCGAACCTCAGTCCCTCGAATAAAAAATCAGTACTCAAGGCACTGGGTCACCTATGGGTTATATAATATGTTTCGATTAACCTGTTTTTGTATTCAATTGTTTCCTAAAAAGTCCAACAGTGTTAGAAGTTTTCCAAATCATAAAAATTTTAGATTGAACCAATCAACATAAAAGATATAGGTTTAATTTCAATCGCGTAGTTCGAAATTTAATATTGTATTTTATGAGGTTAAAACAGCGTAAAATGAAAATACATGTTTTTTATATTCAAGTAGTTGCATATAGTATAAATATTGAACTAGAAATATATGGCAAGTACCCAACTGGAATAATGTATAGAAAAAACAGTACTGTATGCATTATTTTGCTGGCTAATTTATTTCAAATACCATATAAAAAAAATATTTTTTTTTATTTTTTAGAGAAATTTCGAATAATAATCATTAAAAAAGTTGTAATTTTAAAATTAAATTTTTTTTTTTTTCAAAATAATTATTTTATTTGAAAACTTTGGATTTATATTTTTTTATAACATATTTGCGCAATATTTTTTCTCACTATCTAAATATTTTTCTTCATATCATGGAAATCTTATTGCATTTCAAAAAAAAAAACAAATGCAATTTTCTTTTAGATGCGATATATACGATAGAAAAGTTTGCTCTAATAAAATACATAATCTTATAAAAATCTTATAAATTATTAAATATTTCTTCATATAGTATGTAGCTAGGATTGAAATTAAAAAATTGCAAAATAGGTGTGTCCATCTATTTGGAGATTTAAGAAACACATAAATTTTTTTTACAATACGCCCTCTAATATTAGCAGATAATTTATAAAAATTAGATTATTATAATCATTAAATGATAAATTGCATAATACAATAAAAATTGAATTAGTTAGTTATTTTAATTAAATTCTATTATGTCATAAGGTTATATATAGTAAATCATAACTCCAGTTAGTTGAAACGTGTATAATAAAAGAAAAACTGTAAAATATTTGAGGAAAAAATGCAATTTTGATCAAAATATTTTAAAGTGTTGCACAATTATTTTGAAATCAAAACTGAATTCGGTTATTAGCTATAAATGAGCTCTAATAAAGCTTATACTAAGTCTCTCTTAAATGATTAACTCGAAAAATATTAGGGCCCCATAATTCTTAACAAAACGAACCACATAAGACTCAGATTGCAATGGGATGCACAGTAGTTCCCCGGCCTGTGCTGACTCCCATGAAAAACCACAATAACAATATCTTAGATAACTTGTACTCCATATTCCAGATAACACTCTTGGATTCCAGATATGCTTTTGGATTAAATTAGTTCCATTCTAGGTATGGGTCTTTTAAAAATATGCAGCTAATTAAATTTAAGGGTCGTTTATCCGAGGAGAAGGTTTTGAAAGATTTAAACGGATGCATTTTTTAAAATGTGATCCAATTCTCAGAAAGTGAAAACAAAACTAAAATAACGAATATAGTATAGAATTAAGTAAAACAATTGTGTTATAGCAACTAAAATAGAAAACATTTCATGTTTTTTTATTAAATTTACATAAATATATATAATTTGCAAAAAAAAATTTTTCAAAATCTACAAAATTAATAATTTTAATTAACACTTTGTAAATGATTCCTGTTTCTCAGGAATTGTTTTTGAAACAAAAACTCATATAATGAAAACCACCCACTTGAGAAAATGTTTGTTTTTTTTTTAACAATTCATCTTCAAATAAATGAAATAAAACAATAAGATTAAATATATATACATATATATATACATAACAATTACTTATACTTGTATGTATATGCAAAACACTTAAATAATCGCGGAAAATCTATAACATTGTTTTTATTTATTTTTCCAAGTTGCTAAATTTATTTCGTAATCCAAAATTTAAATTTATTACAAAAGTTAAAAACTAGGACACGTTAATCCAGTAAATGAAAAAGTTTAATTAAAAATTTAATTACAAAATTTACTTATTAAAATTTTACAAATTTTTTGCGGAAATTTTATTAGAAACGCATTTATGAATTAAAATAGTTTTATTAAACTTAACAACATGTGTAGAGTGTTTCACGAGTTAACGGCATCCTTGTAAGTACCATTTTCGGAAGCTTACTTGAAAAAAAATGTCATTTAAATTTTGAATAGAAAATCTATTCAAGTTAGCAATTATATTTAAATTGAAAGCTGTATAAGTTGTTATTTAAAAATCACCCTGTCTTTTTTCATGTTGCTTTAAAAAGCTTCCGAAAATGGTATTAAGGATGATCTTACGTTTGTTAGTTCCTGAATTATGAAAAAAAAAAACCAGAGAAAAATGTTAAATCCCGTTATCTCCTAACGGTTTTAGGAATAGACCTCACTTAATACTAAGTTTTTTGCTTGTTTTTATCTCCCCTATCACCTTTTACAAGAATGACATTTACTCGTGAAACGCCCTGTACAATATATACAAAATTCTTTATTGAATATTGTATTAACCCTGTAAATAAATGTAAATGGGACTTAAATTGTCGAAGGAAAATTACAGTATTTACATAGGCAATATAAGCTGTATTTTTTAAATTGGGTTCAGGATCAAAATTTGCTTTATAACACTTAAAAAGAACAACATAACCCAAATATTTATGTGGGTCAGAGTCTGTGATCTGTATAAAAAAATTCACATATAATTGCAAAAAATGACGCAAACATAATTACAATCAAAATTTTATTTTTTTAATAAACAAAATCTTCCATAAAAAAATATAAAATTTTGATTTCACACATTTGACACTTCAGATTTGACAATCAAATTTTTAAAACTGATGTAGCCAACCTCTTAAATTAAAATCTCTTTTATTTGAGTGACCCTTGACCCATATTGTCAAAAATTCATACTGACCCGGATGATCACGAATTAAAAAATGCTACATCGAGATTGAAATAATTTGCAAATGCCCTCATTCTCAGTTGGGAAAGGAAGATCCTTATAAAGACAGCTAATGCAGGTTCATATTAAAAAAAATTATGTAATATTTAGTTTCCTAATGCAAAACAAATTTTCTCAGTTTAAAATTTTTTACTAAATTTATTTTCACTTAGTATCAAACTGCCTCAAAACTCCTCATTGTAAAACAGTTGAGGTGAAGATCAAATTATTCCCAATTAAATGTTTGCTGGGTTTTCCTTTTATCAACCATTTTTCTCAAATAATTCTAACTTCCCTTTACAATTATGATCTTTTGATATTAAAGAAAGCAAGTATTAATTTAAAGATTTATCAAATTCTTCTTCTACTTCTTAATTTAAGGTGCTGTATAAGAAGAAATAGGTGCTGTAGAAGAGGAACTGTTCGATATAAAAATCATATACTATACAAATTATACAATAGAAATTCTTATACAATTAATTGACACTTAAATTGTAGCGCCATTGACAAAAATTTTATAAATTTTTAAAATAAAAAATTTTCCTATTTATTCAAAAGTATTTTATAATAAGTATTTCCCTGATTATTTTGGCTTCAAAAAATAAAACTACAAATATTTTATTATTTTAAAAATGTGAAAATTTATTTTTATAATTGAAAAAACCCACGTAAAATATGTAAAGCATAAATAGAATATTGACTTAATGACATCCAAAACTTGATAAATACAAATAAAAGCGATTCTTTCAACATTTTTGAAATTTTTACATAATAGATAAAACAATTTTTAAAATTTTTATTTAAAGAATTTCAATTTATAAATGTCAAATATATGAAAAATTTTATGAATATTAATATAGTTTTATAAAATATGTTTAATCAACTGAGGCGCCTTCTCTAGCCTTCATTTGAATATTTGCAATAATTATTGTGGCTGAAGAATTTAAAAATTAATCAATAAATTCCGTGGATTTAAGTCAAAATGGATTCAGGTCAAAATTGTTTAAGGACAGTTAAATTAATTTCAAAATAAATATTGAAACACTTATTCTATTCTATCATCTGTTAATCCAGACATATCTACAAAGTTACTGACACACAAATTAGATTTAATTATAACAATTGATAGATTAACAGTTTTGTAGGAAACTTTAGAATCACTCATAGAAGTTATAACCTTACATTTCGGGGACCTTTGGCTTATATTTTAAAATTGTACTACACAATTTTTTTCCGTTACAAACATAGTCTACACTTGTATGCAAAATGATGTTTTAAATATTTTAATGTATTATGATTTACACGGGTTATTATAATGTTCAATTTGGGTTTTATATCATTTTTTGCAAACTAAAATTGTAAACAACAAATTGAAACGCTAATAGTTTTCGGATCATAAGCAAATGTGAATGTGATCAGAGTAAAAATTGCATTAATTATTCCGTTTTTTTTCATGTATACTTAATGTTAAATTGTACGACTAATAAGCCTGTCTATACACTAGTAACATTTCGGATCATAAGGAGAAAGTATTGGACTTATTAAATTCTTATAAGCAATTTGTAATTAATCTTAATGAATTCCACATACAATTAGATTTAGTTGATCTTAATGAATTCCACATACAACTAGATTAGGTTGATCTTAATGAATTCCAAATAAACTTAGATCCTAAAATCGTAGATCATCTTGAATTTTAAAGGAAACAATATATCAATGAAATAATGACATATTTAAAGTCATAAATTTTTGAAGAACTGTTGACTTTGGGACATTTGGCATATGGTCAATTAACAGTATTTTACTAAATTTCAGAAGCCTTTTAAAACTTATTCGCTACAGGGCCGCTTAATAATTGAAAGATTAAGACGAGTGGTACTGTAAATTGTATAAGGCGGAAAGCTTGGATTCGAAGTTAATCTGTAAACTTGTGATTCTTCTAAATGAAACTAATTCTTTTTCAAATGTCCTGCAATAAACAATTATGTTGTTCAATTTTAAAAGTAGAAAAACACTTGTACATGTACAAATAAAAATTAAATATAGCTAAAAAAATATTGAAAAAAAAAATTAATAAAAACCAAATAAATAATAAATGAAAAATCTTTTCAAGATTTTTACATTGTTTTTATTTATATTTCTTTTGAATTTAGAACTATGTAGAGGTCATCTTAAATGAAAAGTAAGGAAACCATAAAAAATTATTAAGAAGTTTTTGATGAGCTTAAAATACATATATACATTTGTTAGTAAAATGATTTTATATTTGAAATATTTAAATGAAGGTTTAAATTAATAGTGTTTTTATTTCGTTGCAGTTCCAATTATAGGATCTTAAAGAAGGAATTCATAATTTCCTACTATAATTTTTCTAAATTTCATATTTTCAAAATTCAATCATGCGATAGTAATTAAAAACTTAACCATATTAAGCTTCGCCCAAGGAAAAGATATACATATCTTGGAAATAAAACACTTCCTCATAGACATGTATGAAATGAGATCAAATCAATTAGTTCGACATTTAATATTAATATCTCAATCAACTTTTGTACTTTTGTACAACATCTAAGTTTATACGACACCTGACGTTTTTTTTTTTGCCAATATTAAATTTTTCAATATTTCAAAAGCTTCTGACGGCGATCAAGTACTCAGAATTCAAAATCTTACATCACTTACAAAATAACAAATGCTATCATAATAAAGCTGCATACCATATTCGCAATTTTAAAATACAAAAATAACCCAGTGATAGCTCAGTGGAACAGAGGCGGCATTTCAATCGAAAAAATCTCGTGTTCAAATCCTGGTCGGATCATATCATATAATTTAATAAGAAGTCCAAAAGTCAAATAGACAAAGGATTAATATTATCTGGCAATATTTACTATTGTCTGGTACTACAAATAAATTAATAAAATATTGCAAATTTTATTAAAATACTTTTCATAACACCTTTTAAAAAACAAGTTATTAAATTTTACGCAATTTTAATTTAAATCACGCGAAGATTGTATAGAATAGAAAAATAAAATTGCAATATAAGAGTGTTTTTAAAATTAAAAACTGTCCTTGTATACATTGAAAACAAAATAATAATTAGCCTTTTATTTTAATATACAAAATAATGATACTAAGGCTACAAAAAAAGACAAAATACTTATTATACTTACATTGAATTGTTAAACACCTTCACTTAAAAACAAAAAAGTGGAAACCTAAGAAAAATCAAAAAACTCTGACAATGAATCAGAATTACTCCAGAATCAATTTTTTTACAAAAACCCTCTTGAAGGTTTTTCTTTTTATTAACTACTTTAAAATATTATTATTTTTTTTTCTATGTTTTCTATGTTTTTTAATGGTTTGTTTTTTTTTATGTGACTTTCTGTCACTCGAAAAAAAAAAAATAACTGTTTACAATGTTTAAAAAAAAAAAACAAAAAGAAAAAGAAAAAACCAATTAATTTATTTAACAACAATTATATTTAAATCACCACCAGAGCATTTAAAGTAAGAAAAAATCCAAAGAAAGTCTTTAATAGCATTAAAATAAAACAAAAAAAACATCGACCGCAACATAAATATGTTGTCAAATTGTTTTGTACTATTTTGTAGTTAGTTTGTTTTTTTTTTTCTATTATAAATATACAAACATACATATATATATATATATTTTCATTTATAAATAAACAAAGAAATGTTATATAAATGATATCAATATATATTATTAGGTAGACAAAGGTAAATGAGCCTATTAAACACTATATATATATGTATATACAACTGCATATGACACAATTTCAAATACCAAAAGAAATAAAACAACACTTTATTTTGTTGTTGTTGATGTCTTCTCTAAAAGATGTTTTTTATATTTTTATTTTTGTTTTTTTTTTGTTGTTGTTGTTTATAATGACATCATTATCATCATTATCATCACTATCAACATTATCATTATAATTAACATTCAATATCAACTTTTCTTTTTTTTATTTGATTATTTAACAGAAAAATTAATAGACACACACATATATACAAGAGACTTTTAAATGACAGTTTAAGTAGAAACTTTTGACATGACACTTTTTTTTTGTTTAGTACGTTTTTCTTTTTTATGATGTTGTTTTAGTACTTTTTTTCTTGTTGTTATTATTTGTGATTTATTTGTTAATGTATAATATGATTAAAATTATAAGTGAGTGGATTGACCGTTAAATTATGATGTTTTGTGTTTTTTTTTTTAAATTTAATGTATTTTATTTTAAGTAGTTTATAAATTAATATAAGTATGTTGATATTAATAAAATATTATTATTAATTTATTTTAATAATATATAGGTATATATTTATTATGAGTTTATTTAACTTTCGAGATTATTATAAAATACTAAAATATACAAGGATTTTCTGAAATAAAAAAAAAATTGCATAATTTTAGGGGTATAAAATAAAAATATTTTAAATTAAATAGAATATAATTAAAATAAGTATTTTTTAGTTTAAAAAAAAAAAAATAATGTGAATTTTATGCATAAGTATTAGAGTAATATTATTTTGAACTATATATTGAAAATTTATTACTTAATCATTTACAATTAGGTATAGTATAATGAAAATGGAACATTCAATATAAGGTTACCAGTATAATTATACTTGAATTGAAGAATATATTCTTAAAAAAATTTTTAACTTTTTTAAAATATAACTTTAAACTTTTTTAAAATAAAATTTTAATGCTCTTAAATAAAGTATTAGGACATGTCAAAGTACAATATATAAATCCGATTTCAAATTTTCAAACAATTAACTAAAAACCAATAGTTGTTGCACATAATTTTTTACTTTTACTTTTTTTTTTTTAAGTAAATTGTTAGTATATTTCCTCTTTTGTAATCTGGGTCAAAGATCTCAAATGACCAGAACATTTGAATGCATTGCATACAATTTGCATAGGAATATTTGAATAAGTACTCTGTTAATAAGAATTTGGAATAGGTATACTTCAATTTTAATATAGAACTTAAATTAATTAGAAAAAATCTCAAAAACCTTTTTAAGCTATTATGATTTAACCTAAATCTATATATTAAAATACCTTTAAAAATATTAATTTTCCAATAAATATATTAACTAATTATTTTGAACCAATATTCTTAAAAGACTTTAAGTTACTTTCGCTACCGAATTTTATTAAATTTTGTACACGTATTCAAATTTAATCGAAATGCAGACTAATTTGAATAGCGTCCCTATTATAAGCATTAAAATTGAAATAATCTTTTTAATACATTATTCTATAGGCTTGAAATTTTCTAAAATAAGTAAGTAGTTACTTTTAATATATTTTACTAATTTTATTTTTGAATTCGTATAATTCGCCTTAACTGACCTTTTCAAAATGACAAATTTCTCTAAAATTTTATCTTGAATGACAAATTTCAGAAATTAGAACTGAGTGGAGAAATCAGAAATTAAATTAAAAGTTACCTTCATTATTACATAAGAAATGCAGACCAAATTCAATTTATAAGAGAATTATATACTACTTACAAAACTTAGATATAAGTACGTCAATTTCTTATTAAAATTATATATGATATCTAACTACAGTTTAACCCCTCTAATTAATCCAACTTCTCCCCCTCCCAATTACTTAAGGCAATTTATTTCAATTAGATTTTCAAACTATATTAAAGTTTAAAAATTTAATTCAACTTACAATTTTTGAACTTACAATTTTTGATAATTTTATTCAAGGATTGTAATTAAATAAGCCATAGGAATTAACATAAAATTCACATTATATAAAATTAGAACTAATATAATAAAATTAAAAAAAAAAAATAATAATAATAAAAATACTTTTTAAACATTGCACACCTTAATTTTTAAATCCGTACATCACTGATAAACAATTTATATTTTATAATAAATATGTTAATAAACTCATTTCAGTTCGCAATAACTTCAAAAGGAAGGCAAAGTTATTATTTGTTTATAATTTTTAATTTTTTTTTTTTTTTTTTTGTATTAGAGTAAAACAAAAAATATATTCTTTCTCTTTCTTTTGTTTTTATTTCACGGTTTATTTTATCGTTTTTTTTAACGTTTTTTTTTTTTTGGGAGAGTTTTGTTTATTTTTCGTTTTTTAAAAGTTTAATTGGATATCCAACCGCTTAATCGCTTGACCCGACCCGACCAACCAACCCGACCACCTGATTAAATATATGTATCTATATAAGATCGACTTAATTATCACGAAATCTGTAAATGATTATGGAACCGAACCGCGCCGAATTCAAGTCACTTTTAAAAGTTTAGGAAATTCAAATAGGTACGTTTTTACTTTAGTTTTAAAAAATTACACTATTTTGATGGAAATAGAGTTTTCCTTGTTTTTTTTTTTTAATTTTTAAATTTTTTTTGGAAATTTTTTAATTTTTTATTTTTTTTTGTAAATTAAATTGCGTTAAAATTTATTTTAAAATTTTATTTAGAACGCAATTAAACAAATTGAAATTATTTGGACTTCACAATATTATAATTAATCGGTGGACACGTTTTTTTTTTTTAATTTAAAAAAAAAAAATATTCGCGAATAAATGAAAAATAAAAATAGAAAAAAAAACGCACAAGATTTCGCTTTATTTTTATATATATATATATATATATACTATATAGAATATACACGTTTACGTACGAGTAAAAAAAAAAACTTTTTAGGAAAAAAAAACAAACGTCCGCTATTCAAACAGAACTCGGGAAAACTAAAGAAAATCAAAAGTTCTTATTGAGGAAAAATCATTTTTCAAAAAAAATTAAAAAAAAATAAAATAAGAACAGAAGGAAAAATTATAAAAACAAAAAAAAATTAAACATCACACCATTACTAACTTACAAAAATGTGAAAATGTTAAAATTGTTATGTATACGTACATACTTAGGAGTAGTAAAAATGATGGACTCAGAATATTTATGTAGGCTGAATATTTTATAGTAGAACACATATGAATTAATTTTTTTTTTTTTATATTTTTTCACTTTCTGTTTTTCATTTTCTATTTTTTTTTTTCACAATTTTCCTTTTGAAACAAAAAAGAAAATCATATATGAAAAGTTGTGAAAATTTGTTTATATTATAAGTTATATATGGTGTTTCTTTAGTTTTTGAATCAATCGTTTTTTATACCGCGTATTTGATATTCATTTATTAAAAAAAAAATTAAGGTCTATACTTATAAAAGAAAATATGAAGTCATCTCTAGTTTCCATCCTGTTGATTATAGTTCGAAGCTAACCTTGATAAGAAAAATTATTAATTTAAGTTCAAAAAGGTTAGGTCTTAAAAATTTAATCAAAACTTATCAACTTTAACCGAGAAATGCGAGAGTATAATATGTTATACGCCTTCATCACATTTGGTTGCAGGGATTAATTTTTCTCGGCCTAACAAAATCTACTGAAAAAATTATAACAAAATTTCATTTTTTTTTTTTTGTAAGGAGAGGTTCCATCAAAGAAGCTTCACTGGCGAAACAGATAAAGCCTTCGCTAAGCAGCATTAAAAAAGGTATCTTCTTCCAATCTTTATGCTTTTAGTATCGAAGGTATATAAAGAAAGAATATCACACTGTACAGACAGGAAAATCTGGACTGCGTTCATTGGCGTTCCAAAGTCCACAATGGATGTGTTCACTGAACCCTGGCCAATTGGCGGACATTCGGCAAAATTAAGTATCCTATTTTAAATTATGCTGCAGTTAAGATCAAAAAAACAAAAAAGAAACCGCTTCATACACTTTACCTCTGAATGTCTAGTCTAGGGTAAGAAGAGTGGTTTAACGATCCTAGCAAGTTGTTAGTATAAGTTTTTTAGTAAAACCCGTTACTTTAGTTCACTCTTTCGATCTACGCAATACACAACTAAACTTTTTTTTTTTTGAAAGATAAACTTACCGAAACCCACTCGTTGAATCTGTACAGAGTTCCTAAAAGTTTAGTGTGGGATATTAGCATACTAAACGATCATCTTTTTTACAGCATTGGGGTAATTCTTTACTTAGGGAATTTAGGGAACGTCTTTATTATAAATGTACAGTTTGGTTTTAAGGATAAAAATGACTAAACAAAACTAGAGGAATTCGCAACTTTACCAATTCAAACAAGATCTTCTTCTGCAATTTAAAAGTGTAAACTTTAATTCCTACAAGTTCTAATTGGAGAACACCACCAGAAATACTTTACATATCACAGGTAGTATTTTAGTTTTAAAATTATATATCACAGATAAAAATTTAACAAATTTATGTAAAAGTATCTGTTCGAATAAGTATACGTATGGATTAAAAGTTTGGATAAACATAAATGAAACAAACAAAAAATCAATACACTATCTGAAATGCTAATCATAGACACTTTTTGGAAATTAAATATGTGTGATACGTGTTTATATTTTACAAAACTTAAAGAATTTTGGATAAAAAGAGAAAATAAGCTGGATGGGAAGAATAATATTCGTGTAAATTTATGAGTTTTTGATTTCGAGTATATATAGAATCAAAATATTATAAGTATATATATATTTTCCTATATTTACTATTGTTGATTGTATTTATGTTTATATAAATAAGAATTAGAAATAGAAAATATATTCAAGAATAAGAAATAAGAAATACAAATTTATAGAAACAAATTCGCAAAATAAAACAAATAATAAAATATACAAACATATATTTAAATATATATATTTATATTTAATACGATATGTTGTATGAATAATAAATTTTTTATTAACCGAAAATTCTTCAAAAATAAAATATTTTTATTATGACTTTATATTCATATATATTTAAATTTTAATGTTAATTTTTTTTTTATTTATCTTAATTTAAAAACTTTTATTAACTTTAAAATTTAAAATAAGAAAATTTGTTTTTATTAATAGAAACACAATTATATATTTTTTTTAACAAATAAGTACCTAATATTGTTTATTAAAACTGACACAGAACACGTAATCACTATTACAAGTTCTCTTATGAAACTGAATAAAAAGAAATCAAATATTTATGCTAAGAAATCAATTTAAATTCATCTTTTATCGACGCATCGACGGAATAAGAAATTCGCATCGCATTTATTTACAAACTTGAGTTACGTAAAGTACAGCAAATGATTACATCTAGTAACGCACACCAAAATATGTTCTTAAATATCATTTTATTTCCGCATTGCAATTCAAATTATAAAATATTTGCGATCCGAATTTGTTAGATCCGATTTGAATTTCTTACATGGTAAGGCACTTGGGTCCTAACTCTTAATAATAAAGATTATAGGGCAACATGGACATTTAATGCTTGGGAGCAAATTATTTCCATTCTACTGTGTTCCTTTCCTATAATCTCAATAATCAAAACCAAACTGAGTATTTGTATTAAAGATCAAAATATGTAATTATTCAGAAGACATTCAAAGGATTATGCTATAGCCCAAACTAGTTCTGTATAATTTAATTACTAGCACAATTACCAGTACCATTATTTAATACTCATTACTTTGTCAAGTATCAGTAATACTTACATTTTGATACTTAGAAAATTTAAATATAAGTAAAAGTCATGTAAAAATATATCTAATTTCCAAAAAGTAATCAAATTTTGAGTTTAATTACTTTTTGTAATTATTTTTTGATACTTAAGTATTTTTAAGTAATTAATTATACCAAGAAAAAGTTAAAGATTAAGAACTCAATTTATTTTCCATGTATTCAACGATTTTGCAAATATTTTCATTCAATAATATTATTCCTTTCAATTCCTTTCTATGGGTATTACAAGTATTTTTACTTGATTCTTTTACTTATACGAAAATTTGGAAGGTTTAAAATATTAGAAATACTAGTACTTGACAAAGTAATTAGTATCAGTTAATTATTCATACTTCAGTAAAGTTATAAGTACTATTACAGTATTATACAGGTTTGGATCAAATCTTTCCGCAAAAATACTCGTTTAGCAATTAAATTACACACTGTGTAGTAGGGCCTGCTCTAACTATAGAACTTTTAAGTATTTGTAGGAACTTTTTCATAAAACGGACCTCCAAATCGTGAAAAATACTACCACCATTTGTGTCTCCCATAATTCTTATACGAATTTTACAATTTACAAAAATTTAAATGAATACAACTTATTACTTTTGAATTCCTTCCAACAACTCCTTTTGAATTCCTTAAATTAAATCTTAAAATCTTAATTAAAAAAATATAATAAATTGGTTTTAATGAGTAAAATTCACCTTTAATTCGCCTAGCAAGGGTTTTAGGTTTTTTGATGAATTTTTAAAGAATTTTGTTCAGTTACTCTGAATGACTTTTTACACTTAACTCTGTTGCACCCAACTGATCATATAGTGAGGAGAGACCCTATATCACAAAACAAATGTTAGAAAGTACAATATTTCAATTTAAGATTATAAAATATTCCATAAAAATGCAATTATGTTATTTTAAAAAAATTGATACTAAGTAATTGTAAAATAGGTAATTGAATTATAAAATCACATTTTATTTGATCATTTAATCACGATTAAATCTAAGATTGGCGCTGTAAAACAAAAACAGTTTTAATTTTTTTCAAATTTTTAAAAAGTTTTAAATAATTGAACCAATTCATTTCCTCGAATAAAAGGAAACGTTAAGTAATCACAATCTAGTTATTTGATGGAACCTTAATAAAACTGGATCAGGATTACAAATAAATTAACAAAATTAAAAGGAAGTTTATATACATACTTACTTACAAATTTTTAAATCTACAATCCAGGAAAAAACTCATTACTCATTACTTGAAAATTCAACATACCAATTGTCAGCACGCACTTAACTAATTAATTAATAATTTTTTGTCATACTAGTAGTTAATTATTAAATTAATTAGGATATATATATATATTTACTTAAGTATATATACACTAGGTTATATCATATACTAACTACTTAACTATATCATTTCCGATCATTTTTTTCAAATTTGAAATAAAATTTTTCAAATATTTCCAGATCTGATAGTTTATAAATTTATTTCAACTTATAATTTCAATTTCAATGAAATAGAAAGAGACAAAAAATAAAACTTGAAAATGAGACAGGAAAAAATTTTATACAAATTGTCTAGCAATTCAAAATGGAAAAACTTATTTGCCAATAAATATAGAAAATGACCTCATTTAAATTAAAATATTTTTTTTTAGAAATTTCCAGTCCCAGTATTAAGAGTAGGACACTATGTCAAAATATTATTTAATATAGATATATGCCAGATTATCAATTATTGTAATTAGCCATAGTCATTTTAACTATTTTTCTAATTTTACTAATAATTGTTTTTTAAAGTTATACAATCAATAGAGTCAAAATTTACTGACCTTTACCAATATCAGCATTTTAAAAGAAAACTATAATTATTATGTGAAAAACTATTTAAATTTTCATTTTTTTAATTTTTGGCACGAAGTTTTTTTTTTTTTAAATATAATTTTTTATCGAATTTATGAATAACAATGAAAATATTTTTATGACAATTTAAAACTAAAAAAAACAAACAAATTTAAATTAATGTATTTTAAAAATAAAACAAGTTATTTCTTAAATAAAGTAGCTTATATACAATACTTTTATGATATATACTTATATTTTAAACATAAAAACTCCAACGGCGGTTGAAGAATAAAAAAATTATGCAATAAAACATACTTAAGACTGGATTAAAAGGGAAAACTTGTAGTTAAATGTAAAGCCAGTCAAATCTTATTCTGATAAAATAGTATGATTACGTAAAAAAATTAAAAAACTAAACCGCTAAACGAGAGTTTCTATAAATATAATGTTGGAGCTTTAAATATTTACTTATTTATTTATTAATTTGTAGTACCAGACAATAGTAAATATTGCCTGATAATTTTAATCCTTTGCTGATTTGACATTTGGACTTATTATTAAATTATTTTAATATACACTATATTTTTTTTTACTAAATATAATCTGACCATGACCAGGGTTCGAACCCGAGACTGTTCGATTGAAAAGCCGCCACTTTACTACTGAGCTACCGGTCTATTTTGTATATTATTAAAAAAAATATTTGGATGGGTATTTGGAACCTGTATTTAAATAGTTTACTTAAAAATAGCAAAATTTCAATTTTCGACTCTGACTGAATATTTAACTTCTCCCAAAATTTTAAGTCTCTAGCTCAAGCCGTTCAAAAAATCTCTGAGGCTAAAAATTTTACAAAAATTGAGTTTTGCATAACAGTAAATTTTAGTACCGCATGACAATCCTATACATTATCTTTTACCGTTATTAGATTAAAAATATTCCCAATAAAATTCTTGTTATAACAATTTAATTATAGGACTTTTTCCGACTTTGTGTGTCTGTATTGATTTTAACTACGGGTAGATATTTTTCTCTCTTTTTCAAACGATTTTAAAGATTTTTTCAAAAATTTGCACGGATGGACAAAGTAAAACTAATAAGCACATTTTTTCAAAATTTTTTGAAAATGTGCTAAAAATAAGTCGTTTTAAAAAAATTGTGAGGATAATTTGTTAAATAATTTTTTTAAAGTTAAAATAAAGACTAATAAATAAATTCATTAACTAATAATTATTAACAATCTTAATTTTAGAAAATTTTTTATAAATACTTTTATTTCAGAAGTTCACGTCACTACTTCTTAAACAATCAGAATTGAATGAATATGGAGGATTGTAATTAAAGATTTTATTATACTTAACTCAAAAGTCATTAAATTTTAAAAATATACAAACATAGAATATTAAAATTAAATTATAATTATAATTAAACAAATAAAATAAACTAAGTATATATAATAAATTTATCACATCTGCTGTTAAAATACTAAATTCACAAACATTTTAATTGTTAGACTCGAATTTTAATTAATTTAAAATTCTATTTCGATCTGCACAATATTTTTTTTTTTGGGTTTGTTTCATAGTCGAACTTTTTAAATGTTTTTTTACTTTAGTAAGTTTCAATTATAAAATCGGTATAAGAACCTTTTCTAAATCAAATAGCGTCGGTGGAGCTCTGATACGAGACTTCCAAAAATTTTATTACCGTTCAATCCGCATAGATAAAAATATGATAATATATATTTTTTCGGAAAGTACTTACAAGTGTCTAGTGTTAGTGCCATAGATTCGAAACGCCCTAAACGATATCCTCGGCTGCAATCTTATTGCATAATTTGAATATTTAATTAAGGAATATTTTTGTGCCACTTGACGCTTAGTAGTCATAATTTTTAACACATCTGTAACTTAAGAACCTCTTTCTCCTACTTTTTTTTACATTTTAAAGTACTGTTAAAAATTTTGAATGAGCGAAAGCGTTGAATGCTATATTGAATGCTATATGTAGAATCCCTATATATAATTCCGAAAGCTCGAATTTTTATTTTGAAATATTAAAATATATGATAAGCGTCATTTTCATAAGTGATACCTAAATTTAAAGGTTCAGGTGATCGATTTAAGTACATCGATTTATATAACTTTAGCCAATCAGACCAATCTAAGTCATTTTGTAAATTTTACGTATTTCTATACCGAATTTTATCTCATGTGCAGTTTATTAAAAAAATTAAGAAATAACATTATAGTTTAGACAATTTACTGCATTTAATTTTAATGTGTTAATTATTTGTGAATTTTTAAATACTTTAAATTAACTTTCAACAATTGGTAAAAATAATTTCGATATTATTTATTAATTTAATAACGTTGTTTAAAAATCTATATAATAATTACAAAAGAAGGCAATTTTTAAGACTTTTTTAGGAAATTTTTAAAATTTAAGGAACTTTTATTCTCATTTACATTTATTTATTGATATTTCATTATTGATATCATCAACATTATTATATATTTTTGAATATTTTTTTCAGTTTGTATTTAAAATATTTATTTTGAATATCAGGACTCAAATAAAAACAAACCTCGGAAGGAACAGTGACTAAAAATTTAGTTTACTTATGGAAGTCCTTTTGTAACACTTTTATTTTCATCAATTAGGCTTTTAAAATAACATAGAGGAGTACCACATCTTTAAAAAAAAAACGCTCCTTTTGCCCTACCACTAGGTGGTGAGGAAAAAGGCAACAAAATGCAAAATTAATGTATTAAAAATAAAATTAAACTCAGCGACTCTACAATGATTCTTTGTGCAATTGAACAGGGGTTTTCCTAGTTAAAATAATTTAACAAATGTAAGAATTTTTTAAAAAAATTCCCTACCAAGTTCCTAACTATTAAAACAATTTAAAATTCTATTTTTGAAATTTTGTATTAAATGATATTAACAACATCCAATCCATCTTAATACCGAATTCTGTACACAAATTTAATTTAAAAAAAAAATGCAATTAATAAATTTTTGCATAATTTATTTATTAAATTTTTCATATCCGCATAACTTAAATAAAATGTAAAAATTCTTTAAAAATTTTTAAAATCTAAACAAATTCATATAAAGGCTTTGACCTTTTTTTGTTTAAAAATTTTCACAAATTAGAAAATCTTTTTTAAAACAATCAGTAATGGCTGCATTCCAAAACATATCACAGCTGTCTTAAATAAGTTTTTTTTTTTATTTTTTTTTTTGGATTTCATTATTAAAAATTGAAATACAAAAGATAATATATAAAATCAGACTGTCTTAGACTATAAACAAATGTTATATTATCTGTAAAACATAGGCATGATGTACAAGACTACGTGGACGTTGATGATCAGCAGTCAAAGTGCAACAATTAAAATAGAAAATTTCAAATGTTTTTTTTAGTTTTTTTTTTTTTTTTGGACAAAAGCCAGTTCAATTTCTAATAAAATATGTAAATTGAAGACCACAAGACAAGTCTAACCTAATAATTACAATTCCAAATGTAAAATTATTTAGTTTTGTTAAATAAAAAAAAAAACACAAATAGTAAGTATGTAAGTATATTGCTTAAATTACTTAGAAATAATATCATATCTCTCTTATTTATTTGCTCATCAAATCCATATTCTGTAAAGTGAAGTTGATTTCAATTGATTCGTTTAAAATTTTAAGGCATTGTACAGATGCGTTGTACAGATTTACCGTCAGTTTTAGTTTCGCAATCATTTTTGGAAACACTTACTAAGTATTTAAAAAATAATCTTCACTAATTACTAAGTTGTGCAAAAATTAATGAACTAATGGTAGACTATTGTTAGAAAATTTGTTTTGATATTTTGTATCAGTAATAGCACCCTGATAGTGTTTAACTATTTTCCGCTAAAAATTTTTTTAATATCGAAGAAACAACTGATAAAAGGTACGACTGTTTAAACAATCGATGCAATCCGAAAAGACATCATAATTTTGAAATCTGAAGTACAAATCTATTTAAAGTTGTATCAAACTTTGTATATTATTGATTCTATATTTTTTATTTTTTTGTCACGTGATTACACTAAAGGTAAAAATCCCATTCTTCTAAATGTATCAAAGAAATACTCAAGACCGAATTCATATAAATCCGTCGAATTTGTCTTCATACATAAATCAAAAAAGACAGAACAATTTTTTAACCATTTTACAGAGGACGCTTTTTCTAAGCTTCTAAGAATTTTTGAATAATTGGAGTTTTTGTGTCTTATTGATTATGATTTCAAAATAATTTTTAAATCCTTCAATAAAGGTTACTTCTGGTAGAGTTCTTCTTTCTCTGGTAGATCCGCAGACAAAATTTGAAATATATATATAATTGCACCATTAGTGCACAATTTGCAATCTAACTTGTAAACATTTGACATTTTAGCTGCCCTGTTTACCACAGCTTTCTAAAGACTTTTATCCTCTCTGAGCAAGAATTCTCCCATTTTCAACAAGTACGCCAAGTTTTGGTTAAATTCGTAATAGATTCTGTGTGTGAAATTATTCAATAGTTAAACTTCTTCCTGGGGCAAATTCTAAAAGAATATAGAAAAAAGTATTTATAAGGAATTCTAAACAATTGTAGTTATGTAAGTGAATCTGACCGGTGACGTAGTTGTTAGGACTCAGTTTCAAACCCAGGTTAGATTATAACTAATAAAAAGTATAATTTATTAGTTATTAGGGTTTACTTATATCATAACTAATACAAAATAAATATGCTTAAGTATCTGGTACATTTAAAAAGCAAAGGTTGATTCACTCGCTTATGACATTGTATATGGTAGGGGATTATATATATATATAAATAAATAAATAAAAAAGTGAGTTTATTTAAGTTTGTATTTAAAACAAAATATGTACTTTTTCTGTCCAATAAAATTTTGGCAGCATTCGTAATGAGAATAAAATTAAAATTTACTAGACTAACCAAAATCGAGTCTGGTCTTCTAAAACTGTTGATATAGATAAGGAAATGTTTTTATTTTATGATTTCATTAATTTGTTTATATATATTTAATTTTTCCTCTGATTCTTCTTAAAAGATTTATGAAGAATTATGGAAAATATTTTTAGATTTTTAAAGTATATATACAAAATTTTTATGTTAATTTTTCAGTTTTTTTTTTTTTTATTCTGAAATAAAATTTAGAAAATAAATCTGTAACTGTAACCAGTAAAAAAAAAAAGTACCATTTCTTTAGTACGGAAATTAATATGATGCACGGAAATCTTGTATTATTTTATCACTCAATTTTATGTATAAAATAAAATGAAAATTGTAAAAATCCAAAGTAAATTAGTATGATTTCATATTTTTTTATTAAATTGAAAAAGAAATGGTTAGGAAATTACAAATTTCCTTTAGGGGAAATAAAAAATAAAAGTGAGAAATAAATTGGTTCAAACATTTGTACATAAATTTACAAATTTCTGTTCTAGTTAAGATGAATGCTAAAAAAAATATAAATAAGACACTTAAATTGAATTTATTTAAATTTAATTAACTATAAGTTAGAAGAGTGTAATGGAGAGATAATTTAAATTGTTGATATTTTAATTTAATGATGTTGATCTTATAAAATGTTTTTCATTTTAAGTAGTTAATTAATTTTTGTTTTTATGATAATTTTTTATCATTTTTTTATAAAAATCTCTTTACAAATTAGATCCAAATTAATATTGAATTCAAGTCTAGAATTATCTACTGAGAAGTACTTACATAAAACAGTTCTGTTTAATTGACGAAAATCTCCAAGGAAACTTCTTTCTTTTTTCATAATGATAAAGGGAAATACATTTAAATCATATTGAAATTCATTAGTTGCTTAATTTAATTATTGAGTAAAACCTCAGAAATTAAGTAATTGGTGAATATTTTCTGAAGATTTTTTTTGCAAGAGTGTTTAATTGACAAAGAGACATTACAACCTTTTAGGTTTTTTTCTTAAATGCTTAGATTTTGCAAAACCTGTAAACTTGTTAACATATTTTCACTTAAATAATCTGAAGACTTTACTTTAAGTAAAAATATCTTAACCTCAATTAGAAAATCTTCACATAAAATAAAAGTGTTAAAATTAAAAACATTAATAAACAAAATTATGGTTCTTAAAAATTTGATATTCTCATTCATTACTATTAATTTCATTATTTAATTTTCAACTTGTTTGATGGTGGACAAGTGGAAAAACACTACCTATCTGAGTGAGAAGCAAAAATTAAATCCGTATGTAGGTATATAAATAATTACATTGATTTAAGCAAGTGTTTATTAGGTATAAAAATTTTATTTTAAAATAAACATAAGAAACGTTTTTTTCTGACGAATGCCTATATTTTAAAAAAATTTTAATAATCAGATTTTTGATAAATACTTAATTTATTTTAATTTAATACATACCAATTTTGATGTACTAAGCAACAATTTTCTTTTAATTTTCTTAGAAACTAAGTATTATTATTTATTAATTATTATTAATTTAACTAAGTATTAATATATATTAAAAAAATCACTTACCATATAATTACAAGTTAAAAATATCCAATCCTCTTTCCAAATATTTATGTAAATAATCACAAATCCATTGTGAATCAAAATCAGGATCATAATAAGTTCTTGCAAAATTTACATTAAAAATCGCAAAAAAGACACTTACTTAATATTTTAATACCTGAACCAATACCTAATTTAATTTTACTTCTAACATTATATTTTAATAAAATTTCATAAATAAAAAGAAATCTTAACTAATTAGTATATTATTTATACTTATAAAAAAAAATAAACAAAATTACCTTAATTATGTTGTTAATAAGTATTATGTAAATTTACTTTATATTATATACTTATTTTTAAATATTATACATAATTATATATTTTTTGCCTATTTTCTAATTGAACATAGGTATGCACTTAGTGCCTACTGCCTACCTACGATTAAAACCTAAAATTATCAAAACAAAACAAAAATAAACTTTTTGTTTTTTAATAAAATTGAATGGATGGATAGATGGATAAATGGCCTTCAAAATAAAATAAAATGAATCTTGCCTACATCCTTTATGATGGCAACACAAAATAAAAACAAAAAAAAAACAATATTCAAGGCCAATTCAATTTTGTAGATTAGAGAGATGGTATGAAGTACCAAAGCAAATAATTAAATTTTAGGTACCTACTTAAAAAATCACAAAACCATTCGAATATAACCAAATATGTATATGAGGTTCTAGAAGCATTTTTGGTTCTTAAACTTCTAACCAATTAAAATAAAATTTCAAACAAAAACTTACCTAAACAATTAAATTATATAGTTTTATATTCTATTCTATAATTGAATGATTTAAATTCTACAAAAAAAAAAACCTTTTTAAAGAAAATTGTTTTAATTAAATTTCATTTCGATTATTTTATAATTTTTAACCTAATCACAAACAAGAATTTATTTACATTATTTGAACACCACCAGGAAATCACTATTTATATTCTATTTATTTATTAAAATACAATTTTAATTTATTATAATAATTTATATTTAATTGTTTTATTTATAATTTATTAAATATTTAATTAATGTTTTCTTTTATTTTTGCAAAAAAAAAAAACAAAACACTTTTTTTTTTTATTTATTTTTCATACATTTCAAAGTTTATTTTCTTCTTGTTTTGAAAGAACTATTTACACACACACACACATGTACATAAACAAAAGAATTGATAGTAAAAAAACAACAACAAAATTTAAAAGAATTTATAAAATATGTCAAAAAATTAAACCGATTTTTGACATTTCTTTATTATATAAATTCGGTGAATTTTATTTGATAATTGCAAAATCAATATTATACTGCCATCTATGAGATACTAGAAAACTAAAATAAAAAACTATTAATTTAATAAAAATGTTAATTAATTTTCAAATAATTTCAGAAAAAAAATCAAATAATTTCGATAAATTTTTTTTATATCATAAACAAGGGAAGTATGTATTAAAAATTAGAAATATGTTTGTTTCAACATTCTGATTCTGCGTTGATAGAAAATAATATAAAATTTATTTCTCATACATTATTTATTCAATGCCATTTCATTCTAATATTCATCACTTCACTTAATTTTATATTAGCAGCTGTCAAAATCTGTCAATAAATTGTAATTTGTAATTAAAAACAGTAAATGTGAATGCAACATATGAACAATCCATCAAAAACAAAAGAAAAAATATACACCGTCATAAAAATTAAATATACATTTATATATATATAAATTTTTTATTATTTCGTTAAATATTATTTTTGAACGAAGAAGCGACGCATTTTCTTGCATTTTCAATGTGCGAGCGAAATAGAAAACAAAACAATAAAAATATACAACCCAAACAAATCGGTGTATAGAGCGAGTACAATATATTTTTTAAAATATCATTGTGTAAAAAAGTAAAATGGTGGTCTTATGTGTGTAATACAATCTTTTTGCTTCTGGAAGTGAAAAAAATAAATTTTATTGTTAAAATATTTTAAATAAAATTTAAAATTAGACTAAAATAATAAAACTTTATTAAATAAACATTAAAATTATATAATATTTATAAAAAAAACATATTAAATATAAATAAAATAAATTTGAAAATTTTTTTAGTGAATTTATAATAGAAATAAAAAATTCAATTGTCGTGATTCTTTGTATTGTGTTTGAAGAGATTTTTTTTTATTCGTTTTTACTTTTTTTTTTTTTTTCTTGTGTTTTTGTAATTTTGTGATTTTTGAGTGGTTTTTCCTGCCTATTTAAATGCATTAGAAATTTGTCAAAAGAAAAGAAACAAAAAAAAAAAAAAAAACAAAATAATAGAAAAAAATTAAAAAAAAAGGCAAATAAAAAAAGGAAAATAAAAGAAGCAAAAAAATTTTGTTTAAAAAATTTTATTTTAAATTTTTTTTTTCTTTTTTACTCGGAATATAAAACAGTGGTAAGAAAATAATTTATTAAATAATTACTTCTTAGTTTATGTTTTTTTTTTCTATTTTAAGTCAAAAAAAAAAAAAGTTTGTAATAAAAAGAAAAATAATCTTTGAATATAATTTCTGAATTGAATCCATTGGTCCAGTATTGTAGTAATGTATATATGTGTACTTAGGGGTTCGTTCTTCAATCAAAGTATAAGAAAAAAAAAAAAAAATCAATTTTTATTAGATTTCCGCTTTGCTTGGCACTTGACTAATTAGTGCAAAAAATGGAGTCCTTTTTTTTTGTTATTTGTTTAATTCTCTGCTTTTTAACTTAATTTTAATTCAAATAATTAAAATTGAATATAATTATAAACTTATTTATTGCAAATTAAAGTTAATAAAAAAAAATAAAAGTGCTAATTACAATTTACATACAGCAAGAAAAAGAATTAAAATAAAGAGAGTAAAACAATTGCGGTAGTCTGAAGTCGCAAGCGCTTATCTTTATATCCTTTTTAATAGTTTTTTTTTTCCCTTTTTGTTGTTTTGTTTTTTTTGTTTTGTGTTCTTTGTCACAATAAAAGCGATGGCGTAGGATTAAACGACGGATATGCATGCACACGGGTCGGTGTTTTTATAAAGCAAACCAAAAGCAAGACAAAAAAAAAATGCAATTTATGTTTTACTAAAAAAAAAAGTACTCCAAATTTAAAAATTAAATAAAAAGAATATTTAAAATTTTTATAATATTAAAAAAAAATTTGAAAATAATTTAATTGTTAAGTTAACAATAAAATAATTTAATTTTCTTATTATTTAATTTCTAAAATTTTAATTGAATTTCAAATGACTGACAAAACTAATAAAATAATAAATTTTATTGTTCGATATCAAAAATTAATACTTAAAAAAAACCGCAAAGCAAATAATTTAATAGCACCTCATTAATATGTCCATGCCAATTTATATTGACTACAAATTATCTGGTTAAGTTTTATTGTTTTATAAACTCAAAATTATAAAATATATTTAGGATTCGGTTTAAAAATTTTTAATAATATAAAACGATACACCTTTTTATTACTTCAGATTTCCCTTTTTAGAATTTCCATTGTATTTTTCTCAAAAATTTAAGACAAAAAAAAAGTTATAGGTACCTACCTTAAAAATTTTTCAAAATTATGTCAATTACATTTAATTGTAGTTAATCCTACTTTGTAAACATAAACATTAACCTACAATATAGGTATAAAAAATTTAAATAGCTTTTCATATTATTTTTTTTACTATTACTATTATTTTTTAATTACAGGAATGCAATTTTTAAATCGTAATAAAGAAAAAACAGTTGTAAACTGGATTTATTGTGTTCGTAAAGGGTAATGGCGGCCTCCACTCAAGGAGAAATAAGAGTGGGTCCCGGCCACCAGGTAAACGATGTCTATGTACGTAATTCACAAATCACGGTAACAAATTATACAAGTCAAAATTTTGTTTTATTTTCAAAAAAAAAAGAAAATTCTAAATTTCCTTTTTGATATATCGATAAAAATACGGTGATATATACATATAATAGATTTTTTACTATTATTTTTTAATTAAAAAACGCTTGTATTTATTTATTTATGTTGAATGGCAAATAAATAAAAAAAAAAACTTAAAACTCTGCAATCATTTTATAAACATATAATTTATATTTATTTACCTAATTACTTATTAGCCTAATCTAAAAATCTTTATTTCGTTTGAATTTATTATCAATTTAATATAGAATTTATTTAAAACACAATATAAGTACATACATAAATCGTTTTTAATTTTAAAAACACACAAAATACGATCGTTTTGATAACAATATATCAAAATTGTTAAATCAATTGATTGATTATTATTCTTTTCTAAATATGCACGAAAATATATCTATATGTTGTAATGTAATTAAGGTAATTGAACTTAATTAATTAATTTCAATTAAAAATACTTTTCAAGCAAATGAAATAAAGACAGGTATTAAAATCTTCAATGTTAAATATATTTTATTTAATTTTTATTTTTCTTTTGTAAATACTTACTCATAAAATTATTAAATGGATTGTAATTGAATTAAAAAACTTCTAATAACAAGAAAATTCAATTTCAATATTACTTGTTCATAATACAATTTCAATAACAATAATAATTACTATATAAAAATTAAAAACTTTAATTTGATTATGTTTTGAATTTTCTATATTTATATTAAAAAATAGATTGCAGAATTTTTTTTTTAATAATCTCTTAATTAGTTATTTATTAATTGGCATCTCAATTCGAAGTATAATATTTGTTATTTTGAGAAATGAATTTAATTAAATTAAAAAACAAAATAGGATGAATCATGCATTTATTTAAATTTTAATTTTTTTTTTTTTTTAATTTTATTTAAAGCTGTAAAATTGCTTATTTTTAATATTTAGTGCTTTAGAATAATACATTTTTGTAAACTACTTATTAGGATCAAATAAATTTGATATTATTATATGAAAGAACTTAAACTAAAAAAATTATGTAGAGTTAAAGTTAATTACTTTTAAAGTATTGTTGTTTCCTTATATTAAACCTTTGTTAATTTTTTAGTTAACTGATTACTACCATTACTGAAAGTATAATTTCTTTTTAATGAAGAACTCCCAATTAAGATTAAGACTTCAAACAGAAAATTAATTATTTATTTTACTTTTAATTATTAAAGTCAAAAAATTTTAATCCTGCTAGAATTTAAAATATGATTTGATCAAATGTTTTGTATCTTTGATCATTGATCTGCTTTAATTTAATCTTTAATTAGTTTAATAAAAATAAAAATTTTATTTAATTGATTGTTTTGCTATTTTTTTCATTAAGAATCAATATCTATAGTTTAAAGTTTAGTAATTCAAATATATTTAGTGTTTACAAAAATTGTAAATAAAATTTTATCGTACTTTATATCATTAATATATTATATATGAAATGCATGATTCACCAAAATACTTAGTATAAAAAATTTACACTCATTTATCATTCATTTAGATTTAAGTTTAGTTTAGTAGTTTTTATGTCCACCCTTAACAACGCTTAAACTTATACCAAATTTATTAGAGAAATTGTAAAATAAAAATTTAAGATTTATATAAGATCATTAAAAATTATTATATTGTTATTAAAAAAATATTATTTTGGATTATGAGTTTAAGTGCCTGTAGTAAATTTTTAATATAGTATTTGTTTTTTTACTAAAAACAAAATTTATGAAAGTATTTTAACAAACTTTTGAATTTGATTTTTGTGGCGTTTAATAACAATCAGGCAAAACTGCCCGATTATAATCCAATTTCAAGTTTTCCTATTGATAAAGAATCTGAAAGAGAATTGGAAGAATCTAGATGGAGTCCAGGTATTGTTTTAGATGGGGATCTGTTAATGTATTTAAGAGCAGCAAGATCTATGGCAGCATTTCAAGGTATTATTTATTTATATTTTATTAAATTATTTTGTTTTATACTTGAATATTTTTAGGAATGTGTGATGGAGGACTTGAAGATGGTTGTTTAGCCGCAAGTCGCGACGATACTACAATAAACGCTCTTGATGTTGTAAGTATTTGAATCTTACTGTTATGAAAAAGAAAATAATCTTCCATATATTTTTTACCAACAATATTTTATTTTTTAGTTACATGATTCCGGTTATGATCCCGGTAAAGCATTACAAGCTTTAGTTAAATGCCCAGTAGCAAAAGGAATTGATAAAAAGTGGACAGAAGATGAAACAAAAAAATTTATAAAAGGTTTACGTCAATTTGGAAAAAATTTTTTTAGAATACATAAAGATTTATTACCGCATAAAGAAACACCAGAATTAGTTGAATTTTATTATTTGTGGAAGAAAACTCCCGGAGCTAATAATAATCGTCCGCATAGACGCCGACGACAAGGCTCTTTACGTCGAAATCGTGCTGTGACACGATCTAGTAATACACCTCCAAAGAAAGAAGAAGACACCATTGAAGCACAAACAGAATCAAAACCTTCACCAATATCCAAAGAAGAAAATAGTTCGTTAACCGAAGACGAAGTTAGCGAATGTGATAGTGATTCAAGTCTTACCAAAAGTATATATATACCTTAAAAAAATTAATATATTTGATTATTAACTTGTAAAATATTTTTAGGGGATGAATCACCATCAAGAATGAGGACAAGAAATAAACAAGGAACGAAGGAACAAGTGGCCAATGGTAAAAGACCAAAACGTGGTACTGAAACTCCAGAAGCCGAAAATCCAAAAACGCCAACTAAAAATGATAATAACAAACGAAAACAGGGTAGTGGAAAGTCTGACACACCTAGCAAAAAGAAACGATCTGATATTGATGGTGCTGAGGTAACAGATGATAAAGATAAACGCAAAAGATCAGATGTAATTTTTTTTGTTTTGCAATTAATTTTTTTTTTTTTTTTTTTGTAATATAAAAATTTTATTATTTATAATTTTAATGGATTTTACTTTCTTTCGCAATAAACAGAGTCCAACAGAAAGCTTAAATTCGGATAGTCGACCGGATTCAGTTATTGATGAAGGTGACAATACCAATGATGCACCTGATCAAACACCAATAGTTAGCAATTCTAAAGAAAATAGCAATAATAGTATTAGCAATGAAGATAAATCTATAATCGGAGCAACAGGAAATAGTGGTGCATGTGAAAATGCAAATTCTACTACAGAAAAAGAGATAACGTTAAATACAGAAAACCCCATATCTGCTGTTAATACACACGAAGAGGATTCTAATCATCCTCCAAGTGTTAAACAATTAAGTACAAAACCTTTAGAACAAAAGAATAGTGAACAACCGTTGACTCAACCGACTCCGCAAAATACATCTCCAAATGAAAATAGTGGAAATACTGTTGATAAAGTAAATGTATCAAAAGAAAAAATTGATGAGGGTACGAATGCAAATTTCCCTGTGAAGGATGTACAGCAACTTCAGCAACAACAACCAATACCACAGCAGCAGACCCAAGAACAACAACAGCAGCAACAACAACAACAGCAGCAGCAGCAACAACAGCAACAACAACAGCAGCAACAAGAAATACTTGCAAAAATAGCAAATATGAAGCAAGAAAACATACCACAAGTATCCACAGTTTCTGGAGCTTCCACTTCTATTACGCCTTTAATGGCTACGCCTTCTACAGGCGATTCTAATTTGAATATAAATACGGCCAATGTTTATATTAAAAAGGAACCAAACGATGAACCATTAGATGCATCGTGTAACCAAAATAGTAATGAACCACAAGATTTGAAAGTTAAAATGGAAATTAAACAAGAAGATACAAAACCAAATATTAATCCATTACAAGGACCTTTAGGATCTCAAATTACTATACAACAACAACCCATAGGAACAAATGATAGTAATATACCTATATCTTCAGCTTCTAGTTTAGTATCAACTAACCATGGTCCAACGAAAATAGAAAATACAAGCTTTGATTCCCAAAAATTAGGAAGTGATATTAAATATTCAAGTAGTGAAGGAGATATTAAATATGGAGAACCAATTAAAATGCAACCTGATGGCAATCATCAAATGAAGTACAGTTCTCAAACGCAAGATATAAAATACCAATTACCCCCTAACATGGAATCTCTAAAATATCCACCAATTTCATCTGCTGATATACCGCCAGGTGGTAAATTTGATATTAAATATAGTATAGATCCAAAATATTCAAATGAACCTCCAACGAACAAAGGCTATTCTGACACCATTAAAATACCGGACATCAAAGCATATCATAATGAACTAGCTTCTGGGAAATATCCTCCAATATCAATAACAGGTGGGCACCTTAGTGATTCTCAAGTACCGGGCTTAAAATATCCTCATGCAATGCCACCCTCTTTAATATCTGGACCAGATGGCCACAAATTTATTTCAGATCCCAATAATCCAATGATTGGAAAAGGTCATTATCCTCAAAGCGCAGTTGTATCACATGGTGAAAGTCAGAATTTAGGACCTAATCACCCCTTAGCACGATCACCATACGATTCCAGTATTATGGTAAAATATGGGGATCCTATGTCGAAATATGGTATACCTTTAGGACCCGGACAACATCAACCGCAAGACTTAAAATATCCTCCACCACCTGGACCACCATCGTCACAATCCAACGAGCAAGCTTTTAAATCATATCCTGGGGAAAATCTAATTAAAGGCTCTCCATATGGAAATCCTCCAAATTCAACTAACAGTGGAGAACCTTCAAATAAATATCCGCCATCTGAGAGTCCTTTAGATGCATCTTCTTCAGCAAGAACAACACCAAATCAGGATAGTCAAGGGAGCAATAGTAGTTCTCAATTTCCCAGTACACAACATCCTTCACCATTGTTGCCTAACGTTAGCAATACAAGTCACCAGGGAATGCAACATTTAATAAGTAGTCATCCAGGTTTGCCTCCAAATTCTCTTCAACCTCATCATGCAATGGTATCATCTACCAATGCATCACCGGTTTCTACACCAAATTCTATGGTGCAAACATCTGCTGGGTCGATGCTTTTACCTCCACCAACCATGTCTTCTGTAGCTTCTTCTGGTATTCATTCACAGTTAGGAGGACCACATGGTTTACCACCAGGAAGTCAAATATCATTGCATAAACCGCATGCAGAAATGGCAGTTGGATTGTCATCTAATTCTGTTTTACATCATCCGGGTTTAAGTTTAGGATCTGGAGTTCCAGGTGGACATTCTAATTTACAACTGTCACATCCGAACTCTTTAAGTTCTCATCAATTAACATCAGCGCAAAATCGATCTCCTTCTCCAGCTCAAGGACCTCAATCTAGATCAGAAAATATTTCTGGTAATCAAAGTTCAATTCGAGATTCAAGAGATATGGTTCAGTCACAACATACTCAATCGCATTCTGTACCAAGCACTACTACGGGATCTCTTCAACCATCATCGAATACTCCTTTAATGTCGCATGCACATAGGTCATCTCCTTTAGCAGGACTCGGTCCACCACATTCTTCAGCTTTGTTAGGTCATCCTGGAGGACCAGTTGGCGTTGGTATACCACTTTCGCATCCTGCACATCCAGCACATTTGTTACAACATTCGATGAGCAGTTTAGCTCATGCAGGTCACCCAGCCCATTTGCTGCCTCCTTCAATGCAAATTGGAAGTTCGCCGTTGCAACTAATTAATTCAATTGGAAATAATCCTAATGCACCTAACAGTATAGGCAACAATAACGATTCTTCCGCTGGCAGAAGATCACCTTTACCTCCTCCACCATCCTCATCCTCATCATCTTCTACACCACAATCCAATAACTCAATTCCTTCTTCAGCCTTTAGCCGTGCTAGCCCTAGTGTTCAAAATAGTTCAGGAAGTCTATCAGGACCAATTTCATCATCAATTGCAAGCCAAAGAACGCAATCTCCATCAGCACAAAATTCGTCGGGTAATAATGGTATGAGCCGTGTTAGTCCTTTGCATCCTGTACCACAAAGTCCTCTTGGACATCATCCATCGGCAACAGCTTTATCTGCAGCAGCCGCTGCAGTTGCTGAACGAGATCGACAAGCGTTGCTTCGTCAACAGTCGCCGCACATGACTCCGCCACCGGTTTCAACACCTTCATCAATGATGCCAAGTCCATTAAATAAAATGTATGGTGGTCCATCTTCACAATCATCACAATCATCAAATCAAAGAGGTAAATAGTATTTTTGTTTCATAAAATTTTTTTTACTTAAAATTAAAATTCAATTTAGGTATGCCTTCTGGAACTTCACCGCCACCTCATCATTTAAGACCAGGAGCATCGCCTCCTGTAATTCGTCATCCTCAAATAGCTCTACCTTTGCCATTGATGGGACCTGGTCCTACACCTGGATTACCGCCAATGGGCGTTCACCCGCAAAGTCCTTATACTCATCATCTATTTCATCCATCAATGCTTTATCCTCATCATCACAATCCTTTCAATTCTCCATATCCATATCATCCATATGGTCCAGCAGGTTTCGCTGCTGCTTATATGAAACCACAAGCAGGTGGTCCATTAGATCCAGCAGTTATGCAGCACCATCAGGCTTTGGCAGCAGCAGCTGCTGGTCGGGAAGACGCCGCTGTAGCGGCTGCGGCAGCAGCACAAGCTGATAAAATACGTGCTGAAAATGCCCATGCTCATGCAGCCGCTGCTGCAGCTGCTCAACATCAACATCAGCAGCAACAGCAGCACCAACAACAGCAACAGCAGCAGCACCAACAGCAACAACAACAGCAGCATCAGCAGCAACAACAACAGCAACAACAACAGCAGCAACAACAACAACATCAGCAGCAGCAGCAACACCAACAGCAGCAGCACCAACAACAACAACTTCAACAACAACAGCAACAACAACAACAGCAACAACAACAACAACAGCAGCAGCAACAACAACAACAACAACAACAACAGCAACAACAACAACATCATCATCAACAACAACATAAAATTAAGCCTCCAACGCCCAAAACCCCACAAGGCCCTGGAAGCAATAGCAATAGTTCGACTCCAACAGCCGGACCTTCTCCGTATCAACCACATCCATATCCCCCACCTCATCATCCTGTTTTTCAAGATGGTTTATCTAATAAACCTCTTACTAGTCATATGGAAGCTTTAAGAGCGCATGCAACATCGGCTAGTTTATCAAGTCATCATCAATCAGAGCCATGTAATTAAATTAGAAATTTCAAAAAAAATTATTTAAAAATACTGATATATAATTCCCTTTTTAGTACCAATTGAAATTGAACCTGATCCAGAACCTGAAATACCAAGTCCAACGCACAATATACCACGTGGACCTAGTCCAGAGGCTAAACCAGATGATACCGAATGTCATCGTTCACAGTCTGCCATGTAAATTTCTTTTGTTTTCTTAATTTTAGATAAAACTTTTCAAATCATTTTTTTTTTTTTTTTTAGATTTGTGAGGCATATTGATCGAGGTGACTATAATTCTTGCACAAGAACCGATCTTATTTTTAAACCAGTTGCCGATTCAAAACTAGCACGTAAACGAGAGGAAAGAGATCGTAAATTAGCTGAAAAAGAAAGAGAAAGACGACAGGTTTTTAATTTCAATTTAATTTTTTATAAATATTATTTAAATTTTTAATATTTTTAAAAGCAACAACAGCAACAGCAATTACAACAACAAGCACAAGCACAACAGGCAGCGCAACAAGCTAAATTAAAAGCTGAAATAAAACCTCCATACACAGATACACCGGCCTTGAGACAATTATCTGAATATGCTAGACCACATGTTGCATTTAGGTAAAACAAATCAGCTTTTTTCCATGTGTTTGTGTCATTTATTTTAAAACTCTTTAAAAAAAAACTAATTAAACAGATGTTTTACAAAATTATTTGTATAAACTATTGAAGTAAACTATTTAAAAATCGTAATTTAATTTGTTATATTTTTTTTTAAAAATTAAAAAGAAAAAAAATTTTAGTATTTACATTTTAAAAAATTTTAATTGCATAAATTTTATTACTATTTAATATTTACTTATAAATTAAATCAAAAAAATTACGATTGTATATTTTACTTGTGATAGTAAATCATTTAAAATTATGAGATTACAGCTGAATTTCAAAATTATTTTAACTTATTTTATATTTTAATTTTAAAACACGGTTAAATGCCAGTTAAAAATTGTATTGAAATCAATGAAGTCTACTGTAGATTAGTAAAAAAAGTACTTAAATTAATTTTTATTTTAAATTTTTTATTTTGAAAGTTTTAATATTTTTTGCATTATTTGTTTATAAATTAACCCTTCGAAAGAAATATGAAACTGATAATACATATAAGTAGCATTAACCAAATTTCAATTTAAAATTAATAATCATTTTTTAACTTTATGAAAAATTTATATTTTAAAATTCAGCTAAAATCTAAGAAGTGGCTAAAATATTTAGCATTATCAGCATTTCTTTTGTAATATTTTGTTTTTTCAATTGGTATTTTAAATTAATTATTCAATTAAATAATATTTATTTGTTTTGTTTATATTTCTTAAAATTTTGTTTTTTTTAATTTTCCAAATTTATTTCTATATATTTTCAATCAAAATTTATTAATCAAATTATTTGCAAAATATTTTTGTCACCATCTATTAAATTCTGAACAATTTTGAATTCAATATTTTTAATTAAAAAGAAAAAGAACAAAAAAAAACATAAATTATTATTAAATGAATTTATAAATGAAAAATTAAGGCAATTTTTAATTTTTAAAATAAAATTTCAGCCCTGTTGAATCGATGGTAGCACCTTATCATCACCCAATGGGGCCGATGTACAATCGAGAGAGGTACAGTTTTATATATAATATATATATATAAAAAAAATATTTATATATTTTATTATTAAGTTTAAATTGTTTTTCCTCGCATTTCATTATTTTCATTCCAAAGTTAAAAATAAAACTCGAAAAAATAAATTATCTTATTGTGCATGTTTATTTCTGAAATTTCATCAAGAATTCAATTATTTTTTTTTAAATTAACTTACCTCTACAATCTTATTTTACATGTATAAATATATATTTTATTTTACAAATTTATACAGAAAGAATAAATCATTATTTAAATTAAAAAATTTAACGCTTCACTAAAACAAGTAAAAATAATTTCTATTTATTTTTTTTTTTCAAAAATGATAAGTTTTTATTTATGTAAATTAATTTATCGTATTTTTTAAATTACTCTTTTCTCTTTTTTAAATCATTTTATAGTTTTTTATATATTTCAAATCAAACTCATCGCTTATTAATCCATTTTTATTTAACTAACATTTTAGTATTATGTTGAATAGTAAATATTGATATTTTTCTAATTTTACTATAATTATTTTAATTTCCTTATTAAATTTATTTTGTTTAAAAATTTAAAGGGAACTTGAAGAATTAAAAAATGCACAAGCGGCTGCAGCTGTTGGACAATCACGTTTAGATCCACATTGGATGGAATATTACAGAATGAGGTTTGTATGAATTTTGCGTATTTTATATATTAAGGTCTATAATAATAATTTAAATCTTTTTGACACTATAACAATTACGTTTATCTTTAAATTTTAATTCAAATATAAAATAATAAATTCGAAAATTAATATTGTAATATTTTAAAATTTACCGCGTTTCAATTTTAATTTATGTGATTTTGTGTTTTTTTTTTTATAATTGTTTATGAATTAAAATATTTTTTAAATCGAGTTAAACTTAAGCCCAATTATCATATTTTTTTAAAAATTTTTAATAAATAAAAAATAAATTTCATAATTTTTTGCTTTTAGGGGATTACATCCTTCGCAGTTCCCATTATATCCGAATCCCGCTGCTTTATCACAATTAGAACGTGAGAGATTGGGTATACCACCACATTTAATGGATCCCGGTGACCCAATGGTAAGTTCTTATACAAGAAAATATTCAAAATTAAATTTTGTAAAATATAAATAAATTTTGTTGTGGTTAACTAACACCTCCATCAATTATCAATCGTATTTGAATTATTCCATATAAAATAACAATAAATAAAATTAAAAATAAAAAAAAAAAAACAATTTAAAATCGCTTCGATCTTGTTTTTTTTTAACTTTCAATTGGTTAACACTTAAAAATGGTTATATTTTCTAATTGATGCTTTAACTCATTTGAAAATAATTTTTTTTTTTTTTTTTTTTTTGACTAAAACCTCATATGTGCGCATTTCTAATACTATATGTGTTATTATCTTTTTTTTTCTAACATTTTAAAATTGAATTCACATTAACTTTAACCAAAAATAATTTCTATTTCTTATACAAAAAAAAAAAAAAAAATCGGTGAAACAAAAAAAAAACAATGAATATTGTCGAATCGTGCCTTGTTATGCGCCTTGTTTTTGTAATTATTAATTACAGATACGATTGACTACTGCTGGAGAATTTCATGCACATTCTCACACTCATTTACATTTGCCTCCACAGCAACCACCGGAAGCCGGATTTCAGCTACCACGTGAGTTTGTATTAAATATTATTAAAAAAACAATTAGTCAAAATTTTTATAAAACACAATAATAAATATATTAAAAAAATTTAGAGCTAATTGGATTTTAATATTAATAAGTTTTATTTTGCTTTTTTATTTAAAAAAAAAAAATACACAAATATTAAATAAATTGTAATAAACATACATATATTAATTTAGTATTGTCACATTATTGCCATTTAACCCAAAACTATGGATCTTTTGTAATTTTTTTATGATGCGATATGTTTAATTTTTTTTATAATTCGATAATTGTTTTAATTTTGTATTTCTTAGAACAAAGTTAGAATTCGATATTCAATGTAAATAATAATTTATGGTTAAACAAGTTTTATAACAATAATAATAAAAAAAATAAGAAAATAATGTGACAATATTAAATTCAAAAGAAAATACATAAAAGTGATAGCTGATTATTGTGTTTGACAATTTTTAATATATTTCATTTTTTTTTAATAATAGCGAATATGCCACCTTATCCGAGACCGAATATGCTTATACCGAGGGAGCCACATTCTGATGTGTTACTAAGGATGTCATATGCAGATCAATTACAGGTTTTCCTTTAAATATTTGTATTTTTTTAACTGTCGAATTACATATATAAAGTATTTACAGGCGGCTGAATTTCAACGTCAATCATCATTGCATGATCAGTACTTCAGGTGAATACAAAATATTAAAATTTTATTTCTAAATCTTTTTAACTAATTTATTAAGAGAATGTAATATTAAATTTATTTGCCTTTTTTTTTTTTTAATTTCATTTTTCAAATTTTAATCAGATAATAACTATTGCAATATATAGAAACAATAAAACTATAACATGTACAAAGTAAAGTATTTAGGTGTAATTAAAAGTTCATTAGATTTTATTTAGTAATTTAACAATTTGTTCATAATTTCATTAACAATTGATCTTTGGTAATAATTTACCATTTAGTAATACCTACCATTCGTTGCTTGGTTTTTTAAATAAAATCATTTTAGTTTTAACCATTTTTAATAATAAACAATATTCCTGTATTATCTAAGACTTAGATTTGTATGATCAAAATTTATCATTAATTTTGTAACTCGATTTAACAAAACTTTATATTGAACTACCACTAATGAATATTAAAATGGGAATTATAATATTTCGACATAAGTTATTATGTTAGATAATTTCAAAAACTAGAAAAAAATTATTGAAAATTAAAAATTTAAACTTTCGCAACATATAAAATTTATAATTAATTGTATGTATCATTGTTGTAAATCAATATTTTGTATCATACATAAATATCAATTTAAAAGTTTTTATCTGATTAAAATTTTATATTTTTTTTTAATTTTTTCATTTTAAATTTAATCAAAATTCATTATTCATTAATTGGACACATAAATTCAAAAAAAAAAAAATTGGACTTGAAGAAAATTGGGAATAATTTTTTACTTAAAAAACCACTATAAATTAAAAAATTTAAAAATTAATTCTTATTTTTTTCTTAAATATTTTAATTTTCAAAAATTTTTTAAAAATTAGTTTTAGTTAACTAGAAAGTTTTAATTGTTTTTTGATGCACTATCATGAGAAATGTAAATGTTTCAAGAGATAGTTTGCCTTTATGTTCTTTTAATATAATTTTAAAATTTTATTTTCTTTTTTTTTAATATTGTGTTCACACAAAAAAAATTAATATTTGGTTTTTCTAGTACAGAACATAGTGATGTTTAATTTAGTTAGAGGTATCTACTTAAATTAATTACTAGAAAGTCTAAATATTAAAAAGTTCTGTGGATAATTTTTATTTTTATTATTATTTCTTTTTTAATAGTAACATTAAATTTAATTAAAAAATTTTTAATTTATTTTTGCATCATAAAAAAAAAATCCAATTGTTTCTCTATTTTATTTAAAGACAACGGCCCAGATAAACTGAATCATATATAAGGAATTGAAATATAATATAAATATAATGGAACCTTTTATCCCTCATTGCAATATATTTAAAAAAAAATGCGTATAAGTTAAAAGAGTTAGTATGATTTTATTTTCTTTTTATTTTATTTATTTTTTACTTTTTTCCTTTTTTTTGTTATAATATTTTTATATAATTAATAAATAACCAAATCATATATTTTTAAAACATATTTTTTTAATCATGTATTTGTTGTTTTAAATAGTATAACATAATAATTATTTATTGAATACTAAAAAAAAATTATTTTACCAAAAACCGACTACCGTGAGTTTCTGACTATTCAAAATTAAATCAATTCAAAATCAACTAATTCTAAATAAATAAAATAGCAGCATTGGTTACAGGAAACATAACAAACACATTCTCAATTTATAGGATTTACAATAAATTCATAGGATTTACATTTTCACATTATTTTCTAATATGTAGACCAACATTTTTCCTTATCAATTTCTTAAAGTTTGTCCAAAAAAACTAAACAGTTTAAATCGATGACATAGCACATATTCATGTTTATTGCAAATTTTTCCAACTTTTGGTTATGCCATATGTAAAATTTGAAAAGCATATTATTGTCATAGTATAAATTTAAAAAGTATTCAACAAGTATTTCGAGATCTAAGAGAATTAAATTTCATAGTAATAAGAACTTCCTCTGAACATATTTAAAAAAAAAAGGTGTTTACTGGTCTAGCACAAATATGTTGTGCTATATTACTTCCAAGTCAATGAAATGCAAATGAAAAACTAATTGCAAAAAATACAAAATCAGAAAATAAATAATCATTTGGTTGTCAATAAAGTTTTCATTAATTGCGTTGAAAGAGCTTCCAACTTCCACAGTACATTTTTAGCAAGCTAAATTAAACTTTTAATGAACTTTTGTAAAAATTTATGCCTTGGAAAATTAAAAGTTTATGTCATAGCATAAATATGTTTCAAGTTGGACATATAAATTTTAGCTATAGTAAAAATATAATGCTTTTAACAATATTATGGATGTAATTTAGCACCACATCTTAAATCTGCTGTTGTTTTAAAGGTTTTTGTAAAATAATTTTCCAACCCATTCCAAGCACATTTTATATAATATTATTATTATTTTTTTTTTGTAGATACTAAATTTGAGAATAATAAAAGGCCCTGCTGCACTAGTTTTTTTTTTATCAGTGTTAATGACTTTTTATAGAAAAAGTAATGAAAGAAACATAAAACACATGTGAGTGGTAAAGACGAAAAAACGACTTTTTTTTCTGAAAAAAGTATTGCATTCTAATAAATAATTTTGAATAAAACAAAAGGAAATTTTGTCCGAAAAAAATACGATTTGCAACAACTGTTGTAATAGAAGTTAACGTGCGTCTCTTTAATGCTTTTATTTGTTTTATCTTTTTATGATAAATTGAAACACGAAATTAAATTGAAAATTTTTAATTTATTTGTACGTACAGAAAAGCACATTTTGCATTTCTCATTAACACTTTTAAAAAGACTACATATAGTGGAGCGCGACCTTAATCCAAAAAATAAAAAGTCAATTTTTCGTTTTATTTGGTAAAAACTAAATTTTATTTTATTTTTAAATGTATAAATAATGAAATGTTATTCCTATTAATATTAGTAAAACCAAAATAACTAAGTTTGATTTACCTATTAATAATATTATTATTTGTTGCGAATTTTCTTTTGGAAACATTTACAATATATAAAATATTAAAAATCAAGTTTAAGAACAAAATCGAGAATAAAATCAAAACATATACAAAAATCATCAACTTCATTCATTGCTTAATTAATAATTTAAATTATTTTGTTTTGTTTTTTTTTTTTGAATCATTTATAAATCATTATTATTTTAATTTCGAAATGCTGTTTAGAATTCCCAAGACTTAAAAATTATTTTGCTTTAATTGAAATTCGAATTTGCAACAAAATTTGTCTATACAATAGTAAAAATAAATGCACTTTATAGTATTGAAAGGAAATTTACCAAACTTTAATTATTTTCATTTGTTCAAATAAGGACAAACTTTGATTAATGCAAACATACAATCACTGACAATCTGAGTTTATTTTAAGTTCATTTCAAGGAAGAAAAATTTATATTACATATATGCATTTAGTTATTCTTGTTATTCATACTTGAGTTCATAATTGTAATATAACTTGAGTCTGTTAAGACTTAAAAAATATTTTACGATATTCAATAATTTGGTTTTAAATTCGTTATCCTAAAAGGATAAAAATTTTGATACCTTGATTCATCCGCAATATTTTTCCTCAGCTAAATGAAGTTTAGTTCTTCAGTATTTAAAATCTAACTTTAAAATAATTTTAATTGTATCTCTTAATGCATGTTCTTGTGAACGTGTCTTAAAATTCCTATTTTTTAAAAACAAACAACAATTGCGAATTCTAGTTCAGCAGTTTACTTTAAATTGCATTATAAATATGTATAGTTAAAAAATAATCAAATATTTATTTTGGTTCTTATGTTATTTTTTTTTTTTTATTTTTTTTTTTTATTACAGGTTTCCAACTTTATAAAATTATATACAGAAATTAAATTAAAAATAGTTAAATTTATTTATATACAAACAAAGCAAAAACAAAAACTTCTATATATAAGAAAAAGTTTGGAAATTAAAAAGAAAAAAAAAAAAAGAATATCAAGTAAATAATGAAACAATTCTTTTTAAGTTAAATTAAATTTTAAATATTATAAAAAAGTTAATTAAAAAAAATTATATATGTATATTATATTATTATTTTAAGTAAATGCTGCCTTCATATAAAAAAAAACATATGCATACAAAAGTTAAAAAGCAACTAACAAACTACTTGAGAACAAACAAAAATAACGAAAGATTTAAAAAAAAAAAAAAAAAACTACATGACATCAAATCAATATCAAAATTTTATCATGATCAAAATTTAAATATCAAAAATAAAAATTAAACATTGGCAATCCTAGAAATAAAAAGCGCACAAATTCAATTTTACATTCATACCAATTGTAATGTAAATCAAACAAGCTCAAAACCGTTTTAACTGAATTAATTTAATATTAATTAATTAATTAATTATTATTTTATATTTTATTTTGTTAAACAATTTCTGAACTATTCAACTAATTTGCAATTTCTCAAATATACATTTTCTCAATTATTTCTAATTATGTACTTATAATATACTTTTTTTTTGGAATCTTCAAATCTTTTCAACTTTATTTTACTTACAACATTGTTTGAATCACTTTCATACATGTATTAATAAAAAAAAAAAAAAAACAAAATGGTAAACAAATTAACTTTAAAAAATTAAACGTGAATTTATTTTATAAAAATATAATTTTAATATTGTGTAGATTATTATTATATAAATATATATTATACAGATTTTATTTTTAAATGTTTGTTTATTTCTTTTATTTTAATTTTTCGAAAAATATTTCAAAAAAATTTAAAAAAAAATCAAAATTAACAAAAAAAAAACAAATAACTATTTTAGAACCATATATTTAAAACAGAATATTTAAATTTTATATATTTTCAGAAACTTCAAAAGAGATTAAATTTAAAAAACCCAAATATGAAATCAAATATTGAAATAAATTAAGAAAAATCGTGTGAAATACCCCTAAGTAATAAAGGAATTAAAGAAAATATTTCTAATAATAAAAACAAAATTATATGAACAAATCAAAAACACTTAATTAAGAAAAAAGTTTTGTTTTAAAAAATTAATTTAAAAAATAAAAACAAAATTTAATAGCAAAAATTGTGACATTAAAATTAAAACAAAACATATTATATACAAAAAAAAAAAAAAACCGATGGAAGTTGAAGACAAAAGAAGATATTATTAAAAGTTAATATTAAAAAAAAAAAAATTTTTTATATTTTTTATTAAACAAAAATATAAAAAAATTTTAAAATGACAAAAATTAAACAAGAATTGTGACCATTATTTAAGAAAATAATATAAATATATATATAAATAAATATATAGTGAAAATTCTATTGACAAAATATAACTTATTTTTCGTTAAATTATTTTCTATATTATTATTTAATTAATTATTAAAAAAAAAAAAAAGAAATTAAAAAGTTATTATTAAATTTGTATCAATAAACAAAAGAAATTTAAATTTAAATAGGTAAAAAAAATACAATTAATATTAAACTTAAAACAAAAAAAAATAAAGAATTTAATAAATTATAAAAACTTAAAAATAAAATAGAATTTATAGAATGATCTGCAAAGTTATTTTTTGATTGCACTTATTAAATTAATTTTGATAATAATTAATCATTTTCTTGTAAATATTAAATTTAATTAACTAATTTTATACTATAAATATATTTAAATTTAATTTTTGTTTCATAATAATATTGATATACTTATTTAAATAAATTACAATATTAATTTCGGAGGGAATTAAAAAATATTTTTTTTTATACTCTCAAAATTTCTAACTGTCATGATTTTACAAGTTTTTAAAAGTTAAAGTACGTGAACAAATCTTATACGGCGAAATTTTGATATTATTGATGTTTTGAAATTTGAAAAATTTGAAAAAAAAAATTATTTAAAAAAGTTTAAAAAAGAATTTAATGCTTTAGTAGTTAAATGGTGTATCCGATTCTCCTTGTTCTAATCTTATAATTTTAAAATTAAAACAAATGTTTATTTAAATATAAAAAAGTTTTGAATATGTAATTAAAACAGTGCCAATATGAATTAAGTTGTTCGCATTATATTGTTTTAAAAAAATTTTAAGAAATTACTAAAATTTTTTTGATTGACCAAAAAGAAGAACAGTAACAAAAAAACCGTAAATTAAAAGATAATTTCAGTACTTTGATATATCGGCGATAATTTTAGAGCATAGGTAGAAGATACAAAAAGATTGTATAACGAATAACCATAAATATCAATGAAAGTTTATTACACAAAATTAAAAAGTACTGTGGAAATTACACTACTCTTAAATTTTTATGGAAATATGACATTAAAATACGAAAACAAAACGAAATTTTTATATTGTTTAAAAATTTTAAATTTGGAATGTTTCTAATAAAAATCAAGTTTAAAGCATTAATTTCTTCTTCTTAAATTTTCAATGTACTTACACCCCTATTCTAAATTCCCTAATAGAGTTAGGTCGAAGAAAATCCACAAAAAAAAGATTCTCAATTCCTACTAAACGTAAATGAAACTGCAAGAATCTATGAAAGAAATATTCATTCGTAACATATTCCTACTTCACAATATTTAGTGATTCAGTTCACTTTTTGTACATATAAATAAAAGATTTTAAATTAAATTACATTTAAATTTTTTTTAAAAAAATATTTTAAATCTCTTAAAAATATTTATTTTAAAAAATTTTTTAAGGGGAACAATAGTCGTAGTCAAACTCAATATGAAATATCTCATCAATATTTTATTTATAATTATTTCATCTACGTCTTAAAATAATTTTCAAAATTTATTACAACAAAATTGAAAACCATAATCTGTCATTCTGCACTTTTTAACAACGCAACGCACCATTTTTGCGTTGGTTTCTGGAAAAAAATGTTGAACCAAAAATATGTAAAATTTTCATAACACAGTTACAATTCACAACTACAGTTTTGAAAGTTAGGAAAACAATTTACGTACTTTTAAGTATTCTTTTATGCAGTCAATGTTGCTGTTGTTTGTATTTGAAAATAAAAGAAAATGAAATGAGAGTTCGTTTGTAAACGAAATCTGTTCTTTTGTCAAATCGGTTTTCAGCTCAACTCATGTACTATTCGCCATTCGGTTCAAATTAATAGCTTAATCAATAATTAATAATTATATATCTCTAATAAAAAGTACATTAAGATAAAGAATATAAATAAAAAATTTAGTAGAATAATATAACTCACAGATATAAAATACCATATAAGTCAAATACAAAATATTTAAATATAAACAAAAATAGAATTGTATGTGGAATTCATTAAAAAATAAAACGAATATAATATAACGAGAGCAAAAATGTTCAATTTAAAGGCAAAACTGCAAAAAATGTTGCATTTTTAAAGAGCAGAATTTTTTTTTTAGTAATGAATTCACCATTAAATTTTTACTTAGAAAATTGTCTACCAAAGAATTTAGAATCACTTTAAAACTTTTTGTTCGTAGCATAGCCAATTTTTCGTAAAAAGTTTACAAGGAATTTAAAATAGGGGTGTTAATCCATTTTATTTATACTTCAAAATTTTAAGCATCAATTAATTTGCAAATTTTTATTCTACATTGTTCAAATAATAATTTCTAACATATAGAGAGGTTAAAAAATTTTATTTCCCAAGAAGGATGTAACCCAATTATTTTAAAAAGGTGACTTCCAATTGCATTTGTAAACATTATTTAAAAACATGTAGAATGCTTGTCTTTGTAGTACTACAGTATATCTAATATTGATATACTGTAATACTAGATAGTGAAGGAAACTGTTTATATTAGATTATTTTAATCTCTTTATATTAGATCTAGTTAATCTTTTAAATATATTTTTCTTTATTATTTTTGTCAAACATAATTTGATATTCTCTTCTCTCTATATAATGTAGAGAGCAGCTCCAAATTTTGACGTTTTATAAAAAGACAATTCAATTATATGATATTATGTTCATGTTTTGTAAGCCTAAAATCGTATCAAATCTGAGTAAATTTAAATAAAATTATACTTTTTTCTTGTACAAAAAATACCATTTAAAGCCCGTGGAACTACTCTGTTAATGAGTAGTTATTTACAATTATTTATAAAACGACTAGAATAAAAATTACCAAACTTGGTTTTGGCTTTAAATCACAATAAATAACTTTTAAAAAATGGAATAGTCTTCACATTAATTATAAGTTACTCCTATTATAATGTTGCAGTTGCAGTAATAGCAAAAATCTTAAACTTCTATTTTAGCTAATTTTTGGTATTTCTTAATCCGATTAAACACAATTTTTAACTTAAAAATTTTTTTAACATATTTTATAAAATTGTTTTTGAGTCAAATAATTAAAAATTAATAATATTGTAAATAATACAAATTTATTATTTTATTAATTTAAATTATTATGTAATTAATTACATAGGATTTTTATTATTAGCTATTTAAATAGAACCAGTAAAGGTTTTATTCAGAGCAAAATAAAACACAAAATTTAATTAACCATCACTTTTAATAATGTATAATATAAAAATTTTAATAATTTATACAAATTATTATATAAAATTCATTGTGACATTGTTATAAAACAAAAATTTGTATTCGTCAAATTGCATTCTGATTATTAAAACTCAAACACTATTAAAATACGAAAACTAATTTAAAAGCACGAATACACTGTGGTGTTCTGATTCTTAGAATTGTTAGAACTTCATTAAATTAAATTAATGTTTTTAATTTAAAATTAGAAATTGAGTTCAGGTCCTATAATAAATCACTTTTATTTAATTTCAAAAATTACATATATTTATAAACAATAATCAATGAGTTTTTTATATATTTTGAAACACTTATTAGTTTAATTTAATAAAAATGAGTTTTCTTATATTGTAATGACCAAAATGATGATTATTAAATTTTGAGTAAAATTTTGCAAAATTAATATTGATGGCTTTACAGATCATTTGATTTATTTAAATTCAATTATAATAAAAATGAGAAAATCTCAAAAATTTAATTTTTAAACATATATTTTTTATTATTCTTCTTTCCTCTTATTATTAATTTTTTATTATTTTTTTTTTTCCAAATTTTAGTGTATAATTTTTAAAAAACAATTTTTTATTAAACTTATATTAATATAATAAATAAATTAAGAAACAAAAACAAACTTAATAAATTTAATTTAAGAATTAAATAAAAATACTTTTGTTTGTATTATTAATTTAAAAATTAAAATAATTAAATAAAAAAAAAAGAAAGTAATCAATCTGTGTATAGTTAAATTATTAAATTATAATTAAAATAAAATAAAAAAAATAAATGAAGAAATAAGTATATAATATATATAAAATAAATTAATATTAAAAAATATACAAAACATGAAAAATTAAAAAATTTAATATAAATAATTAAATAATTTTTAAATTATAAATAAGTTTAAAGTATTTGAAATAAATAAAATAGACAACAAAACACATACACACAAATTATATATTATTAATTAATATTATTAAAAAAAATATTAAAAAAAAAACAAAAAAAAAACAGATTATTAATATTTATAGAATTAAAAAAAAAAAAAGAAATTCAAAGCAAAAAACAAAAAAAAAAAATCAATAAATAAATAAACTTATACAAATTATATATTAATTAAAAAAAAAAAATGGAAAAAAAAAACAAATTTCAACAAATTATTATTATTATGTAGAAGGAAATTAATTATATATTATATAAATTTAAGTTATTAAAAGAAATATTTTTTAGATTATAGATGATATATATATAGATGAAAAATAAAAATAATTTAGAATTTAAACAAAAACATGTTTTGTTTTTATTGTTCAGTTTATTTCATTTTAGAATCAAGAGCCGAAAATCAAAAATTTTAATGGGCAAAGCTTGTAACGGTTTAACTCACATCGTAATTGCTACCCTAGGATTCAAATCTCAAAAAAATATTAGACAAATTAAGATAAAAAAAAACACTAACTCTTTATTAAAACTCTTTATATAAAATTGTGCACTTGACATGTTCACAACTGCTAAAGTTGTTATTCACAATAAAAATATTTTGTTGTATTGTTTAATAGGGTGTATCGTGTAGTAAACCACTCAACTAAAAATTGTTTTTAATCACAATAGCACCCTTAGTTAAATATGTATTTAAGCATTCAATATTCATATACATTATAGGATGGCCCATCTGTATCAGTTTTTCAAACAGCGAATCAATCACTTTTTAAAAAAAATTAACAACTTAGTCATGGGTTGGTGTATCGAACTGTTATATTTTTATCTTGCAGAAAATATTGTAAATTGAGAGAATATGAATATGAATTTGAATTACAAAATACTTTCTCATATTTAAACATCTGAATTTAAGTGCATTTTCGGTTTTTCATTATAAAAACAAAATATTTTGTCAAAGGTTTTTACATTTTTCCATTTTAAATTTATCAGTTGACTTGTTAAATCAAAGGTAATTCAAAAATAAATTAATTGACATGTTTAAAGTTTCAGAATTGGGCCTTGTGGCGGTTTTATCAATATTGATTGAAAACTTAAACTTAATTTGATTTATTGTGAAGATTTAAGCACAACGATAAATAAACTTAAATTGATTTTTAAGCTTTGTTATGTGTTGATGAAAAAAGTACTTGATTCCTATTTCGATAATGTGTATCACCTAAATTTAAAATATAACTTTTTCTATTTAGTGAATGCAGTGATTAACGAAAAACGAACGATTAACGGGGTAACGAAGTTTATAAACGTCCTCCCTGACAATTGTTCTGAGTCTATATGGTCTTTAGTGCCTTTTTATTTACCCTTATTTTTTAAATAAAATCAACAACTTATTTTGGTAATTAATCTATTATTATTTATTTACTTTTCTTCAACTATTCAAAAATGATAGATACATTTATTTTTGCAATTAAATATCATACTATTGTTGTACTTGTTTCATTACCTGATGTAAGATCTCTTGGACAATATCTGCATTGAAAATTACATGAACGAGTTTGACAATTGAAAAATGTTTGTCCAAGGCATTGATATTCTTGACCATTTATAACGTTTCCATAATAATAACAAAGATAATAACTAAAAATAATATCAATAAATATTTAAAATAGTACTTTGTTTAATATAATTAATATCTAATATTTTTACCTTCTACAATTAAAATCATTTGGATTAGAATATCTTCCTGGATATTTTACTGATCTACAAAATCTTTGAGCTTCAGTGCCAGTTCCAGGTGTTCCCGTTGGAGAAGCAGTAGTAGTTGTAGTAGTAGGAGCGTTGGTCGGGGGGACAGATGCATCAGGGCATGTTGGTGCCTATAAATTATGAATGAAAATATATTGAAATAATTGATTACTTTTCTATTTTTAATCTTAATTATAAAAATTTTTTTATACTTATAAATTTGATTAGTTCTAATAATAGGTTTACCGTTGGTCTAACAGTAGTATTTATACAAGTTTCAGGATCATCAGAATTACAAACTTCTCCGGTATTACAGGATAAAATTTGATTTGATGGTACAGAACCAAAGCAATATGAATATTCAGTTTTACTTCTACAAGCAACATAAGTAAGGGAATTGCATACTCTACAAAGAAATTTATTTAAATATAAATATACATAGTAGAAATTGAAATTAATTACCCACAATTTCCACCACAAGATGGATTTGTTGGTACACAGCGCATAACAGAATCTATTTAATAAAAAAAAAAATCAAAAATAAATTTTAGATTTACAAAAAATTGTTAAAATAATATTATAATGTCAGCAAAAGGCTTCTGAACCCCACATAAAATATTGAAGAGCACAGTTCTGTAAATATCATTTAAAAGTAATTTACCAGTATTGCAGAAGGATCCAGCAGGACATGTGATCACTCCCGGCAAAAGAGTAGCTAAAATGAAATTAATAAAATAATTTTAAATTTTATTTTGAGATTTTGATATTAAAAACTTACATCCAGTACATCTTTGAAAAGATGTTTGATTAATACATGCTATATAGGTAGGAGTTGCACAAACATTACAAGCACTTTCAACTGATCCTATACCAACTAAAGTCAGAAGAAGAATCTATGAAACAAAAATGATTAATTTAAAATGAATTACATTAATTTTCAATTTTTTACAAAACAATTCTGGTACTTCATTTTACTCCTACTATTCTATTTCTAATTTAAATAGTTAAAAGCCATAGTACTTTTATAATTAATATATTAAAAATAATTATATTTTTCTATTCTTTATCTTATCTCTGATTTACTTATGTAAATTTAATTAGATTGTGATTTTCTAGAGAAAATTAGATTATACAACTATAACTATTGCAATTTTTAATTACTTTGCATCTTTAGATAAACAATTTTTGTTTTTTTTCAGAATATTATTTAGAATTAGAACTTTAAAATTTTTATCTGAATATTTTATCCATTTTAATAATAAATATAAATTTCTATTTTTATTTATTTATTATTAATTAAACAACACAAAGTAATTATTGCAAAAAAGTTCTAGGAAGTAATTAACCATTTTTGCATTTTGCAATTTTAACCATTAACCAAATTGTGTTAAATAAGTTATAGATTCTAAGAAGATTCTAAAAAGCTTAAAATTCTATGGTCCCAGTAACTAAAGGAAGTTGAAGAAAAATAGATCTAGTTAAAAGTTCTTCGCAGATAAGACCATGTAGCAGAATACTCGAGCAGAAAGAATTATGAAACACAAACCTTATGAAGTAAGGCACTGGAGACGGCATAACTGGCGAAATAGCGACGGAAATTATTTAACATCAAATCTTCAACTGGAGAGAAAGTGCTCAGGATCATAAAAAGTTGTGGGACGTGTTTAGCCTTTAAGGCCTATTAGGTATATTAAATAATTAAAAAAGAATAATATCGTTAATAAACAATTAAGTAAGTTACTAAACAAGCTCCTCAAATGGATTTGGCAGGTCTTTTAACACTTGGTTATTAAGAGTGCCCAAGGAACATTCCATGGTTTGCCATATAAAGCTTAATAGATGGTGTTCTGTCTTAATTTCATAAATTTATAACGAGTATTATAGTAAGCATAAATACATACGCTGATGACATAGCATACGATGATGACATAGCATACGCTGATGACATAGCCCTGACTGCTAAAAGAGAAAATGATTTGAGAGAGATTTCCATTATTTTAGAACACAACTGTGAAAAAGTAGGACTGAAAATCGACGACATTCATGACAATGTCCATTGGAGAAAAAAGCAAAATTTCCAAATGAGAGACTTTAATTTTGAAGAGGTCAAGCTATTTTATTACTTAGGTGGTCAGATAAGTGACAATAACCTAACAAGCACTTGCATTCAAAGAAAAATACAAAGAGGATACAAATATTATTTTGCCAATGCAAAAATGTTAAGATGCTTGATCTTGTCTAGAAAAATGAAAATTATTAGATTTTAAGGCCTGTTCTGACAAATGGTTCAGAAAGCTGGAACTTAACGATGCAAGATGAAAACGCCATAAGAAAATGTTGAGAAAAATCTATGAACCTATCAGAATATAAGAAAATAATTAAAAAAAAAAAAAATGGAAAAATTAATAAAATATATTTATTATTAATGTGGGCATTCTGAAATTTATAAAATCGCAAAGAATTAGATGGATAGGCCATTTACAAAGAATGGACGACTATGCAAAAATACCGGATACAAAAAAATTATTAAATGAGCACCTGAGTGATACAAGAGCTACAGGGCGGCCACGAAAAAAATTGTTGGACGATGTGAAAGAATATTTAAATACAATTGAAGTCAAAAATTGGAGAGATTCTGTTTTTTGAGGTAGAGATATCTGGAAAAGAATTGTGAAGGAAGCCAAGGTCTACACCGGACTGTAGCGTTACTGATAATGAATATAATTGGAATTAAAGCAAATTACAACACTTTTTAGATGTTTTTAACATTTTATATTTATTTAAGTTATTTTAATTAATAATAACTGTTTATTTTTCGCAAATATTTTGAAATAAATATTGATTTAATTAACCTTTAAACAAATTCTGAATTCTACACACTTCAAATGATTGTTATTGTCCAATTTTTTAAGTCATTTGTTAATTAAATAATATTTCCGGGGACTGCATTAGATTATAATTGTGATTTTATGTATCATCTCTAAGCCTTTAAAGTGTTTGTAAACCTAATAATAACTATTCTACAAACTTAATGTTTTGCTTACTGAAAAATTTTACTAGTTGTATAAAATTTTAAATTTTTTATTATACTGCCCTTAAAGTTCCTATATGCCAGATTTTAATTTGTTATTTATAGTTTGAATCTTCTCTTAGTTGGTTCAATGGTTCCTAATTATATACAGCTTTCTTATAATATTATCATTATTCTGGTAAAATGATTTTTTGAAATTGGTATTGTTTTTCTTTTGCTATACATACATCAGGGTCTTCTTTTTCAGATAAATGTCTTAAAAGATTAAATCCCTTTTCTAATAAGCTTCTTAAGTGTTTATTTTTTTTAGGAATGTGGAAAATCTGTATAAATTTTAATACTGGCATTTAATTATAATTATTTAACATCGACAAAGGTTTTCTTTATAAAGTTAACATTGAATAAGTCATATACTGATGTAAAAAAAAATTGAGTTAGGAAGTTTTACATAAGAAATGACTATTAGTACTTAAATTCATTTTAAATTCAAGTGAAATCGATAAAATTCAAAGCCCTACAAAAACTTGATCAATTATGTAAATCGGCAGACTAATCGGCAGGAAGCATATATTTTTTGGCATTATGAATCAAACTCTGAGACAGCTTCAACTTTTTTTTAGATATACTTCACCTTTTTAAACTTCTTAAATTAATTACAATATTTAATTAAATAAAATCGTATAAAGTATATGTTCCCTGTGATCAATACTCTTTTTTTGGAGTATGGAAGCTTAAAGAATTTAAAATGTGGGTATACTGTATAGGATATTGAAAACATCATCGGTATAGATTAAGTGAACTGCAGTCAGATTCTAAGTAAAATTTCAAATAGATAGTGTGAGCTGTTATTACCAATCAAGTTATCTGGGGCATTTAATAACAAATATTATATTCTACAACTGATTCTGCAAGTAAAAACTATAGGGCGTGCTCGAATAATGTAAATGCCGTTTCTCAGAACGAACATCTGACAAGGGATGATCCTCCAAGCTGTGGGAGAGATAAATTCAAGAAGCACTGAATATAATAGTGGAAATTAATGGATCTTATCAAAATAAATATTGATCTTGTTAAATAAACAAAAACTAATTATAATTTTTAAAATCATTTATCTATACATTTAATGACTATTTTTTAAATACAATTTTCATATAAGATTAACATTTTTTTTTAAATATTTTATTTTATTATATTTTTGCTGAAAAACTATTATACTGATTATTTGAACTTAAACTACAATCAGTTTTACAAAAATAACTGCAAGTTCGAAGTTCACAATTATACGATTGTGTTCCAGGGCAATAATATTTTTGACCATTAATGTTATTTCCAAGTAAATAACAATGATAGTAACTAAAAATAAAATTAGTTAAAATAAAATTTTTTAAAATATTAAATTTAACTAAAAAATAAATTAAATGGTTTTAAAGATGTTCCATATACCTTCTACAATTGATATCTCTTATATTTGGATACAATCCGGGATATCTTACGGAAAGACAGAATTGTTGTGCTTCATTCACCGGAGGAGATGTTGTATTAGTAGATGGAGGAGGACTGGGTATTACAGTTGGTGCTGGTGTGGGAGGAATTGGATTCGGTGTGGCTGTTGGTGTTGGATTTATTGGTATTTCATTATCTGGACATGTTGGTTGCTTTAAATATAAAAATTCATAGTAAGAAAATTTAAATTAACATATTTATATAAATTAACTCTTTACCGACAATGTAACAAGTGGATTAACACAAATACCCGGAAAATCAGAATTACAAATTTCCCCAACACCACATGATTGTATTTGATTGTCTGGTATGGAACCGAAACAATATGCATATTGTGATCTACTAACACAAGCTACATAAGTGGCTGGATTACAAACACTGGAAAATATGATAAAATTAAAAAAATTTAGGATTAAGAATTGAAATAAATTTATTAATTTTTTACTTGCAACGTCCTCCACATGATGGTTCAGTTTGAATACATCTAATATAAGAATCTTAAAAAAATTGAACATTACACATTGTCCCAAAAGTTATTAAAATATCTTAAAAATAACTAACCTGCATTACAAAACGAACCTTGAGGGCAAACAACTGTTGTATTTGCTATTATTGTAGCTAAAATGAAATTTTATTTTCATTTAATTTTAGAAAATTTTAAAATTTAAAAAAAAATACTGAATTGTAGGATACGTACATCCCTGACATCTTTGAAAAGATGTTTGATTAATACATGCAATTTGAGAACGTCCACAAACATTACATTCACTGAAAACTGACCCAGTGCCCAAAAGGCATACCAAAAGAACCTATTTAAATTATAAAGAAGCTAGTAATAATTTGAAATTAATTGGAATAAGTTAATATTCTTACAAAATAAAGATGCTCCATTTTGTACAATCGTTTTAATACAATTAACAGATTTCAATCTTTTATTTTACAATTTATAAAAACTAACATTTATTTTTTTTTTTTGCATTTGCATTTTAAGATAAAAATGTTATCTTAATACAGATAACACTCATGTAAATTAATTAGATTAAAGTTATTTTTTTTCTAAGGAACAACTTTATTATTTACATGTATTTATTATTTATTTCAAATTAATTTTATATAACCATTATTAATCATACATAATAAATTAGATTTTAATTTAATTAAAAACTAAAGATTTCGTGTGTAAAATGTTGTTACCCATTGAATTTAACCCTAAAGTGCAAACAACAATTTTTCAATTAAAATTGTTTAACTAACATATCATGCACCGTTTACCGGAGTATTTTATATCTGTGGAAATGAAGAGCTGGAATGATATTAGCTCATCATGTTAATACAATTAAAATAAGTCATGAAATAAACCAAGGGTTTTTAAAAAAGCACATTTTCAAAACTAAACAATATTTATTAAAGAGATTTGGGTAAAAAATAAATATAAAAATAAATTGATAATATTATGATTCAGTTATTTCATCAATTCATTATTAATTAGGAGTAAAAGTGAAATCCATGCTTAGAATATAATCCCCAACCCAAGTACTCAAGAAAGCCAGTTAACAAGTGTCAAAATATGTTGGAGCTTCAACGTTAACGTTTATTTTGATATCAAAATTAGTAACCAGTGTATGACTAAGTTACTGATTTATAAGAATAGGAAGTTTTTAAGTGCTAATAGCCCTTGAATGGGAAGGTTTCGCAATTTTTATAATAAAAACTTATGTTGATTCTCAAGGATCCGCATTTTTCAGGTTCTAGGAATTAAAATCTAACAAAATTTGGAATTTTTCTTAGAACTTTATTATCTAAGCAAAAATTTTTAAAACTAAACGACCCTTTATTAAATTTTCTTAAAAAAAACTTTAATTGTCTATGTTGAGCCGTTTAGAAAATATGGGGTGGTTAAAAATTTTTTTCTCAAAATTGTCTATTGTCCAGAGAAGGAGAAATATTGTAAATCAATATCACATAAAAAACCAACTTTGTTTTAATTATTCAGTACCCAAATGGATTAACCAACCTTTCGCCCTATTGAAATCCTTTTCAAAATAGGAATTACAAGATATTGAGCATTCAACTTACTTCAGAGTATACTTACTTATTGATCTGTTATAGTTTGTCTTAATGTTAATCTATAAATGATTCCAAAAATAATTTATTTTAGGACCTCTACGACCCAGACCAGCTGAAAATTATCATACGTAAAAATTTTTGAGAAAAAACACCAATCAAATTTATAATAATCATCTTTTAGTTTTATTTCTTAAAAATGTCGTTATTATTAAATATAATTTTTTTTTTTTTTTTTAATTTTTAGTATTATTATAATTATATGTATGTACATATATTCATATATATATATATATAAATAAATGTGTATTTATATTTTATACAATTTAATGTAAAAACGAAATATATTATATCTATAATAAATACTCTTAACTTCTTAAAAGACGTTTATATCTAAAGATTCTTTGAAATATAATTTCTTTATCTGATTTTTTTTTTTTTTTTTTACAAAATTCATTCTAAAATTGCGGTTTCTTGTATCATACAAATAGATATTATATATTTAATATATTTAATTTATAAATTTGATTAATATGAGTGAATGAAATATAAAAAAAAAAAAAAATTATATTAATACAATGTTTATATAAAACTTATATTAACACAAAACCAATATGTTCTTATGGCACTGGCTGAAATTAATTAATGAATGTATGTCTAAATAAAATAAAATAAACAAATCACTTAATTAAATTTGAATATAGTTTTAATAGATTATTTGAGCATATTTAATTTAATCCACAATTAAAATTTATATCAGAATTTAAAATAAAAGTTAAAAAATCTTTTAAATTCCATAAATTAAAATCTTGTACTCAAATACAAATACTTTTGATTAGATATCAAATAATACTTTTTTGTATTCATTCACTCATTAAAATTCGAAAAATTATAATATAAATTAATATTATAGTTTTAAAAAATACACTAATTAATTTTATTAAAATTATATTATTTTTATTTAAATATAATATTATATTATTTATAATATATTTAATTTTACTAATTTATTTTCTATTATTTTAATTATATTTATAATTTTAATTTATATTTAAATTAATTTTATACTTATTGTTTTACAAATTTATTATATAATATTTTTATAAATATACGAAATTTTATTTTATTAGTTTTAATTGTCTCTTATTAAAGTGTTTTTTAATTTTTTTTTTTATTTTAAGGTATATTTATGCCTTTTTTTAATTTTATTAATTATTTAAATTATTATTAAATTTTTTTAAATTATTATTAATTTTTTTTAAATTATTAATTATATTAATAATGTATTTAATTAAAAATAAATGTGTACTATATTATTTGAATTAATGTTTTTAATTTAATTATTAATTTCTAAAAATTCATACTAGTTTTAATTTATATTCTTATATATTTTAATACTACATTAATTTATATTAATACAAATTTAGCTATAAATAAATTAAAATTTTTGTGATTTTTTAATATAGTTTTAAAAACAAATTAATAATCATATAATAAATATTATTAATAATAATTAGACGGATATTATTTAAATTATATATTAACAAAATTAGTTATTTTTCTTATATATTAAATTATTAATTTATATTTAATTTTTTTTTTTTTTTTGAGAAGTTTTAACAATTCTTATATACTTTTTTATAATATTTTGTTTTTTTTTAATTAATTTTTTAATTAATTTTTTAATTCATTTTTCATTACAATCTATGCTTACAATCCGACAACACAGCCGTTTAAAAACCAACTTTCACATTATTATATAATTGAATTTTTTAATTATCTTTATTAATTATAATATTATATATTTTTTTTTCAACATTTATAAAACATTCTTTATTCAGTCTAATATAATTAATTTAATTAATTGTTTAAATTTTCTTTCGATTACCTTTTTCTTTCTTCTCATATAAATTTTTCTTTTATTTTAATATTATTTTAAATTAATATGTTGTTAATATTTTTTGTGTGTTTTTTAATTAATTGTATTAATTAAAATATAATTTATATCTATAAAATAATTTACATTTCTAAATTGTATAATATATTAAAGAATCTAATATAATTAAATTTATTAATTATTTTTTTTTTTGTATATTTAGAGGTTTTAATTTACTGTTCGTGGAATGATTTATTTCATTTTGAACATAAGGTTTCCGTGTTTGATTTATTTATTTACTTTGATTATATATATTATGTAATAATATATTATATTGAGGTAGTGATTTGAAAGGGTCTATTATAAATGTGTGATAAATTTTGAGGTTTATTTTTATAATTTTTTATTAAGATAATTTTTAGACGATATGATTTTTAAGGTAAATACTAAATATATATAATTAAAAAAAAAAAACTATACAATTTCGATTTACGTCGTTCATTTCTTTGATATTTATTAATTGTTATACAAAATTTATAAATTGGTTATTATTATTTTATATAAGATACAATTATCTTAACCGATTATTAATAGCAATTTAAAATTTTGGAATCGGTTTTACGATTAAATATTTAATCTTGTACTAGTCCAAGTATTAGATAATTCTTTTGAAAATTATGAAATAATTTATACTAAAATCTTTTATTCCCGAAATTGAAATTTAAAATTTATTAATTAAAGTTTAAATTAAATATAAACAAATATTTTTTTATTTAACTTATATATTTTTATTTTTTAATATTTTATTATTTAATATATTATTATATTATTTATAACGTTTAATATAACTATTAAACTGCTATTAATAAGAGTTATATATAAGATTGAGTTTTAAAATACGACTTAAATCGAAATTTTTAGTTTAAAATTTTAAATTTATTAATAAAATTTCATTTATAGTATATTTTCAGAAATTCTTTTTTTTTTAAAAAAGGAAAACTATAAATTAAAATATAAAATATAATAATTAAAATTCGTTTTAAATTTTTTAAAAAATGAATTAATAATAAAAACGTATTATAGTTTTTTAAATTAATATATATATTTAAGTAGATTAAATATATCGTATTTTTAATTCAATATTTTTAATCATATTAATTAAAATATTTTATTTAAATTATATTTGAAAACAAAGTATATAAGTATAATTTAAAAACAATATTAAACATAATATTTCGAGTATATCGTTTATATTTATATATATATATACATTAAATAAATCTTTATTTTTGAAAAAGGCTGTAGATTTTGTATGACTGTTTGTTTTATTTTTCTATATATTTATGGTTGTACTATCGATCAGTTCAAAAAAAAAAAACCAAAAATAAGATGAGTCGAATTTCCCATTTTCGTTTAACTTTAAAGTTTTATATTTAAAAATTATTGGTTTGAAAAATTTTATTATTTATTATATTTGTATGTATTTTTAAAATGAATGTACTGTAAATATTTTAATATGTTTATATATAAAATTTATGATATTTTAATATAGCTATATATAAATGATTTGTTTTTTTTATTTTAATTTCTTTTCTAAAATTTATTTCAGTAGGTATTAAAAGTTTTTAATTTATTTAATTTTTAAAGTCTTAATTATTCTAAAATCGGCAGTTTATTCTGGCATAATTCATTTTTTTTTTCTATTTAATTCTTTTATTTCCACATATTTTATTTATGTTTTTTTTTTTGAATTTAAATAACTTTTATATAAATGTATGTAATTATGTAATATTTATTGTAAAAAATAGTTTTTTATGAGTATAAATGTAAAATGTATGTATGTTTTATTTTATCTTATTATAGAATTTTTAAAATAAATGTGTACATATTTTATTAATTACAGAAAAAAGTATATATTTAAAAAAAAAATAAATGAATAAATATAAATTAAAAAAATAAATGTATAATTTGTATAATTTAGATAAATAAAAAAAATTAAATTTAAATCGTTTTATTTAATAGAAATAAATCAATTAAAATATATTATCTATTAATCTTTTTATTTCAATTAGTATCTAAAACATGACGTGAGAAAATATTATCAATTTTAATTACTAAATATTAAAATTAATTAATTATTATTAATAGTTATATTTTCATTAATAGTGACATTTCGATTATTACAATCAAAAATTGTTTAATTACTATTAATAATAATAATTTATTTAATAATTTAACTATTATTAAAAATTACATTATTAATAATAAATGTTTAATTAATATTAATAATAATTAATATAATGATATTATATTAATTTTTATGAGTTCTTTTTCATTATTCATTAAAATATAATTACAATATTTCTTTTATAAAGAAATTTAATAATTAATATATATTAATTCTACTAATTAATAAAAAATGAATTGAACTTATAATTATTAATATATTAATTCAAAAGAAAAAAATTATATTTTTAATATAAATTCAACCAATTATTTTTTTCTAATAAAAAATAATAATAAATAATAATTAGTTTTTAAAATATATTTTAAAAAAATAATACTTAAATAAAAAGTAAAATTAAAAAAATATATAATATACGTTTTAATATTACAATGTAATAATAATAATAATAATAATATTTGGATAAAATACAAGAAATTTTAATTATTTTAATTAATTTTGTTTTATTTTTTTTTTTTTTAATCTTAATTAATCTAATGAGGTCCAAACGTTGTTTCAAAATGCATATATGTAATTATGATTTTTTTTTTTTTTTGGTTTCTTAAGGGTTTACTAAAATTTTCTTTAAAATTTAATTTTAATTATCAATTGTTATAATATATTAATTTGTTTTTTAATCGTGTAAATATATTTATTATAAAAATGAAATTTTGTAAACACTAATTAGAGTGATGATATAAATTTTTTAATAATATATTAATAATATTTATTAATATTTTTTTATTATTAATTAGCTTTTTATTAATAATATTTTATTTCCAAAAATTAATTTATTTTATTTTATTGGGAGAAAAATTATTAAAAATCACTTTTAGGAAATTATTTTATAGCAATTAAAAAAATATGGTTGAAATATTTAAGTTTATTTTCGATTTTTATATTAGTGAGTGTTTTTTTAATAATATAGAAATTAATTCAATTAATATTAATCAGTCCAATTCAGTCTCATATCCAGTTCAATTTTTATTTTATTTAAATTATATTCATAAATAATAAATATAATTTTTTTTAAAAAATATTAATTATTAACTAATTTCCAATTTAATTTGTAATAAATCAAATTTGTTTGAGTAAAAATTATTTTAAATTAATCTATATTAGTTAAACAAACAAATTGAAATTTAAATTAGTATACTTACATTGAATTAATATTAAAGTATAATTTTGAAAATTAAAATCAAAAATATTAACTGCTTTTATATTAATTTCCTTATACTGAATTGGAAAGTATATTTAAATTTATTATTATTATAATATATAGTATATTATTTATTCTTTTTGATAAAATGTAACTTAAATTTCACTTATATTTTATATAAATCGTAAAATTGACCAATTATAAAATTTTTTCATATTGTTTCTTATAATAATTTCTATTTCTATACGTTTTTATCTAACTATTAATAAATTCCCGGGAAGAGAGGGTGCAAAAATTATTATTAATATGTATTTTATTGGAAAATGGATTGTTTTTATCTAATCGATTGGAATCAGTTGTCTTTTTTTTTTATTCGATTAAATAATTTTTTTTTATTAATCGATTGTATTTAATATTTTTTAATTAATATATATTATTATGCATTAATATATTATTGTTATATATTTAAGAAAAATCTTAAATAAATTTTTTGATTATATAATTGTCTAATATTTTGTGTCTACTATAATAAAATACATTAAAAAGTATTATGTATATATAATATTTTTTTGTATAATACATATATATTTTACATATCTTAACAATTTTCTTTGTCAAAACTCTACCGTCCTAAATTTTAAAGATTATTTTATTTAAATTATTAAATTTAATATCTTAAAATTTTATATAAAAAATTTTTTAAAAAATTTTTATTTCTGGTCCATACATTCTTTAATTATTTTTTTAATTTTATTAATTTATTAATATTAATTAATTTACGAGTATTTACAAAATTCGTAATTTTTTTTAGGTTGTAAAAAGTTTAATTATTGATGACTTATTTAGATGTATTTTTGATCCAATTTATGATTCTTTTAGACTGGATATTAAATATATACTAAGTTTATGAAAGATTTAGAGTTACAGCGGCCTAATCTTTTTATTTAATAATTGTTTAAAAATGAAAAAAAAAAAATTATTCCAATTATGGCAAATATTATACACAAATTTAAATTTAATTTCGCCACATTATTTTAAAATTGTTTAAAAATGCTTTTATTAAAAATATTCGTTGTAATAATTTTTTTTATTAAAAAAATTCTTCCGATTTAAAAAAAAAAACAAAATTAAATTAGCTTTGAAAATTTTGATTCAAATAAAAAGCAGTTAATTAATATAATACAAAAATTCAAAAATTTTTTAAATTATTTATTAGTTTTAATTAACTTTAATTCATTATTATTAATTAATAACTAAATATTAAATATATTCTATATAACTTAATATTGAATATATTCAATTCAAATATTTCAATTTGTAATTTTTAATTAGTCATTATGTATTAATTATTAATTGCCTTAAAATTTTTTTATTAATTATTAAAATCCGCGTTATTATTACGATTCCAAAAAAAAGTTAAAAATTAATCTTTTAAAATTTTATTTTACTTTTTGGATTTTGGTTAATAATTTTTAATATATGTACAAAATAACATATTATTTTATTATTAAAGTTTATATTTTTTTACATTTTTTTTTTATATTTATATCATTTTAAATTCTTTCAAAATTTTTTGCTTAAAAATTATGAATGAAACCTTTTTATATTAATCTGAGGTTTATTTTTTTTTTTTTAAATTATTTATTTTATATTTATATTTTTTTTTTTTACAAAATTATTTTTATATTTTAAAAAAGTTTTAAAATAAATTAAAATAAATGAATTAATTGAATATAATTAAGCAAAAAATAAATAAAATATTAAATAAAATTTTATTAATTAATTAAATTTTTTTAAAATAAATTGCTATGACTAATATTAACGCCTATTAATAGTCGCTGATATCATAAATACTCTTTTAAATGCTTATCAAGGACGTTGAGGAAGCAAAAAATCGCTTTTCGGCGTCATTTTTAGAAATATACAAATTTTTAGTAGCGAATTATAAGTTTTTATAAGAATTTTTTTTTGTTTCATACTTTATAACTCACAATTTATAACTTAACGTGCGAAGAAGGTGCTCTAAAAACTCGGTTTTAATTCGAATAAAATGAGGAAATATTCTTCCCAACCCAAAAACAAATAGTCAAAACTCATAACCAAAAAATTTTCTGCAAATCAAAATTCAAAAATTCAAAAAAAATTGTAAAGGAAAATCAAAATTTGAAAAAATAAATAAAAACAAAATTATATATATTTTTTTTTTTGTAATAATTTTATATTTTCTTTAATCAACAAATAAAAGTTTTTCTTTTGTTTTTTTTTTTTTTTTAATATAATTAATAATTAAATTTAAAATATCTCACTGTAACCTTAAATAATAATAATAATAAAAAAAAAATTATTTATATATTAATAATATATTTATAAATTTTATTTTTAAACTAAATTAAAACTATAATTAATATAACTGATAAGTATAATATTATTTATATTAAATACATTTATATATATATAGAAAGAATTAAAAATATGTAATTACAAAATATAACCAATATTAATTATTTTATCTGTTTATTTTATTTTTTTTTTTTTTTTAATTAATTTATATTTAATTTTATTTAAAATTTTCTGTTAATTTTGATTGTAATTTGAAAAAAAAGAACCAAATTAATTCAAACTTGACCAAAATACATTAAAAAAAAAAAATTAGAAATATATTATACAAAAGCCATTTTAAAAAGGCAGTAATTTTAAACTTATTTTAATTATTTTTTATTCGTTGTTTTTTTTGTTTTATTTTCGTAAGAATTTTAGTAAAAAAAACACATGATTTGTTAATTTTCTTTTTGTATGTATATATTTTTTGCAAAATAAAATGTTTTATAAAATTTCAAATTAAAAAATTAAATTGTTATTAGGTTATCCTGAGATTTTACTGTACAAGCATTTTATAACTAATCAAATAATCATAATTTTGATAAATGGATGTTTTCACTAATAAAAAACTATATTAAGATTATACCATTATCAAATATGGTTTTGCTGCAACAAAAACTTATCTAAAAAATGATTATTTGATTAGTGATAAGTGATCTGTCCAACATTATTCTGATATTAGCAAATTAATATGTAATTTATTCTGAAATTTCGCAAACTATTAAAATAATTGATCATAATGTTTTTTCTTATCCCAGATGGTTATTTATTTATTCAAGTGAGATATAAGTAGAAGGGTTACTAACTAAAGACATTAAGGCAGTGATTTTTATTTTATTTAATAATAAAGTTATATACTTTTGATTAATTTTTAAAATTATTCAAAATACAATCAATTTATCTTAAATAAAAACGGCAGTTGTAAATTTTTGTAATTCAATTAAATTATTTGAAAGACAAAAAAAAAATATAATAGAGCAAGTGCTGAATTTCATATTAATTTTTTTAAATAGATATTCAAAAGTTTTTCTGAATAGCAAAACAAAAAAAAATTATATTTAATAATAAAATATATTTAAAAAAAAAAAAATTTTCTTCTAAAAAAAATTAAAAAGCGAAAAGTTCGAGCTAATCAAAAAATAGTTGGGGTATTCATATATACCAAATAAAATTAATTCAACGAGTTGGCAAAGATGACTTTTAATATTATTTTAGATTAATTAATTATATTATATAATTATAAAAAAAAAATTGATATATTATATAGTTTTTTAATTAGATATTTGATTGCACAATGTAAATTAAGTGTTATTTAAAATTAAAAAGGTAATTAATATAGTAACTTTAAAACAATATCTTCTATTAAAACGGATAAAGAACCTATTGAATACATAATACTTTTGTTGTTCTATAACAACTAATCCATTAGTTAGTTATTTTGTTGGATGAAACATAATTCGTCGTATGGGATCAAAAGATTCATATACTATATATATATACTTCATGAATACCCCCTCAATATAAAAAGCAAACAAAAAATAATTCAATTCATGCATTTTTTTTTTTTCAGGCAATTTAATTTTTTTTTTAATACAATATACATATACAAACAATATATTTAAATAAAACTAAATAATAAACGTAATTTATATAGTAATCTATACATAATATTATATATATATTTTTTTTTTATTTTTTTAATATATTTTAGCTTCTTTTTTTTATTAATCTTTAAGTTAAAATAAAAACGATTTTTTACTATTGAAAAATAAAATTAAGGAAAAGAAAAAATTGCAACTTGATATTTTAATTGGTTTTTTGTTTGATTTAATTTATATTTGTTTTTTTTTATTTTTTTTATTATTTTAATTATTATATTAAATTCAATCTATAGATTTTTTTTTTTTTTGTTAGTTTTTTTTTTAATTTTTTTATTTTATTTGTTTTTTATTATTTTCCGTTTATCCATATACAAAATATCTTAAAATATAATTAATAATAATATTTATATAAATTTGTTTTAATTTTTCTCTTAAATTTTTTACTCTATACATAATTTCTATTTTTTTAATTTTTTTTTTATACAAACGTTCCTAAATTTATCTCATCTTTTCATTCATTTATTTATTTATATATTTATTTAATTTATATATAACAAAATTATGTATTTAAATTCTATTAATATGTAAAATTTATATTAATTTATTTTAATATATATAGTAATTAATTAATTAATTTATAATAAAATATGTACAAATTAAAACTAAATAATTAAATAAAATTAAAAAAAAATATATATATTTATATATTTAAAATAAAAAGAGTTTTTTACAAATTAAAACTATAGAAAAAAAAAAAATTACCTAATGAGCAAAGAAATATATAAACAAAATTAAATGTAAAAACAAATATATATATAATTACATAACTTAAAAATTAAAATTAAAAATAATAATTAAAAATTAATATTAAATATAATATTAAAAAGAAAAAAATAATAATTATTATACAATTAAAATCACATTTTAAGTGATTTATTTTAAATATTTTAATTTTCAATTCGAAATGATTTGTTTTTGTTTTTTTAAAGAAAACTTTATAAAGAATTCGACATTTTAAGTGTAAATTAAATATAAAATTGGACATTTTAATTTTAAATTAAAAAAAAAAAAATTAAAAATTGTAAAAAACAAAGAGAAAAATTTTATATTAGGCAGTGATTGTATGCTTTAAAAAATGAAAAAAAAATTACAAAAAACTATTTATATATATATATTTTTTAAATAATAAAAATGGTAGTATAAGTATTTTTTGTGGCAATTATAGTTAAAATTTTATTGTATGTGAAATAAACAAAATTGCTTTATTTAAAAAATATTTTTTTTTTTTTTGAAAAGAAATAAAATATTAAATTTAAAAAGATCCATTAAGAAAATTAAGTATACAAAAAATGTATGCATATAGATTTGTTTTTAATTGAATGAACGATTGAATATTTCAAAAACAATTTAAAAAAAAAATCATTCATTATTTATTAAATTATTTTCTAATTTATGTAACCAAATCTTTGTTTAATATTAAACAATTTAGTATATCATTATTAAATTATTTATTTTAAAATCTGAAAATCTAAAAGATCGATTTAACACTATTTTTACAATTTAAATAAGAAATTATTTAAAGAAATGTTTTAAAACTGATTAAATTTATCTAAGCTATTAATTCAATAAAAAAAAAATGTGTAGCACATAACTTTATTATTTTACAATATTTTTCTAATTAAATTTTTATTTCAGTTTTTTTATTGCAATTTTTTTTAGAAAATAATTTAATTTTTAATTCATTTGGTAATAATTAAATATTTTTAAGAAAATAAATTTATTCTGTATGTATAATTCATAATTAATAAAACCAGTTAAATAGTGTGAAATCATCTTTAATAAAAATTTTTTCAAATTTTATGTAAATTATTTTTTAATATTTTATCAAAAATGTAAATTAAATGATTTTCTTTTTTTTTTTTGAATATAAAATGCAATTTAAAATATTTAATAACAAAAATTAAAAGAAATACATAAAATAATATAATATAGAATAAAATTAAAATAAATTAAATTAATTACAAAAGAAAATAAAATTAAAAAAAAAAAAAAATATTTATACATATGTGTACTTCCTTATTAATAGATTTCAACATGAAAATAAATATATATTTATCTAAAAAATACTAAAATTAGTTAAAATAATTAAATTTCTTTTAAATTTTTAATTATAATTTTATATACTTTAAGTTTTAATTTTTGCTTTTTTTTTTTTTGTAAGTATTTTATATAGAAGATTTATTTTGTTTTACTTTAGAATTTTTAAACAAAAGTATAATTATTTAATTAATAATTAACTTATATTATTAATATTATATTTATAATAATATTTTTTTTTTAAACTTGTATTATATATTTTTTAATATATAAATTTAATAGATTTATTTGTGTTTAAAAAAAATTAAAAATTAAAAAAAAAAAAAACTTTAAAACAAATTTTACATCTTTCATATTAATAATTAAATTTAATTTCTTTCAATAAAATTTTTTAATTTTATATTATTTGTTTTTTTTTTTCTAATAATTAAACTAATTTATAAAATATTTTGTACATATGAAAAAACTAGAGACATTTAATTAATAATTTATACAATTAGCGAGGAAATTAAATTAAATTAATAATAAATTTTTACACCAATATTTTTACATGAAAAGGAAATTAAAAAAAAAAAAATTTGTTTTAATATTAATTACAAATTATTTAATTCAAATTAATTAAATTTAATAATAAAGAAATTTTTGTATCTAAAAACAAAAAATATAAACAATAACGTAAATGTATATTCTATCTTTGTCCTTTTGTATATAAAAGAAAAGTACAAAATTTAAATAAATAATTTATTTGATTTAAATTATTTAAATTTTTATTGGAAAATTTCAAACAAATATTAATTATACTACTGAAGAAAAATTTGAATAATTTAGGCGAAATAAGGTACACATTGTATCTGACACATTTACGTTAGAATTTTTTTTAAATTATAAAAATATCTAAAAAAAAAAAAAAACTTAAGCCAGCTTCTTTTTATTTATTTTAAGTATCTCTAATTTTTCATTTGTTATTAAAGAAAAATCAATTATTGATTAAATTTACATTTTTTTTTTTTTTTGTATTTAATTTAATTTAATTTATTAATATTTTTTATATTATTTTAATTAAAATAAATTTTACAATCTTTGTTTCTTTTTTTTTTCAATTGTTATTGAATTGATCAAAGAAAAAAAAAACAGAATACTAAATTATATAATTAATCTAATATTTATAATCTATTTAAAACTTGTATTTATTGCAACTCATCACTCGTTTGTTTCTGGTTTATTTTTTTTTTTAATTTTCATTTAATTTAATTTATTATTTTTATTTTTTTTAATTTTCAAAGAATTTCTTTAAAAATATAATTAAATATTTTATAATTTTTCAATATTGAATTAATATTTAATAAAAATAAAAAAAATTTATTAAAAAATTAAAACAATTTGAAATGAAAAACAAATTTCAATTTATTTTAGTAATTCTGTGTTTGTGTTTGTATATATACTGAGTTTTTTGTTTCTTTTTTTTTTGTTTTTCTTTTAAATTTATTTTTTCTAAATAAAATTCTTATGAATTCGAACAATCAATTTCGATAATATCTTTTGGTACATCAACAAATTGATAAACCAGCCTTTGTCCATCAACTTTAGCCAAAATACCACGCTGATAATAATAACGTAATGCACGTCCCATTGTTTCATAATTCATATCGGGTTTATTTTTATGCATACCCCATAGCCTTGATACTGCCTTTGAATCAACTAATTTAAATACACCTTTATCTCGATTTGTCCATTTAATAAAACGTGGACAATATTCACGATCTTGTAATAATTTTAATAAAAATTCCCATAAATATGTTGTAGAACCTTCACGACTTTTCCTTTTAACACCCATTTCAATTTTTGGTTTACGGGGTTTCTTTAATTTACGTCCAGGAAAACCTAAATCTAACATATATGATAGATCATCATTTGAGGATGTTGCAGCTTGTATAACACTTTGATGTACTGCATGATGTAAACCAATTGGTAAACCAGGATGACCACCATTAACTGTACTATTACCACCAGTAACAGTAGCTGAATGATGATGACCATTTGTTAAATGATGATGTTGATGATGATGATGTTGTAAATGATGATGTAATGATGGATGTACAACACCTGTACCATTACCATGACCATTTTGATTGTGTTGTGAATTTGTTAAACTATTGACAACACTATTTGCAGCACTATTCATACGTTGTGGTTGATTTGGTGCTGAAAAATGTGATGCATTTGAATAATTATTTAATGAGCTTGTTGCATTATTTCCACTATTTGTATTACCACCACCGGACATTAATGGATAATAATTTTCTGGTACTAAAAATAAAAATAAAAAAAACATTAATATATTAATATTATTAATTTAAATTTATATTTAGAATTTTTTTTTGCAATAATTAAATTTGGTACGTTAATAATTTTGAAAATTCATTTGAAAAATTCTACTATTATAAAGTCATATAACTAATTCGAATATCCTATAATTTGCTTTTAAACATTTTAATTTATTTAATTAGGTTTTAATTTTAGCTCAGCATTTTAATGGTAATTTAATTTTTTAATTATTAAATTACTAAAAAAAAAAAATGTACAAAGTTTAATTCTTTTTTTGTCTTTATTTCCTGTAAGAATTTGGTTTTAGACCGAAGCAAAATGCTTAGAATAAATTCTTTAGCTTTCTCTTTCTCTTTTTTTTTTTTACTTCATATTTAAATTTCCATCAATTTTTATGTCGCAGATTTCAATTTTTTCATTTTAATTAATTTTTTTTTTATTTTTGGAAAAAAAAAACAATTTAAAATACTATAAAAGATGACAAGAGAAAAAAAAAACAGATCATTAATAGCGTATTATGTATTAGACAAAATAAAAGGCAAAAACACGGTTTAAGAACAAAGTTGATAAACATATTTGTAAACAAAAAGTAAATTTATTGAATTTACAGTTGATCTGTCATTTTTGAGATTAAAAAAAATAATTTTAGATATTTTGTTATATAAAAATACGTAGATAATTAGAAGAGTATGTAAAAGTCAAAAAGGTTGCTAACGCAATTAATATATTACAAATATTTTAATTTTTATATACAAATACCAATTTGCAGCAACATTGGACTAGATACATTCTAGATTTTAAAGAATTTTTTTGTTCAACAAGTATATTATTAGGGACTCAAAAGTCTATACAAAAACTCTACTCAAATGTATTTATAAATCAAGACTCAACAGAGAGCAGCTCTAATAACTTACTCTTAATCCTCTTCCCTTTTAAGCTCATTATAAAAAATAATCTAATATAAATCTTAATGAAATTTACATAAGTGTTAAATAAATATCTAAAAAATAAAAATAAATATATATTATAAACGTTTATACTAAATTATAATACAAACGATTAGTCATGAAAATCTTTATTTTAAATTTTTTTTTTTAATGTGCTAATAATGCAAAAAAAAAATAATAATAAAAAAAAAAACACTAAAGTAAAAAAAAAAACTCAGTTTAAGAACAAAGTTGATAAACAAAAATTTATAAACAAAAAAAAAAAAAAATTGAAATTGAATGTCAATGATTTTTTGGTAGTTGTCCTTGAAAATTTTTATAATATTCAGTGTCAAAAATTATTTGATTAGACTTGAGATTATAATGTATTTGTTTTTATGTTTGTTTTTTTTTTTATTTATTGTTTATTTTATTCTATTCTTTTTTTTTTATCAAATTAAATGCATTATATACTTTTTTTTTTCTTAATTTAAATTAGCATCTTTTCTATTTAATATTTTTTATCAACATATTGAGAAAATTTACAAATTCATTTTAGAAATTTTCCAATACAGATAAATAGGTAGGTACCTAAGGTAAATTTTGGTTGATATTTTTGGTTTTTATAAGAATATAAGATAGTTAAAAAATTACAGTATATACCATTACAGATTAGAAGGAGGGGTGGGTACTTAGTTAGGGACATGTATACTGTATACTGAATTATTCACTAAATAAAATGTACCTAAAGAAAAATATGAAATTGATAAGAAATTTAAAATTAGACTTTATTTTGTAATTAATATAAAAACCTATTTAAGTGATAACGATGCATTATAAATACATATTATTTATTATTTAATTTAAAATCTGTTCAAAAATGCTAACTGAAGCATTATTTGCACGTTTCAATGATTGATATTTCGTTTGAAGTTTTGAAAATCATATGTAATTGCACAATCATATGATTTGAGATTATTAAAGTTTGTAAACAACATCTAATGTTAATATATGTATATTAAATATTTGATAGTTGAAAAGTAAATAAGTGTACATACATATATATAAAGTCTAATATTTAGGAATTAAACTATTGTAGAATAAATAATCCGAGGAGTATTAATATCCTTTAAAATTACAGGTAAATATGGTATTTGATCCTTAAGATTAAAATAATGGTTCTGGTTGTTGTCTTAGCTAAGTTTTTACAAACTTTAAAATTATTGTAATTTGCGCTGTAATATTTTTTTATTCTTTTTTTTAAACTTCTTCAAGGAGTGTAGGGTATTCACCAGTGTAGGGTAGGATATTCCTAGTCTATTTAGACTAGGCTTCAGTTACTTTAACCGTTATCTTCATTTAGCAGTTGAATACTCGGCTGTAGCTATTGTATAACATAATGAACACACAAAATGTTAATTTTGTGCGCCATCTATTAACTTACATAAGAAATATTTATATATTTTAATCAAATCTTATTTTATATTACGATATAATTATACAACTTTACGATATTTTTTTTATTAGATATGATCTGAACGGGGTTTGATTCCGAGACCTTCTACAGAAAGGCGGCGTCTTTACCACTCTGCCATTGGTCAGCTCTGTAATAGTTTCTGCATTATTAAAATTCGCAGAATTAAAATACATAAACGATATTTTGAATGAAAGCACAACCCTTTGAAATCAAGGCCATGCATGAAAATCAATTACTTCTTAATCAACAAACTCTCCTACTAATTAACTAATTATTCCAAATATTATAATTGCTTTTAAATTCATTTCTAATATAAAACTATATTTCGTCTTATATTTTCAATTTAAATATAAATATGATATAAGTCAAATTGCATTTTAAATTACTTTTCTATATACCACCTTTATATCACCTCTCCTATATAGTTCATTGGCAGGACATCTTTTTTATACATAGTATAAACTTAAAAATAAAAGAAACACTATTTAAAAAATAAGAAATTGGAGGGTGGATATAAAACGATAAATTAAAAAGAAATAAAAATTTATTTTAGAAGAATTTTGTGAAAAATTTTTCTTTATTATTTTTCAATTAGAAACAAAAAATATTGCAGCAAATACAAAACAACGGTAATAAAATAAAACCAAAATATAAATTTATTCATATTGAAAAAATGTTGTATCTAATATCGAGCATGCTTATTCATTATTGTATGTATGTATATTCTAAGTATAATAGTTTAAGTACTCGTGCATTTAAATTTAACCTACACTCAACTATAACAATATATACAAATTTTTACTAAATATAATATAATTTGATTAAATATTACAAAAATACTAGAATAATATTATAATTTTTTTTATATATGTATATATAAATGTTTATATATTAGAAAAAGTATATAAAAAAAAAAAAGTAGAAATTGCATTATTTAAAAATCAAATAAGTATGAATGTAAAATTTACAAGTTTGATTGTATTTATGATAAAAAAAAAAGGGGTCAATGCAACCGTATGCCCTTCACATATTTTTTTTTTTCTTTTATACTTCTATACTATGTTCTATTCTATTCTTGTTTGTTTGTATGTTTGATTATAGTATTTTTTATTTTTAATTGTATTATCAGATTATTACATATTTTTCTTTATTTATATATCTACTCTATAATTTATTTATTTATTAATATTGTTTGTTATTTACTATTACTGTCGTTTAGATAGTAAGTATGTACAATATTAATATTTTAAGTTTTATATTTTGGTTTTATTAATATATAATTTAAGTATTTATTAAAATTATTAAGCATTTATATTTGTTAATTTATTTATATTGAAATTTATATTTGAAGAATAAAATTAAAAATTGCATAAGATAAAATTTTAATTATTTATATACCTATATAATAATAGATATATTTCGTATATAATTAAATTTAATTTTTAATGGATGTAGTAAAAATACTATTTATAATTTTTTATTAAATAATAATAATAATATTAAAAAACAAAATCTGTAGGTAGTTTTATTTGATGTCAAAAGATCAAATATTACCTATATATACCTATATATGAATAAATATAAAATAATATTAATTAAAGAATTTTTAATAATATAAGGTTGATATATAAAAACAATTAAGAAGAAATAGTTTAAATATTAGAATTTGAACTTAAATTAACGGTAAAAATGTTTTTATAATATTTAATTAATTACGTTTACAGTTATGAAAGGGTTGCTTATAATGTAGAACACATCAATAAGTATGGTTGGATTTAGATATATAATACAATATCAGGAAACCCCAAGAACCCCAATGGTTGTGTGTAAATATTAATGCTGTGTGTGTTGCTGTGTGCATTGTATGTATAGTTTGAATTTTTTTTTTTTTTTGTAAGTAAATAAATATGTGAGCAAGTGTGTATATAATATTATTACAAAAAAGGTAAATAAATACTTTTATTTATTAAGTAAACCAAATCTTTTTCTGAGTAGAATAAGTGTTCACTAATACATTGGAAACCTTGAACACCGTTTATTTTTCTCAAAAAATATTTCATACTAAAAAAGTTGATATGAATTTGTTCCTCTTTCTATTATCTTTACTCTATGGTATAACGTACAGTATTTAATACAGGATCCGGAGGAACCTACTTTATATCATAGCAATTGTAAATCGTTGCAAAAAAAATGCAATCAAGAAAGCATAAGGTGAATTCTAGTAAGAGAAGGTAATTCATTAAATGAAAGCCCAAGTCTAATAACTCGAAGATGGACTGAATCAAATTAATATAAATAAAAAAAATATATGATTTTTTGATTTAATATGTAGCCCCAATACTTATAGGTAAAAATATTATATTAATTTAATTAAATATTAGTATATTTCAAGTTTTGTATAATAATTATAATAAGCATTAAGTACATGAATACGTAGGTACATTGATAAAGACTTATCTAATATCTGCGAACTGTTGTATCTATGGTCAAAAAACCCTATATATTACGGGATGGAATCTTAGAGGCATATTTAATATTAATAAGTAAAGTATCTATTATATTGTATATATTTATAATTAAATTGTAATTAGTTAAATAATTAAATTTTTTTTCTGTTTCAAAATTAAATTAATTTTAATTTTTATAAAAAAAAAAAAATAAAAGAATATTTTTTTAACCTCTAAATATCATTTCACTTTTTTTCATACATATATATTGGACATAAAAAATACCAAATTTTGATATTAAAATACAACCAGTTTATTTTTACCTTTTTTTATTTTATTTTTTTTTGAAGAAATTTTTATTTATATTAGAAAAAAAAAAAAATTAAAAGTTTACCTATGCATATCTATATTTAATAAAGATATAGGTAGGTACATGTATACCTATTATAACTACATACAATAATATTAATTTCGTTTTTATTTTATCTTGTTTTATTATTACTTTTTTTTTTATTTAAATGTTTAATTTAGTTATTATCACCTCATTTGGAATCTTCAATTTCTTTTATTTGGATTTTTTTTACTTTTTTTTGAGTTCTAAACTATTTGTAATTAGGTATAGGTATGTTTGTATTAATGTATCTACATTTTTTTTCTTTTTTTTTAAGAAATTCTTTTATCTTTTGTATATTTGTGCAAAAATGAATTTACAAATTCTTTTTTTTTCATTTTTTTTTTTATTTTTTATTATTAACCCGTTTTCTATGCGTTTCATTTTTTCTTACTAGAGTTTTTTTATTTTTTAAATTTTTTTCATAAAATTTATAAATACTATAAAAATGTTAATGAAATATTTAAATATAAAAAAAAAAAATTGTGAATGGTTTAAAATTACTTTTTTTTTAATCCTTGAAATACCACGGATTAAATTGTTGGAGATAGAAATGAGCTATAATTTGTAATGTCAAATGTTTGAAGATGGTCTCGTCATATATAATTATGTTTATAAATCGTTTATTAAATTAAGTATGATAATTTAAAATGAAATCTCGAACGAGAGTTCTACCTTTACAGTTCCCATTCTTTAACTACTTTGCAATAAGATTACTAATAAATGTTAGAAAAATCGGTAGATTAGTTAGGTTCTAAGTTGAAAATTGTTAGAATCTAAAAATTCAGAAAAATTAAGCTTAATGAACTTGTAACCTAGGTTCAGTAGGGAATCAGAAGACTCCAAATGGATAACATTGATACAATCGATTAATTAATAAAAGTGTAGGGATCACAAAAACCATTTTTTTTTTGCAATTAACAAAATTAATAAACATTGGAGTTATGTAAATATCAATCTAGGTACTTAATGCCATCTATTTATTATAAATATATTCTACGAAATGAGCTATTAAAATAGAGCTTCTATAATCCCAAATAAAAAACTTAGGTATATTATAATACAAACTAATATTATCTTAACCTACTTCATTGGTTAAATCATTACTTGTTTCGAGAAGTCAAGTTTCGTCAAATTTCTAGCAATTTTCGCATTCAAATTATTAGGTATTTACATTTTATTAACAAATAATTGAGCCGCGACCGTCAATTTTGACCGACCGAATAAGCCGATAAATATATATGATGATGATGTCTTAATAATTCAAATTATCCTATTAAATTTTAGCATTGTCTTTCATTGTCAACCATTTAAAAAACCATCAAGTTAGCATACCTATCTACAAATATGTCAACAAAATATAACAAATTTGATTAAAAAAAAAAAATTAGAATAAGAAATTATATATTAGTACAGTGAAAGATTAGTCCGAAAAATTAGAATAAAATACATGTGGGTGATTATGACCTGTCTAGTGTACTTAAGAGTTAAAAATAGAAGAAAATATTCATATATACCTACTCGTAAATAAATTTTTAAAGCAAAATGTATTTTAATGTGTATTTTTATTTAACACACGTTCTGTATGTACTTACTTACTACTTACATACATTTTTAGAACAAACATACATACGTTTAAGATAAATGAAAACCGCGCATTCATTGCGCTTAGCATTATATCAACAGTAAAATAATAATAATAATAAAAAAATAATACCAATAATAACAATTTATATATTATTATTATCATGTTAAATAAATACACACAAACGTAAACAAATGTATAATATAAATGTTATAAAAAAAGCATCAAATGTTCAAAAAATATCAAAGAATAGAAAAGCAAAAAAAAAAATGAACAGAAAAATTCTAAAACAGAAATGAAAA